>JANRMT010062832.1:616499-631499 GCA_026402145.1 Polypterus bichir lapradei | reverse complement strand
CATACAAAACATTTATCAAGTTATATGCAAAATCTCACATCACAACAACATCCATCATTGAAAGTATTGTGATAGGAAGTATCACTGCCCGGTTTGGAATCAGCATGCTTCAGGATCACAAGGATCTGCAAAGAGTAGTGCAGTCACCTGAACACGTAACTGGGATGTGTTTCCCAGTTATGTGTTCACTCCCTAATATCCAAGACATCTACACCAAGAGATGTCAGACCAAGGAAAACAAATTATCTGTGACACCAGCCATCCCAATAGTGGCCTGTTTTCTGTGCTTCAGTCAGGGTAAATGCTACCGCTGCCTAAAGTCCTGCTCAGAGAGACTGAAGAGGAGCGTCTGTCTTCAGTCCATCCACATTTTGAAAAAGGAAAGTGTTTAGAATTACATGATGCCATATTGTAAACTCTCTAATATTTAAAGTTATTAATTTAGTTATTATGTATTATTTATCTAGGACAGTTGCAAGCCAAACACCAACCACAAAAAAAACAAGATAAAAGATAAAAACCAAGATCCATACCTTTAATTACCTCTTAATGGGCACAATCATCAGCGGTGTGTCTGACAGGGGAGAGAATTTTGACCTTGTCGAGAGGTTTACTTACCTTGGCAGCGACATTCATGTCTTTGCTGACTCTTCCTATGAAGTCATTAGAATGATTGGGAGAGCATAGGGGGGGTCATGAGGTTGCTGGAAAGGGGTGTGTGGTGCTCCCCATATCTTTGCAAAAGGACAAAAGTCCAAGACTTTAGAGTCCTGGTGTTTCCTGTTTTGCTATATGGTTGTGAGACATTGACACTATCCAGGACCAGAGATGAAGACTGGGCATTTTCAGTACTGTGTCTCTTCGGAGAATCCTTTGTGTTAAACAAGCGGTTGCTTATGGGGTCCTGAATGAGACATATTACCTGCATTGTGAGGGAGTGTCAGTTACGCCACTACGGCCATGTGCCATGATTCCCCTCTTTGTTGAGGACCTGAATGGCTGGACCAGGCTAATAGGATACCCACGTAACACCAGGCTGCAGCAGATAGATGGTAATTTCTGTGGGGTGGGACTGGACCGTTTTTTTTCCTGGGTGGTCATGTGGTGGGTGCAGCAACGTGCTGTACCAGTGCATGCTCCCCAACCTGACCTGACCTGTATTATTTATGACATATTTATAAATGTCATAAATTGTAATTGTCCCTTAAAATTTTTCTTAAAGGCACAGTCATTAGAGTTGAGCAACTAAGCACTTCACTACATATTTGTACACTATGTATTATTTGTATGTGACAGGTTAGATTTGATTTAATTTAAACAACAATTTAAGTACAAAAGGACAAAAAAATCAAAGGTAAATAAAAAAAATGAATGATCAATATTATTTGAAGGAAGTAATCTGCATATAAAATAACATGCAGAAGAGACAGTGGTTGGGAGCATTGGCTGATAAAGCGTGTTGCCACATTCACCACACGACGAACCACCCGGATCAGGACCCGAGTGCAGCTGTGCAACGGGTGACACCTGAGCACCACACTGGAACAGTGTGAGTTTTTTTTTACAGTGGCTTGAGTGCCAATCCTGCCACCAATCCCAAAGTTTTCCCTGTAAGTTGGAGGGCCTACTTGCAAGGCTGGATGCAGATTAACGTCATACTCAGGATAAGGTTAAGGGCCTTGCTCAAAGGCCCAACAGAGTAGAGTTACTTCTGGCATTTATGGGATTTGAACCAGCAACCTTCTGATTGCCAGCACAGATCCCTAGCCTCAGACCCACCACTCTGCCCGAACATGAAATGTAAAAAAAAAAACCTTTATTAACCACAAAAACTACATATTTGTACATTCAAGCGTTTGCTTTTTAGAATTTTTTTAAATATTGCTGTTCTGATTTATTTAATTGTTTTATTGTTATTTATCTTACTAGTCTAAGGTGACATCATTTAGGTTACTGTTGGAACTGTTTTGACAGTTATTCAACTCAGATGCAGCTATTTTGTTTGTAGTAGCCATACTTATAACATGATTGACATGCCATTACAGTTGACATCACATTGTGCATTGGTGGCTCCAGGGTTCAATGTCCAAGTTTATGATACTCTTTATTCTAAAAACTAAAAGGTACATCCATGAAAACATTAGTGCTAGAAATTAATGCTCTGTTCTCTTCAGACAGAGGGTTTGTAAGTAATCCACAAATGTTGGGACACCAGTAGGAACTGTTAGCATACATTTTTAAGGCTAAATTAACTTCCACTGCTGCAAAAAAGCTGTAAGTTGCTAGCTCATTACTTGTTTCCAAAAATTAGGCCTTTTTGATTAGATTATTATTGTATATTTTTTTTAGATTTTAGTAATCATTTCTTTCATCCTATGAAAGTTGGAAAAATGATGGTGTTCTAAAACATTTGACTGGTAGCGTATATTATGCTAGGAAACAAGAACAAGATTAAGAGGCATCTCTGACTTAGCAAACACTTCTTATTCTGTTCATTTATAAAATTAAAATATAATGCATTCCATAGGTAGGTAATTCAAATATTTGAGTTGTTACCCCTTGCATTTAAAGAGTGGCCATAAAACTTAATTAGTTTTAATTTTTTGGGCAGTTTTGGTAAGATTTTGTTAAGAAAATAAATTGAAAAATGAATACAGGGTAAAGCATGCAGAAAAAAATCTGATTTTCTTTTTACTCTAGAGATTGAACAAGCTTGCTGTCTGATTCGATTAAAGAAGCAGACTCTAATTTCAGCTGAGGAGGGCCAGCCACAGTGTCTGCTACTAATCATTTAATCAGAGAGCTGTTCTTGGTTTTAATTGCACTCCATACTTCCAATAACTGTTTCATTTTCAGTGTGTGGAATCAAAATGACTCTACTGTGCTTGTTTTGATTTTTAGAAAAACATAATAAATATTAAATGAACTCAAGAATATTACTTGATTGAATGTATTTAGATGATTTCAAACACTTGATAAATACTTGCTTTATTGAGCATACAATTTTCAGAAGAACTAAATAAAAATGTTTAAAACAGACAGCTTTAAATTTTTAAATATTCTGCATAAGAGGTTAATATACTCTGTAGTTCATCACATGGTATGTTAACTACAAATCACATGCTTTCTTTGAACTATTTTCAAAGCAGTGTGCAAAATAAATTTTAAAATGCTTTCTTTCTCAAAGAGTAAATAGACTCCTAAGCAATAGCCACCATTGTCAACTTAACCTTTGCCGTATTACACATTATAATCATCACCTGAATCGGAATGCAAAATTCTGAAAAGGAAACAGTTACTTCAGCCCGAAGCTGAGTGCAAGAAAAGAAATGCTCAGTGATTCACACATTAGTTGTAATGAAAATATGCCCTCAGTGCATTGCTCTAAGACTGAATTAAAGCTTCATCCAGGCTAACCTGTCAGCTGTGATACTTACTTGGCAATCCATATTCTGCTATAAGGAGAATTTGCAAGCAGTCAGATAAGGTCATGGAAAATGAATGGAAGAAGACATGTTTAAGTAACTGAGATAAAATCCATCCCTGCCTTGGCCATTTACTGTATCTTCACAAATATTTGTTTATACAATGCCTGGAGTGGACTATGAAATACAATTAAAATGACCTCTAGAGTACATGCTAGAGTCTAATTCTCATGCATGTTATTCTTCAAGCCTTTTCTACCCTTGAGACAATCACCATGCAAACATTACTTAAGTTAATTTCTAGATAAATGTTTACAAGTGCTATGCTACAGGTCTCTGTTCATGATAAAAATAAGTACTTTAACAGGACTCATTCTAAAGCGCATTTGTAAAACAAATCGTGGACTAAACACAACACAGTAGATGTACCATTATCATGCATATTTCAGGCCTTCAAAAGTATCAAGTATTATTTTTAAAGCATCATTAATTGAAATTTAAGGTAATAATTAATTTTATATTTAACACAGTGCAAACTGTGCTATATAATACATTATTGATGGCATTAACTTAATGGCATTAAGTTCTCTGGCTCCTCACTTTCTAGTTTATTTTATTTGTGTAACAAGTTTACAATATGAACAATGATTCATGCAAGGTCTTTTAATTGGCTTAAGAGTGAAAGATTAAATGTAAAATAAAAGGGTTGTGGGAGGTGTGTGTGACACAACCATCCTGTTCAAAATTGGTCAATTCTTCACACACACCACTGCCAAGACTGGCTAAGGGTTTCTGGGGTCCTGTTCTAGTAAAGCAGGTTTAGAATAAGGATGGATGGTCTCCTGGTCATTTACTGAGTGATGACCATTCCACAACTAGTCCATTTGTGCCCTACAAAGCCAGTATGAGGTGAAAACTTGTCAAATGAATTTTGCAATAACGTGATGTTTTATGAATTTCACAATTTCTTTTTATAGTCCACATTATATGATTTAAATCTTACAGCTGCCACTATAAAACATTATAGTAATTATTGATTTCTTAATGGATATGAATATCAGGAAACACCGAAAAATGTAAATTTACCTTGTTTGACTTGTCAGCCTAAATCCCACCATTGATGTTTTATTTAATCCAGCAGCTTCAATTGTTATAACATCATCAACTTTGGGTTCTGTAGCGATCAACTGTATTGGAAACTTCCATTTTCCTCCTGTAGCGCATTGGACTGCAAGCACTGCAGAACATCTACAGTAAAAATATGAAAAGAATACTATGAAAATCAAAAAAAAAAAAAAAAATTTACTTTATACTTTAAAAGAGCAACCAAATTTTTATTTTAAAAAATACTGCATGTTTTTATACCATACTGCATGTTCCAATACCTACAAGGTTTTTCAAGGAAGTATCAGGCGTGCTAATTGATAATATTCTTGACATAGTAAATTCGTCATTAAATACGGGGGTCTTCCTAGACTGTCCTAAGACTGCTGTAGTTAAACCCCTACTCAAGAAAAATAATCTTGACCCTTTGCTTTTGAAAATTTTAGACCCATCTCTAACCTGCCCTTCTTCAGTAAAATTCTAGAGAAGGCAGTCATTATGCAGTTAAATGACCACCTCAATAAACATGTTATTCTTGATAAATTTCAGTCAGGTTTCAGAACAAATCACAGCACAGAAACTGCACTCGTTAAAGTAGTAAATGACTTGCGGGTAAATGCAGACAGAGGCCATTTCATCAGACCACTAGGACAGCATTTTTTCACTTAAGAAACATAGCAAAAGTTAGACTTCTTATATCATTGAAAGATGCTGAGAAATTAATTCACGCTTTTGTTTTCAGTCGACTAGATTACTGTAATGCACTCCTCTCAGGACTGTTAAAGAACACTGAAGTCAACATATTTTATCTGTGCACATTTCTTTCACTGTCTTTAAAATCTGAGCCTATTACAAAAAAAGTAGTATAGAAATACTGCTACAAGTAACTGCCCTTCTTTTTACTTTTTTAAAGAACTAGGAGGCTTCTTCCCCTGCTCGCTTTACTCGCCAACCCCCTGGCTTGCGCTACGTGCCAGCCACTTCTCGTCTCTGCTGCTCGCATATGTGGATTTCACTTTCAACAAACAACAAACCTTTTAATTCTCGCGGTTACGCCTCTTCACTGGGAAGAAATACTACTTTTCCCTGATGGCAACACGAACTAGACGATCTACAAGTCTCCGACTTAAACTTTAAATCCGAACAATATCTACATACTTATGTCATATCACATATGTCTATATATTCGATCTCTTTTTGCTGCTTCGCTGTTTCACCGAGTAATAATTTCTGTTTGTTTGCGCTAATGCGATCTTTACTATCATTTTTTTGAGACTTTTGAATTTTAGTACTTTCATTATCTCTAACCTGCATCGTGCAAACGGTTTTGAATTCTATACAATGTTCTACTTTGTCATCTACTCTTTGTCTTTTATTTCTAGCCCCGAGTGTGGTTAAATCTCTTGGTACAAAGTCTCGTCTCGCGGGACATGAAATTATCTCTCTGAAAAAGTCTTGTCTCGTCCCAGGCTAAAAAGCCTCATCTCATCCCAGGATTTTTTTTTATATAATAGAGAAATGAAGATCGCATGTCAGTTTTCAGCAAAAGTGCATCCTCTACCTTCCTATGAGATACTTCCCTGCTTTTGAATTTGCAGCATATTATTTCAAGACCAAGCAATTACCTGTAAGGCTTATAGGGAGCAAATATGATGCTGAAGACTAGTGTCACAATTCCAGTATTTGGGTCGCGTTCCTTTCTTTGAAGGCAAAGAGCAACAGAGGCTTCCAGCTGAGCTTTGTCTGCATCAGACTGAAACTGTATCTCATAGTAGAACTCTTCAGCAGTGGCAGATCCTATTTAAAAGCAGAGGAAAAAAACAAAGCAGTTGAAAAGCAATTCTGTGAAAGTGAAAATATACTTTAAGTAGGCCTTATATAAATTGTGTATTTAAAATAAATGTGGCAAATGTGCTGCCCAAGCTGCTGAAATCACAGGGTACAAAAGTTAACATTCCACCATCAGACTGCTACTCTCTGTGTTTTGCTGAATTTGTTTTTAAGAGGTTACATGATAATGGTGTTTTAAAATTATGAAGGGAATTAATAGGACTGATGCTAGCTGCTACTTATAAATGAGTTTGTGTATACAAGTATGGGGCTCTGAATTTCCCACAATTATTACTACGTTTTCTTCTGACCCAACCAGATATTCACTTTATGATATTTTACACAGAAATAAGTTATGTTGAGTTAAATAGCTTATTCTCATCAAAATCATTCCTATTTCCCCCTGCCCCATACTGAATTTATGTACTTGCACTCCAAGTTTTATTAGGACTAGAATATACTATACAGTTACAATAAATATTAAATCTTCTAAAATGTATTTAAATTATTCTTCTATATCAATCTCCCATTAACATGCCTAGACAGCCTAGTATAGGTTAAATGAAATACAAGAAAACAATGCACAAGAAATATAGCATGAAATATGATTATTACTTGTCATACCCGGATGGAGGTGGTACCCAGCCGGGACGCCTGAGAAGACAGGAGGAGGGCTTGTGCCTCCTCCAGACCTCGAGGGGGCGACCGCCCTGGTTGGCCTCGGGTAAAGAGCTGGGAAGCTCGACCCTGTAGGGACCTGGGGTTACTGCCAGGGGACCCCAATACCAGGAAGACCCTAGACCTCAGCACTTCCGCAATACCAGGAAGTGCTGGGGGGAAGAGAAAACAGGGACACCCAGAGTGCTTCCGGGGAGACAGCCGGCACTTCCGCCACACTGGGGTGTGTCAGTGGGAGATTGCTGGAAACACGCCTGGAGCATATCCGGGTGCTTATTTAAAGGGGCCGCCTCTCTGCAGAAGGGACAAGAGTCGGGTGGAAGATAGGACAAGGTCTGGAGAAGGCAGGAGGTGGCCTGAAGAAACAAGACGAGAGAAGGCATTGTGTTGGCCTGGACTGAGGGGTATTGGGGCTGGTGAGCATGGACTTTTGTAAAATAGAGATGAAAAATAAACGTGTGTTGGGTGACTTGAGTGTGTCAGCCTGTCTGTGTCCGGGGCAATGTTCACATACTGATATGATCAGTACCGTGCATACAGTACTGTACAGTATATAACACATATTTACAAACTGCACATATTTTTTTTTTCAATTAGGCTATTAAAGTTCCTGAATATTAACACGCAAATTGTAATATGTGAATATATTAAACTAAGGCCAGATACCAAATTACATAAAAAACATTCTTTTATCTATTTAATTCAATTAATGGTTGTGTGGGGAACAGCCTATCCTAGCAATATTGGGCATAAGGTGATAATAGCCGTGACCAGGGCACCACACAGGCTATTTCAGAGTAGCCCATTACCCTAAACTGCATATTTTTGAGGACGTAAGAGGAATGCAGAGGTACCCAAAGAAAATCTGGAGGGGAAGTGCCAAACTCACAAAGACAAAGACTGGACATGAGAATTAAATAATTGACAACAAATCTGGAGGGAAGCAGTGAAAAGTACTGTGATTCTTTACTAAACCCATGTAACAACTGAAAAGATAAAAGCAAAACTCCAGTCTACATTGATTAAATACAAAATAAACTCCCAGGGTCTTTAAGAGTAAGGGCCGTAAGTAGTCCATATGGTGGCACATCCCCTGTGCCACTGGGTCTAACATTCTAAGGTCTTGTTTTTACTCAGGAGGGATAAAATAAGCATTATCACAGGAAACAAAGAAAGCAAAGAATGAAAAAAGAATGAGAATAAGATTTGCAAACCGGCAATCAAAATAACTTCCACAATCAATAAAAAGTAATATGTACAGCAGCAGCTAACCTGAGCATGCTATGTTAAAATAAGAAGTCTTCAGCTTTGATTTAAACAAAAAGTGATGGGGCATCACCGATAGTGACAGGTAGATCTACTGAGTAATGAATGATGTTTAAATGATGATGGGGTTCAGCCTTTATAAATGAATCTAAACTAGTTTCATTTGCTGGCTGGTTGAAAACACCATTTAAAAGCACTTTTAGGTTACTGTGAGTTCCTTTGATTGCTCTCCAACAACACCTTCGTGTTTTTAATGGCTTCTTGGCTCAATTAATTTATCTTTATGGTTTATGAAATCAACTTGCCCACTGTCAGATATGCAGCATACAGAGTGCCAACACGATTACTGTCAGCCATTGCTAGTACCTGTCAAGTCTGTCAAAGCTACGTGATTGAATATGCTGTCAGGAATGCCTAGGGAGGACTTGATTTTCTCTTATCTGACAGCTGCTATAAATTTTACTTGTAGTTGGAAAAAAGGGATTTTCAGAAACAAAAAGTTATGATTCCTGAGGTGCTGCAAATACCCCATGGTAGTTGTAAGGTTGTAAGGTGTTCACAAAGGGAGTCAGACTTAAATAGTTTTCCCATGTATTCTCAATAATAGTGCTAAAAAAATTTTTCCTTTACAGCAAAATAGTCTGGTAAAAACTCAAGCTCAACTTCAAAAGCACCTACTGCACAACTTTTAAAAATCCCAATAATTCATAATTAATGTACAATTATTGATAATTTCTTGCACCATATGTAGTGTGGCAAATCATGTATACTGCTTTTATGAAATTGTGGGCACTTTTATTGGGTGTAAACGCGTAAGTGGTTTGTAGTAACAAATAAATCTCTCAATATTATATTTATGGACATTGGAATATTGCAACTTTATCCTCTTTAATAAAAGCCCTGTGTGCGTCCAGTGTCCGTGTGTGTCTTCTGGTGAAGTGCGCATGTGCGGGGTCACACGGCACGTGTTCAGTCTCTTCCTGTGCATTCCCTGTGCAGACACACACATAGGCGCATGAGAGACAGACACGCACACACAGGCGCGTGCACGACAGACACACGCACACACACAGGCGCCCACACGACAGACACACACAGGCGCCCACGCGACAGACACACACAGGCGCGCGCGGGACGCACACACACACACACAGGCGCGCGCGGGACGCACACACACACACACAGGCGCACGCGGGACGCACACAGGCGCGCGCGGGACGCACACACACACACAGGCGCGCGTGGGACACACACACACAGGCGCACGCGGTTCGCACACACACACACAGGCGCGCGCGGGACACACACACACACAGGTGTGCGCGTGCATTGTTGCTGTGTTACTTTTCTTGGTTGTTTATTAATTTTTCAACTGTTCATTTTTTTCCCCTGTGCTTAAAACTCATTAAAAAAGGTGTTTTTAGCGAGCGGGTTGTAAGGCTATAGCGCGAACTCTTCCAGTCTTAGTTTTCTCAGTTGTTCAAGGTTTTCTTAGTGTTATTCAATGTTTTTACATTTAGTTTACTATTACGCTGTGCATTCAGTGGTATAATTAACTATATTTGTGCTTAAAAACGTAAAAAAAATATATATTTACATACAGTTCATACGGTCTGGAATGGATTAATTGTATTTACATACAATCCTATGGGGGGAAATTACTTCGGTTCATGACCAAATCGGGTTACAACCAGAGTTTTGGAATGATTTATGGTCGTGAGCTGAGGTTCCACTGTATTACTGTCATACAAAATTACAGGCATTTTACGGAAATACAAACCAGTATTACTGAGAGAGAAAATTAAAGGCACACAATACAGTGACACATATTACAGCCACATACAAGGTCCCTTGCCATTTAATATAGACTGTTCCTACTAATGTTTATGCACTCCTGTTCTAGCGCCCGTTATTGTAACGGGCTTAATGTCTAGTATTTTATTTAAAACTATAATATATTTTATATATTTATATATTATATAGTTATGTGTGAACCATGACCTTGAGCTGCTTGAAAGTAATAAAATCCAACTCAATTGTTTACCATAAACAAATTGTGTATTTATTTAAAATAAATAAATAAGTAAAGAAGATATTTTCTGCAGTTTTTGTATGCCACAACTTTAGGCTGATTTTCAAGTACTAAGTTAATGATAATGTAAAACTGTTTTTAGTTAAAGGGTTTGTTGTTTTGGATTTATGAGACACATATTCAAATAAATGATACATTTTTAAGGCAACATTTCACATTGCATCTATTTAGCTCTAGAAAGCTGGGTTTAATTACTGGCCTGCTGACTGCCTACATGTTCTTCAAATGCTCATATGGATATTCTCCAATATAAATGTTGGGTTAAGTCAAATATCTGAATTGGCCCAGCATGAATGACTTCCTATTTAAGGTTTGTCACTGCTGCAGCATGTCTGATGCTTACAACATCTTTCTCTCACTGACTCTATAATGGGAAAATCTAATTCTAGAATGGATGAATGTATTTGGTGAATTATTAGGGAGACATAGTGGCTAGATTATTCTGCAATAAAAAGACTGTTGAAAAGTATGTTTTAAAAACATTTGAGTACTCAAGAAAATTTAATTTCAACAATAAGAAGATGAATTTCTTTTATACACTCATGTCATTACATAATAATGAAGATATTGAAAATTGGAATAACACAGTGTTGCTACATCATAGCACAGGTTTAGTACAATGCTGATGGTGTTTTGCCACTCTTGTGCTTGTGTGCATTTACTAGGCAGGCTTTTCTTATATGCAGTAACTATAACCGAAACTGTATCTCAAAATTATCTCAGTAACAATGCATATTTAACTATTTCTAGTGTTACACATGTGTGCTTAGGAGACAGTCGGTAAGCTCAAAGGTGAGTGAAACATCGCGAGACGAAAGGTTGATATACGGTAACGGTGCCTCTCTCTCTCTTTCTTCCCGTCAGAAAAAAAGAAGAGAAGTAAATATATACGGACGGACTCTATAGATGGCTGCCTAAAACGTCACAACCATCCAACCCAGATGATGCATCTTCCGGCCCCTTCACATGACTTCAATTCCTGCTCCTCCTGATGACATCGCTCCCCATGCCACATCACTTCCGGTCTATCATTGATGACGTTGCTTCCGTCCCACAGCTTCGACATCATCTCCTGCCAACTCACTTCCCGTTTCCATTTTGTTTTGTCTCTGTATAAAAACGGCATTTTTACATAAAACGATTGTCAAAGACTTGTTGTTTTTGATCCACTACAACATGTTTTTGTCTTTCTTTGTCCTTTGGACATTATACGGGGATGGTCCCCAAACCTTTATGCTTTGTGAGAGACTCTTATTTAAAGAAGAATACCATACTAGCATCTTCTTGCAATGATCATAAATACAATTTAGTGTGGGCTCTAAACTCTAAAAATTGGTGTTGAGACTACAATGACATTTCTAAAGGATGAGAGATATTACTTTGGAAATACAAAGACCAAATAATTATCCAAAAATAATATTCTAATAATTTAATCAAAGAACTTTGTCAACTTGCTATTTACAGTATATACAGGGTGGTCCAGATCTAATTATGCAGATCCAGATCGTCTGGATGACTTTGATTTATGCGGGATAGATTCCAGTTTGGTGCGAAGACGATTCTTCATGTCGTCAGTTCGCATACTTCTCGATGGTCCGGGATTTTTCGGGTGATTTTCTATGTAATAAACTTAATAAGTTATAGCGTAATGAAAATTGCATAATTAGATCTGGACAACCCTATACAATGAAGTCAAATAAAATTTAGAATATGTATTTGAAAAATATTGACAGAAATAATACTTAATTGTTACTGTTAATAGTTTTCGTTAATTGTTATCAAGGCTTTGTATTTGAAAAGTATATTTGTGACTCACTTCATGGCACAAGTCAAAGGAAAAAAAACGTCAAAAAAGGAAAGAGATAACACAAAAAAGCAAACAAAACAATTCAGTCTAGTAACCTGCTCATCACAAATGACTTCTATTTAATGTCACAGGAATTGAACTGGGGCGCTTGTTGGCCCCCTACTGTTTAATAAACATGGTGCTGTCCCTAATCAGCCTGAAAATTGCACTACAGTACTAACAGGACTGATAGCAATCAGGATTAATTGGGGTATAATATGAGTCACGTAAAGAACTGTCATTTGAAATAAAAAACAAAATTCTTTCTGAAGTGAAGCAAAAGCAGGAGTTGTCAAGGGACAAGGTGCTAGGAGACAGCTAGTAAGATGCAAGAGAGAGCAGTGGTCTCTTGAGAGTTTATTAAAATTTATATACTTTATTAGTAAGCACTTATCAGATTGGCTAATATAGGGATGAATGGGGGTGTGCCGCCTGATTGCAAAGACACATGCGAGTGTGCGTGTCAGGCAGGTGCCTCATTAATTTCCTCAAAGGGAGCAGCACATGCACACCTGTGCCCCATTCAAACGGTCAGTTTAAAAAGAGCAGAGAGGGGAGTAAAAAAATGAGCCATGAGAACAGCATCGTGGAGAGAGGCAGGATAAGTCAGGCAGTGTGGTCATAGGCCCGTGAAGATTTTTCATATGGCCTGTACTATTCATTGTAACAACCAATCATGTCATTACATGTGCCACATGGTGCCGTAAGCCTTTCCTGGACACCCCAATGCGGAGTTATAATGCTGCTCATGATCTTGCACTCTCTGTTGTGCAGCATAGCCAAATACTCTTGAATGCATGTGGAAGGGAGTCACTGTGTCAGAAGTGAGCTGCTCTACCAGCCAATGAAGTTCTGCAGCATCGTGATGATATATGTATGAGGTTGACTAGCATGCTCCATACTTGGATATTCAAAGCACATTCATGTTTACATATTTACAAGGTGATTGTGATTTATAAATGGTAAATTATGTGTATATGTGCATACAACAAGTTTTATAAATCTGATTTTTTTTTGCTGTTTGCATTTCCCTGTTTTGTTGGATTGTGCATATTTTTTACATTCAAATCCATGCAAACTTTTATAAATGAGGTCCCAGGTACTGTGAAGCATCCATAAAAATAAGCTTTGTTAACTTAACTATAGTAATAGTTGAGCAGAACTGCATTAAAGAGCAAAGAAACAATATGAAATGTTTTTCAATGAATGTTTACCCCTTCAGAGTTCACTACGTATTAAGACAACATTTTTTATCAGCATATCTTACACAGAATTAAAATATATATTTTAATTACCTTAAATACAATCCTGAGTTTGAACTGTAGATTGTACATACATTTCAGTTTTACTTTATGAGGTTTTAGTTCTTTACTAAAGTTAAGTTTGGTAGGCCAATGAATTTCTGAGACTTCAGGGTGCTTACAGTACATGGCTAGCAGGCTTATAGTCTATTGCATACAAAGGTGATATACCTGTACATACTGTATATGCTTGACGTTTGGTTATTTTTGCATAATAAAAAAAATATAAGTAGCTAAAAGACATACCCAGAGAATTGCGACTGTGGCATACCCTTACAGAGAAAACTCTCTCTAAGTCATTTTATTCTCTTGCAAACCATTAATAAGAACCCTTTAATATAGTAAACAGTTTATTATAGCAGCACTTATAAGAGATCTCTACAAATAGAAATATGCTTTTATATTTTGAGCAAATGTCACAATGCTGTAAAAGGCCTTTCTGCCCTGTAGGTATTGTATAACTCTGTCCTATAGGTAGCTGACATATTTGCAGTCCAACAGCCAATACATACATGTAGAACATACCCAAACCTACTTAATCCAAATACTCTTTTATTCTGCTATTCCTATTTAAGAGTGTAGAACACTTACCTGGGAGGACTGTATTCCTAATTAGCACAGACAGCCAATGAGCTCTTTGCATGTGACATTTAAAAAGCCAATTAGGGTTATTTTAAAACTTTGCAGTTGACAGCTTAATGGCAAAAGCACTCCACTAAAATAAGCAAATTCCAATTATTTTTAAACTTCAAAATCTGTCTAGACTTAAAATTAAAAGTATCCTTTACCATTAACATTAAATATCTATTTTAATATGTATAAGGATATGAATTCTACTTAAACTCAGAACTTAAACATTGTTTAGTCACATCTAACTGAAATGTATTAGGTCCATATTAAAATGTGTTACCAAAACCTGAGCTAGAATTAATAAGCAAATACACTGATGTATTCTTTCGCATTTCACGTTTCATATTATAGCCTTTCATTCAATTGATTGATTTAATAACAAAGATTGCAATGCTCAGCTGGAAAAAAAATGTGACTGATTAATGTCACCAAAGATTAGATAGCTCAGCAAATACATTTTAAAAAGCAGCATTGTGGCTGAATCTATTAAGTTCCCTTTGTTTACCACATTATGTTTTATTAATTAGAGTTATGTTTCTGACCAGAATTGGAATTATCTTTGTGCTGCTTAAATTGAAAGTGGTTTCTTTTATTCATTGTCTGAAAACACAGAATCTGAGATAAATCTGTCTCAGTTGTCTGTAACTCTACAAAATGAATGTTAACATTTTAACAGAATTTCATTGACTTGCAAAAAACCTTTTCCAATCTGCCAGTCTCACTGTGTGCCTGTATAATGGGCCTTTTTTATTAATTTGAAAGCAACTGACAATTGTCAAACCAGTCCTTTTTTCCTAGGCAGTACAGTATTTGGCAGTTTTGATTATA
>JANRMT010062832.1:583040-616399 GCA_026402145.1 Polypterus bichir lapradei | reverse complement strand
ATATAGTGCATTTATAATCAAGGAACTACCATTCTGTATCAAGTGTGGAATAATAGGAAACCCAAATAACACGTACACGTTGAAGATCATGCCACCAATGTAGACAGATGTGTCCAGAAATCTATGAAAGTTATTAAAATAAATTAGTTTTACAATAAATATTTTTGGCATGAACACTGGACAGTTTCAGTTACAATAAACACACACTTCATCTCAGAAGTTAGATGTGGACATTTGCACCGTGTTGTGAAAAAGTATTTGTCCTCAATATCGTGCTTTTGTATTGTTTACACAATAAATTACCTCAGACCTTCAGACAACTTGCAATATTAGAAAAAGTGAACACACAATACAGTTCCTAAATCACTACAGTTAGGCTGTATGTTCCTTTTCATTTTATTGGGAGGCTTACGTTGAAGTGAAAGAAAAAGGAGGTGTAAAATGGTAGTGTCATAATGCAGTTTCAGTCAGTAACAAAGCATACACCGAATAAACAAATACCACAGTCGATAACTGGTCAACATTGAAGAATTGATGAGTTGAAGATAAGCCTAAGACCAAAACTCTGCCAGGAACACAGATTCTTAGCTATTGTTGTGGAGGGACATAGTAGTTAAGGCAAGCGTTGTTTATATCGAGCATGAACGAACACAACCAAAATAATATAAAGATTTTGAGGAATTTTAGTTCATTCTGTTTTGCAGAACTGCTTTCATTCAGGCATATTAGCAAGTTTGTGAGTGTGAAAAACTTGTTTCTGGTTCTGCCATGGCATCTGGTTCAGGTCATGGACAGATACCTGGACATTGCTGTTAAGAATATTCTGGTAAAGTGTGGAATTCTGCAATACTGCTAGTTATTCAAGTTCCTGAGGCAGCAAAGCATCCCCATTACATCATACTACCAGGTTTAATTGAAGGTATGATGTTCTTACTTTTGAACATGGCATTAGCTTTGTGATGGACATTGTGGGACCTGTGGTGTCCAAGGAGTTCTGCTTTTGAGTAGTCTACCCATTATACATTACTCCAAAATGCTTGATGAAACACATTTTTATTCAGTCTCTTATCATGTAGTAATGAACACTGACCTTTGCTGAGGCTAAAAAGGCCTGTAGTTCTATGGGTGTTTCTCAGGGATTCCCTGTGATTTCTTGAAAAAGAGTTTTTGTTGCACCCTTGGAAGTAATTTTGACAGGTGGTCTTTCTTGGGAAGATTCACCACTATTTCAAATGTGCACCATTTGGAGATAACGGTTGTCTCTGTGGTCTGATGGAATCCTGGAGCCTTAGAAATGTCTTTGTAACCCTTTCCTTACAGGTCAGTTTCAGCAACTTTTTTTTTCATTGTCTCTCCTGGGATTTTCTTCAATTAGATCAAATTGCTCTTCTAAAAACCTTTTTGTGACTACTTACTTAAAGTCTCATGGCAAGGGTCAACATATGGTTAAGACTTGCTGTAATAAGGTCTGGAAGTGTTCAATCTGCCGAGTCTAATTATTAGTTAACTTTGGTGAGCCATTTGAGGGAGTACCTAAAGGAACATTTACCTTTCCACACAGGTAATAAAGACGTTGGAAAACTTTATTGCTGAATATATTAAGAAGCAATTTAGAAATGGTGTTACTTTGGTTTTAATTTAATTTTACATGACAAGTATCTGTAGCCATTCATTGTGACAAGAATATAAAAATAGAGGATATCAGTGAAAAGGCATATACTGTACATGTTCACAGCTTTGTATGCGTATGAACGCTTACCTTATATGGAGCTATTCAGTTTAGACTATTAGGGTGTTTAATGATACAAATAAATGGTGTTATTTAATAATAACTTGAAAATTAGACATGCAGAAATTATTGGAAAAAAAATATTTTCTATCATACTTCACAAATGATTTACTTACTGCTGCTGATCTTGCTGTCTTTACAAATTAGAAACCAATATTTTGACTACCTTGCTTAAGATAAAATAAACAGTCAGTGGTGAAGAATGAACTGGTGTATAGACCAAAGTATAGACCAGCTAACCACAATGCTTTTTTTAAATAAAATTTGCACCCTTTTTGGGTCAAATATTTCCCCTTTCTGCACTGATGGTGCAGTTTTTTTTTGAGTTTTCCTTGTGCAAAAACTTTCATATGGTTCCTTTCACACTAGCATTCTGATTTGAGTCTTGGCCTGTTTATTGCCATACCAAATCAGCAGCCTACACCTCCTATGTTGAAATGTTCTTTCTTTAAAGGCTTTGCTAACCTTCTGAAAAAAGGTTTAGTTTACAAGGAAGCAGCAGGCTTAACTTGTGATCTCTATCACTTCAACAATCATTTACAGTGTTATTATTTAGGTTTATTTCCATTTTTCCACATAAGACTATGATATTCAGTAAAAATAATCCATGTTCTCTAAAATATTTTGCATGATAATATGACTGATTGTTGAGCTGAGGCTATTGTTTCTGGCACTATCTTGGTCTGTTCCTAATAACGCTGTTGTAAAAACAATTTTTTCTCATGATACAATGAGATTTTAATTGAACTAAACACACAGAGTGAAGCAATGCATGTCAACTACATCCACATCGCACTCACATCTGTGTGCACTTAGTACAAGTTTTCACAAAATATTCCAAAGACCACCCAGGGTTATCTGGCATCTTTGTTATAGCATGAATGTATGTGGGTCTGTAAGTCTTCCACAAACATGTACCTATGACAGATAATTGAAACTCTGGGCGCATTCTAGACTATAGTTTCACATATTAAGTAATACAAAAGAGATTCTCAGTCAAAACAAAAGCAGTTAGCTACCATAAAGTTGCCTCACAGTTAACATTTACCAATAATGCCACTTTGTCCACAGGACAGACTGACTTAAAGCAATAACTAGAAGTAGTGATTGGTCACAGATTATTTGTCATAGGAGCAGCAAGGGGTGAACAGGTGAAAAGGTAATTCTTATTGTAACAATTGTGATATTTTTTGTGTTGCCTATATATTTCACAAGTTCACATGCTCAGTAAATTAATTTCATTAGTTGAATCTTACAGTATTTTTAATATACAATACATTGTAAAAAGTACAGTCTTAGCATGGGTTCCTGCAGCAACTGCATATCACGTGAAACACCTTTTGTTCTTTGGTCATTATCCAAGTTAGAGATGATGACAATTGCTTTTACTGTTTAGATTTATCTTCAGAGTTTTTCATTGGCTTCACTGTTTGAAAACTGAACAACACTATATTGTCTGCTTTGTATTTTGATTACTTTTCTAGCTGTGGGTTCAATAATGTCTAACAGATTTGGGTGGATGGTCTGTCCCATCTAAATTCATGAAGGCTGCCATTTACAATGTTACTCCAAAAAGGAGTCTGGATTTATGTGTCTATAATTAATATGATTCATTTAATCTCCATTATTGTTAAATGGAGCTGCATTTCCTATTTTCATGACATTAGTTATTTCTCCCTCCTAAAATAGCTGCAGGCCCAGATTTACTACTGTATTTTTCTGTACTTCATGCACAAAATACATACTGAATATTACAAAAAAAAGGTGTCATGGTATAGATTCATCTATTTTTTACAATATAATGAATTTACCTTTCTGTTTTTTATTAGCTGTTTCCTAATTTCTGAATATGTTGACTTTTTGTAAGCGAGGTCTTGATTTTAGCATGTATTTTTGTGATTTCAGATGATGCTCAAATTAAACCCATTTCTCTTATTTCATCTTTTTTGTTAGAAATGAAGAGGTCTATACGCATAGCAGCCTGTTGAGTCTTGAAAACTATTGTGTGATTAAAAAGGTATTTGCTTTCTTAAATAAAATGTTGTGAGAATTATCAGATTAGATTGTTTGCAGTCCTTAATTTGTTTCTGGATAATGATTCGGGTAATGATTCTTGCAAATCTTTGTACATTGTAAGCTTTATAATTTTACAGACCTCCTTTCAGTAGTATATAAGGTGGCATAAAGCATCAGTGAACAGTATGTAGTCACATATTCTACCTACTATTTAAAAATTAATATTTCTCTTTTTGCCAAGTTTAAACACATATTTATCAGTTTAAGCTGTATTTTTCACTGTACCTAAAATGGATCAGTCATATTGTTATGGGAATTTTTTAACCATAAATATTTTATACTTCAGTTCCCACAGTTTTCTTTACCAATAAGTCCATTAATCAAGAAGTTCCAATTATTTACCAATTTATTTCTATGCAATGCAAAACTGAGAAAAGCAGAAAGCAATCAAAAAAGCTGGTCAGCAGAAGTTATTCAAGCCATAGTAAACCCTACTGCCTATTGATCAGTACTTGAAGGTCAACTCAAAACATGAAACAGGTTGAAAGACAAACTAGAGAAAAAACGAACCATCTTTATACTGACGTAGATTTAAAAATAAAAAGCATGGCTGAGCATGGCTGTAAGACAGCATATTTTTACCCTGGAAATAACTCACTTTTTTCTTGGTGTGATCTTCCAAAAATAAAAAAGTAGACAAGAAATTATTAAAATGATATATGAAAAAAAAACTACTTAGAGTTAAGGTTATAGCTGCATGTGGCTTCCTGAACAAGATTCTAGTCTATAATTTAGAATGTTCTTATGCTCTGCTTTGCTTGCTAAATGCTGAATTGCGTAAAAATAAAATCATCAAATCTATTTATATTGATTGCCTTCATTAAAAATTTACATTTCTGTTTAAACCAAAACAGTGCAAAATTTTAAATTCTGTACATTTTTTGAAATATTTAAAATGTATCAGTTTTAGATCAAGCTTATAAGTTATGAATTTGATTTTCTTAATTATTGTATTATTAATAACCAAGGTAGTGTGATAGTATTAGGGAGCAAACCCTCAGGCTGCGTCATGAGCCACGCCTCCTACTCAATATGGTATTGGAGAAATTATTCTTCTGTTATCCAAAAAATATTTGAAATATCTAGCAGAGGCCCCTGACACCAACAGGTTTTCCTAAATCTTTTTTTTCTCTTTAAACCAAAAAAATATTCAGCCTTAAAAAGGGCCTAAATGGAAAAAATAATAAAGGCTTATTTTAACTGTACATACATTCAAAGATTGTAATGTTGGCAGACGTATTCAGGAATATTCTGAGAAGATTAGTGCTTATACATTTTTGTAGTGAGCCTGAAGGAGAGTAACTGTGCATTAGATTGGACTTTGTTAAATGGTGCGACTCAAACCACTAACCACTGAACACCAGCAAAACCAAGAAGCTGGCGGAGGATTTTAGGAGGCCCAGGCCCCTCATGGACCCCGTGATCATCAGAGGCGACTGTGTGCAGAGAGGGCAGACCTATAAATACCTGGGAGTACAGCTGGATGATAAATTGGACTGCACTGCCAATACTGATACTCTGTGCAAGAAAGGACAGAGCCGACTATACTTCCTTAGAAGACTGGCGTCCTTCAACATTTGCAATAGCATGCTGCAGATGTTCTATCAGACGGTTGTGGCGAGTGCCCTCTTCTATGCGGTGGTGTGCTGGGAAGGCAGCATAAAGAAGAAGGAAGCCTCACACCTGGACAAACTTGTGAGGAAGGCAGGCTCTATTGTAGGCACGGAGCTGGACAGTTTGACATCCGTGGCAGAGCGACGGGCGCTGAGCAGGCTCCTGTCAGTCATGGAGAATCCACTGCATCCACTGAACAGGATCATCTCCAGACAGAGGAGCAGCTTCAGTGACAGACTGCTGTCACTGTCCTGCTCCACTGAAAGACTGAGGAGATCATTCCTCCCCCACACTATGCGACTCTTCAATTCCACCTGGGGGGTAAACATTAACATTATACAAAGTTATTGTCTGTTTTACCTGCATTTTTATTACTCTTTAATTTAATGTTTTTTACCAGTATGCTGCTGCTAGAGTATGTGAATTTCCCCTTGGGATTAATAAAATATCTATCTATCTATCTATCTATCTATCTATCTATCTATCTATCTATCACAATTATTTCTCCACATCTTTGTTAATATATTCTGTCAGGCTGTTCCCTTCAGGCTGATATCCAGGCATTAAGATCACTTAAGAAACAAGTTTTTAGCACCAGCTTCTTTTAGATTTGGGAAATAATCTGTGGATCCTGCTCAGATATGTTTCTTAGAAGGCCATACAATTATAAATATTCTTTAATAAAATAGCTTCTGTTTGGTGTTTAGTTTTTTAACACACTTTTATGAAACCTATCTACAATAGCCAACATTGTATTAAATCCATGAAAAGAATACAAATCAATATTGAAATCTATTAAGGTTTCTTTCCATAGATGGTGGGGCTAATGGAGGATTGTACCTAATTAAATACATCTCAAACATTTGAGATAGTTCTAACATCCTTGTTTATCAAAGGTTACTAAAAATGGTTGGAGATTAGAGGAAGCATTAGTAAGGCCACATTGTCCAGCTATATAAGAGTTTTGCCACTCACTAAAGTGCTGTACAATGATAAAGACTGAGGTACAAGTAAAAATCAATTTGGATTATTAACCAGAACTGTTATCCTACAATATAATTCCATTCTGTATTCAGATTTTTTTCAAAAACAAAGCACAGGGAATACACCCTGCCTGTACTGGAAAACACTGAGATGGAACTGTTCTATCACCGAAACTGGATGCATGAGCCTCCAGGTGGAAAGGGAGTAAGAAATTGACATGTTGTGTAAGGGCGACTCAAATAGTTTTTATGCTTCAGTGGTCAAAACAATTTTACTGATATGTCTTAATCAATTAAGTTATCAGGGTTATAACATTACTAAAATCATTAATAAATCTGTGATGGTAGTTTGTGAACACCACAAGTCTTTGTACTTACTTGATAAATGTGAGAAAGGGGGTAGTTAGGTCCCATCTATGCTATGCCCTATTTGTGTGATAAGGCAAGGACTTATGAAATTCATATTTTTATATTACTGTTAAAAAAGTTCTTGCCAGTAGGATTGAGAAAGTTCCATCCATCCATTTTCAAACCCGCTGAATCTGAACACAGGGTCACGGGGGTCTGCTGGAGCCAATCCCAGCCAACACAGGGCAGGAACCAATCCTGGGCAAGGTGCCAACCCACCGCAGAACACACACAAACACACCCACACACCAAGCACACACTAGGGCCAATTTACAATCGCCAATCCACCTAACCTGCATGTCTTTGGACTGTGGGAGGAAACCGACGCAGACACGGGGAGAACATGCAAACTTCACGCAGGGAGGACCCGGGTTGTCTCCTAACTGCGAGGCAGCAGCGCTACCACTGCGCCACCCTTGAGAAAGTTCTCCCTTCAATAATATCACAAGACCAAACTGGATTTATTAAAGGCAGACAATTAGCTTCCAATCTTCATCACCTGTCTAATGTAATATATTCACCCACAAAGTCTAATACCCTGGAGATATTATTATCATTGGATGCAGAAAAAGCATTTGATATGGAACTGCCTTTTCACAACATTGGAAAAATTTGGGTTTGGCCCGAACATTTGTGCATGGATTAAACTGCTGAATACCAGTCCAGAAGCTTCAGTTTGTATTAACAATATTATTTTAGACTACTTCAAACTAGAATGTGCTACTAGACAAGGATGCCCCTTGTCATCACTGTTTTTTGCATTCGCCATAGATCCACTAGCAGTTCACTATCGAAACACTTATGGGATAAAGGGGATTATCAGAGAATGACTTGAACAGAAAATTTCTCTATATGCAGATGATATTGTACCGTATATATCTGATCCACAAAATGCAGTGCCTGTAGTCCTAACAGCACTAACAGAATTTCAAAAGATTTCTGGTCTCAGAATTAATTTGAATAAAAGTGTGCTCTTTCCAGTGAACTCTCTAGCACACAGTATTAGATTGGACACCCTTCCTTTTATCATTGCAGCTCAGTTTAAATACCGGGGGGTAAACATCACAAGTAAGCATAAATTTAAGTTTAAACTTAATTCACTCACAATATGGAACCAATGCAGGAAGTAGTTTAAGATAGAGAAGCTTTTATCTGTAGCACTCCTGCATGAGAACCACCTTTTTTCACCCTCTCAAACATACGGAGCTTCCAATGTCTGGAAAACACATCCTATGGACAATTACACTCCAAATTTAACCTTCCAGCATTATATTGCCTTTGATTCTTGCATGTCTGATCATAATCCTCTAATGACGGCTCCTGGCAGGAGCTGAAAGCTCAGGAATAAAAACTACTTTATGATACGTCATTCATTCTCTCCCTTTGTGGATCTCCAACTACAAATTATCGTTATTATCATATATATTTTCTTCTATAAACCTTGTTGATGCAGGTAAATCAGACTGCCTTACTTCTTGAAATAAGTTTGACCTAGTCAGTTTTAGGAAGCATAAGAAAGAAAACACATAGGTTCTGGATCTGTAAGTCCCAAGATGAAATCTTACAGCTGACTATTAACCCAAAGACATAAATACCAAAACCAAAACTCACAAAAATCTTACACTGTCCAGTGTGTTATGCATTCAAAGGAAATAGCCAATTCAATCTAAATTTATATAATGCAAAGTTGACTGATTGACTGCCAGACTCACTCGCTCACTCACTCACTCACTCACTCACTGACTCACTCACAAAAACACTATTCCCTGTTAAGCTAAATAGCTGAAATTTGGCAGGATGGTACATCTAGGGCAGTAAGTATCCACTAAGAAAGAACATTTAAAATATACAGAAAACCTAAACTCACAATAGAAAGTAAATATCTCAAAATCTCAAAAATGTATTGACAGACTTGATTGAAATTTGACGACACTGTAGAAAAAACAAAATTAGCTGACAAATGTTTTCAAATTTGTTGATGTTTGTCATTAATAATGCTGTAGCAAGTGGAACATTCTAATGCACCAAGTCCCCTGTTTCGACACAGCATTGACAGTGATCTCATGGAGAAATGGGATGTGCAGGAACATGCAAAAATAAGGCCATCAGCAGAAGTGAAATGAAAATTCAGCAAAGCTCAAAGAAGACATGATTAGCAAGTGCTTGCCAGGCACAGTGGCTGTGAGTGTAGTCCATTTCACACAACTGATCCAGTAAGAAAGGTATTTAATATATATTGCCCCACCAGCCAACCACCTTCATCAACTTTGTGCAAGTGTCGCAGTAGGAACTACAATTTCCATCAGCCAGTATGCTGCTGTAGACAAATTCGTCAAAAATAAGCATATAGATCTACTGTAAGTATCATGACATCAAAGACAGCAACTTCTGCGTTTTTTTTTATTCAACCACTTTGTAATAACAATTTCAATAAATGGCATGACTGAATGATTTAACAAGACTTTAAAACAGATCATTCTGGGACACTGTGTTACCCTTCTTCTTGTTCACTGTTCAGGAATCCCCCCCAGGCATCTACCAGCTTGAGTCATTTCAATCTATTATTTGGCCACCGACCACAAGAGGTGTTGGATATTTTTTGGGGGGAATGAATGGGGGGAAGGATGGCACGGTGGCGCAGTGGGTATCGCTGCTGCCTCACAGTTAGGAGACCTGGGTTCGCTTCCCAGGTCCTCCCTGCATGGAGTTTGCATGTTCTCCCCGTGTCTGCGTGGGTTTCCTCTGGGTGCTCCGGTTTCCTCCCACAGTCCAAAGACATGCAGGTTAGGTGCATTGGCGATTCTAAATTGTCCCTAGTGTGTGTGTGCCCTGCGGTGGGCTGGGTCCCTGCCCGGGGTTTGTTTCCTGCCTTGCGCCCTGGGATTGGCTCCAGCAGACCCCTGTGACCCTGTAGTTAGGATATAGCGGGCTGGATAATGGATGGATGAATGGGGGTTCACAATGCAACTCATGGGGACAGATTTGTTGATATGGTTGTTTTGCTCCAAGAACAGATTTCTAAATTGTCCTCTAACACAATGGAGCACCAGCAGTGTGAACAGGAGGAGCAAAAATGAAATTATGACAAGAAAAGCAATCTTTGCAAATTCATAAAGGGCAATCGGGTGTTGGTTTTGATCCCACCTGACCCACGTAAATTTCAGGCAAAGCGGCTAGTTCCAGCAGTAGTGGAAGAACGTATGTCTCCAGTAAATTATAAGATCAGGATTCCCAGCCGATGAAAGCCTTGCAAATCTTGCATGTGAATCTTTTGATGGAGTGAGACAAACCCCATGGGGAGCTGACTACTTCCACTGCAGTATCTCAGACAGAGGTTGCTATTGGTGATGATTTGACAGACACCCAGAAGGCTAAGTTGCTGTTGCTTTGCTGAACACAAAATTGCAAGAGAACCCAGCGTTACAATACAGATGTGTCCATATCGTCTTCCGGAAGCAATGAGGAAGGGGATACACAAGGAGGTGAAGCAAATGTGCGAGCTGGGTGTAATTTGTGAGAGTAAAAACAAGTGGCGAAGCCCAATTGTTCTGGTCCCATAACTGGATGGCTTCATTCGGTTATGTATAGATTTTAGATGCTTGAATAAGATTTCCAAGTTTAAAGTGTACCTGATTCAGCGTTTTGATGACTTGTTGCGGGAACTCAGGCAAGCCGTGTATTTCCACCCAGGATCTCACAACAGGGTACTGGCAGGTGCCCCGGAGAAGTATAGTTGCGAGAAGACTGCATTCACCAACCTGGATGGGTTGTATGAATACACCAGGCTCCCATTCAGTCTCTTTTGTGAGCCATTGACCTTTTCGGCGGAAGATCAACCAGATTCTACAACCCCATTCTACATATGCTGCACTATATCTTGATGACATAGTCATTTTCAGTAATGATTGGAGCTCTTATCTTGACCACCAGCAGGCAGAGCTTGACAGTTTGAGGCTGGCTGGGTTGAAGACTAACCGTAATATTAAAAATGTGTAAATTGTCGGAAACACATTATTTGGGGTATTCGATGGGCAATGGTCTGATTAAACCTCAGTTGGAAAAGGTGGTGGAGATGCTTGCGTATCCATGTCCAGAAACACAGAAGCAGTCTTGTTCTTTCCTCTGACTCACTGGTTATTACAGGAGGTTTATTCCAAATTTTGCTCATCGGGCCTCCCCTCTCACTGACCTGACAAAGGGCAGAAAGAATCGCAGCATTGTCTAGACTGATAATTGTGACAGTTCCTTCTCAGGCTTAAATGCCGCTCTGTCCTTGTTCCCGGTTCTGCGGAATTCTGACTTTTCTAAGGAGTTCATTCAATTAATTTGTTTTGGGGGTGGTCCTCTCTCAGTGTTTCGATGGTGAGGAACATCCCATAACATTTGTGAGCAGGAAATTGCTCCCCAGGGAGTGTAATTACTCAATATTTGAGAAAGAATGTTTGGCAATTAAGTGGGTGGTGGAGACCCTCCGCTACTGCTTATTGGGTCAGTGCTGGTGACTAACCACTCTCCGCTCCAGTGGCTCTGCAGACAGCAGGATACATATGCCCCACTCACTTGGTGGCTTATTAGCTGGCAACAGTTTGCTTTAGATGTTCACCACTGTTCTGATTCTGCGCACGTTAATGTTGATGTTATCTTGTTTCTGGCATTCCCAGGGTTAGACAGATGTATCGTCCACACCGTTGTGAACAAAGTGAGAGGGGGTGTTGGGGTAAGATTTTTGAGACCCTTTGATACCCTCCCCTACTGTGCTACATGCTGAAAATTGGTTGACGCATCAGTCTGGGATTGCTTGTCCGTCGCTGAGGTGACCACAGAAACACTGCGCCACTGAGGCAACTGCAAATTAGCAGCCTTGCTGCGTAAGGTGACTGTTGCCTGATAGTTGATATGGGGAACATTCTAACCATTGACCTGGCCCTGTCACTGTTTTTTTCCCCATGTCTGCGTGTATTAAAGTGATAGATCCCCTAACTGTACCTGTTTTGATTGGAATAAAGTTGGTTTTCTGGAAGCCTTTGGACTCAGCATCTTCTCTCAGGTGCAAAACAGAGACTCACATGTTACAATATGTACAGTATATCAGTTTCAAAAACAAGTGCAGTTGCTACCCCACTAAAAACAAGGCAGAATCTAATTTTTTTCCTTCTTCAGCCTAATATATAGCTTAGAAAAGGAACATTTACATGGAAGGACAGCTCATTAGGACTAATTTCTTAGTCTTACTTCTGTTAACAAAAAATATACAAATATAAAAGAGTTTTAGAGAAGCAACACATTTTATACTGGGGAAGTTAAGACTCGTATCGGTTCTTTGAAAAGCTGATACATACACTATAGCGGTTATGCATTAACAAACACTTATTTTAGAAAGAAAAATATAATGCTTTTATTTTGTAATGAATTATGTAACAAATCCAGGAAAAGTGATTAATATGCACTGGATTAAAAGAAAATGGTTGAAGAGATATACAATTGTACAAGTCAAATATCTACATATATAATTTACTAAGGGCATGCAAGACAGTGAGTGCAAGCAAGACAGAGAGTCACGCCTGCCAACTCTAAGACCATGGGATACGCTCGACAGAGCCCTGCCCGCCAACTCTAACCCTCCTACCGCGTCATGGGATACGCACGACAGAGCCACGCACACCAACTGTAACCATCCTACCGCGTTCAGCGTCACTCTCGAGGCATGTGCACTGCCTGCTTATGTGCCCGCATGCAACAACTCACCAAACACAGCCTCAGTCGCTTTCGTCTGTGCAAAAGTCCACATGCACCTCTGAGCCACGTTGACTTTTCACCGCACGCAAGACAGAGAGCCATGACCGCGAACTCACAGAGCCCCGCACACCAACTCTAACAGAGCCCTGCCCATGGGTTACACACGAAAGAGCCACAAACGTCCTCTCTAACCCTTCTCCCACGTCATGGGGAACGCATGACAAGGCCCCGCCCACCAACTCTCGCCCTCCGCAGGCTTCCAACATCGCTCTTGAGGCAATTATATGGCGACATCAACTTCTCAACTGTCACTCTGGAACAACTCAGTACGCGAGCTATATTAAGCGTTACCAACGAAGACTCACTACACCTTAATGAACAGGTGCTGAAACTTATCCCTAACGACAAAGTAACTTTTACCAGCATTGACTCCAACGTCACAGATGATCCTGAAGATCAACTTGCATTCCCCGAAGAATTTCTTAATAGTCTTACTCCCACTGGCATGCCTCTGCATAAACCAAGAATTAAAATTGGTTCAGTCATGCTTCTCAGGATCCTCATGCCAGCAAAAGGTCTCTGTAATGGCACTAGACTTTCTGTTACCAGCATTCACCGCAATGTACTGGAGTGTAAGACTATCACATCTGCTACCTCACAAACTGTCCTTATTCCCTAGATTTCCCTGACCCCATCAGATTCTAATTTGCCTTTTACTTTTACATGCAGACAATTTCCTGTTAGATTGCCGTTTGCAATGACTATTAATAAGGCACAAGGACAAACTTTCAAAAAAAATATGCCTGTATCTGCCAAAAACTGTTTTCACTCACAGACAATTGTATGTTGCTCTCTCCAGAGTTCCACCTTTTTATTCACTGACAGTTGTATCCTCAAACCCTCCCGATTTGGACAACTGTGTGTTCACTCATCAATAAATAATTATATGCGGCGTATGCTATGCCACGGGTTGGCTAGTATAGATTAATATACATTACACTCAAAAAAGCAAACATTGATGTTCTGTGGTCCATCCCTGCATCACACTTTTAGCAGGGTTTTCATAACACAAACACAATGTTGAACGTAAAAAAGCACCATTCAGACTGTACATAGAAAATATCACATTGCATGTTGTCAGCTGTGCTAAGCAGTACATGGAAAAAGTAAACTATATTAAAACTATAAATTATATCCTTATTGAGCAAATAATGGAGGGTCACTGGAAAGAACAATATACTTTCTTGATCAGATATAATATTCTGTAGTATACAGTAGGTCTCATAACTACTCACTATGCATTAAAATATGATAACAAAGGCTTTAGGACTACATAATGTATAATAAGTATTAAGAATGAATAAAGTATTCAGAACCCAGAATTAATAATGTGAGTTGAAAAAGTCAAAAATTCAGATCATGAATTACTAAAGCACTTTCTGGTAATGGATAGCTTTGACTTTGCCATCACAAAAGATTAGTTAGGAAATTACTTTAAACGAAATACTGCAGTATTTTACATGCAGGTGTGTTACATTGACTGCAAAGTGGATTGTCTGTGGTGCATGGCAACCTTAAACTCCTATGTATTTACTAAATCATTCTTGTTATCAACTTTTACTATTTTTTATATCTTAAAAAAATCAAATGAAAAAACATTTTTGGGGAGACTACCCTACATAGTAATGCATATGATTGTGTTCTTGGTTAACAACTTTAGTTAACTACTTTGCAAACTGATACTACAATATTGTCATTATTTTTATTGATGAATTTTAAAATTACATTTGAGTGCTTGGCAAGAGAGTGTAATCTTGAAGATATTCAACAAATTATGAAAATTGTTAGAGGTGCAAGCTTGCACGGCAAAGAAATAGGAGTATAGTTAATCAAGAGCATGCAAGGTTAAAATGCCATTGAAAATCCAAAGAAGCGCTAAATGGTTAAAAGTTAAGGGAGTATAACGTGTTGTGTGATGATCTGCGACTTTTAAAGAAGCATTGGAAATTCAGAAAGACAGGGAACAGCTCTGATGCTGAAGAGAGTTCACTGAAAAGTTCGGAAAGAAGAAATAATATTGAATGATGATTTATGCTGGCTGGGATTGGCTCCAGCAGACCCCCATGACCCTGTGTTAGGATATAGCGGATTGGATAATGGATGGATGGATTTTCGAAGGAGAAGGCAAAACAAGCAGGCACACAGGAACACAATTAAAGGAAAGGTAACTGGAGGTATAATTATGTAGAACATAATTTTTAGTGGGATTTCATCAAATGGAAACCATTGAAAGAAGGGAAACAGAGGAGTTTTGTTAGTTCAGCAAAAGACGTAACACATCTGTCAGGAAGTTGCATTCTAGATGAGTTACTGCCCACTTTCTGTCCATTGACCCTCAATTTGCAAATTTCCTGCCTTAACCCCGCCCATCTCATTGTGTTGCCTGGCAACTACCAGTGGTAGTGCTGCTGCTTAGCAATAGGAGTATGTGGGTTTGCTTCCCGGGTCCTCTTTGCGTGGGGAGCACTTTCCGTAGTGAGAAAAGCGCTATATAAAAATAAAGAATTATTATTATTATTATTCATACAATGTATGAGCACATGCCTTAGGGGATTTCTCTAGCAATGTGCTTTACCACTGCTCAGAAACGTCTCAGATGCCTTCCTTTGTATTTAATTTGTCTTTATTTATGCATTATGCTTATGTCTTTCCCTTTTTAGATATTATTGTATGCATTTCACTTGCCTTTTTATGCTTTGACCAACTGCCTACTACTAACAGGATTTCTGCTTTAGCTAGTTACTTTTTCAGACGCCTATCCGCCTACACCTCCTCAGCATGACTCACACAGCCAGACACTGACTTGCTTTTTGCTTTTTTAAATGATGCTACCTTCAACATGTTGATAAAACTGAACTATTTAAAGTGAACCCACAAAAACTGAGAAAAAATACCAGCATTCCGTTTCCCATTCAACTCATAACATTAATGAGTTGTCTGAGTTGGATAAAGGTGACATCTATTAATCTTGACAGAACGGCTTCAAATTCATCTGTGTGATTATAATATTTTCAGTCATTCCTATTCAGTTACTGTATGCATCAATTTTAAAAAAGAAATCTGTTCACAGCTTTTGCATTTAGTAAGTTAATATTGCTGTGGTACATTATTCCCAAATGTGAAAGCATGCAATCTGAAAAGTGTTAGCTGTTATACTGTTCCAATTACATATATTTAATTCAAATCACTGTGGTGGGCTGGCACCCTGCCTGGGGTTTGTTTCCTGCCTTGCGCCCTGTGTTGGCTGGGATTGGCTCCGGCAGACCCCCATGACCCAGTAGTTAGGATATAGCGGGTTGGATAATGGATGGATGGATGGATGGATAATTCAAATCAACATAGTCAAATATCTGTTGGTAAATGATACCATCCATCCATTTCCCAAACTTCTTGCTCAGTCCAGAGTTGCAAGTGCAGTAACTTAGTAGCATTAGGCACAAAGTGGGGACCAGCACTACCTATTCAATGAAGTACACACATACAATTACACTCAAACCAATTCATACTGGACTAATTTAAAGCTGACTGTCAACCCAAAACAAACACCTTTCAATTCTAAAAATTGGTATTCCTCACCTAAAATATATTGGGTATTGGATTCTAATTGCAGATAATGCCATGTAGGCCCTATTTTACCTTATGGGAAAAGTAGGCAGATTAATGGATAAGAGATCATCAGATGAAACATGGTTGCTAAGACTTTCCAGAGTTTATTACCTGTAAAGTTATATATCAATTTGTCTAAAAAAACACTAAACAAAATCATAGTCAAGAATTCTAAAGCAAGAATCCAATAAAGAAATACCAAGTCTTAGAAACTGCAATAAAAGATTTAATTGAATTGTACTAGGGGCTCTGCCCCCTGCTCGCTTCGCTCACCAACCCCTGTGTTTGGTTAATCGAATATACAATTAATATTTTTTTTTTCTTTGTTATTGTTTCAATTTCATTATTTGCACTTTTACTTTAAAGCTTCATTAAAAACAATATTTTTTCGAGACACATTGTGACAACGCAACGTATAACTGCCCATGAGTGAATATTGTTTCTGTTTCTCTAATAAATAATCTGACTTTTTCTAATGTTTGTCCCTGTGATTTATTGATTGTCACAGCAAAAGCTATTCTCACGGTAAACTGTAAACATTTTAATACGAATGGCATATCACAATCTCTTTTGGTGTGTAATGTTATTCGTGGAATATATACATTACCTTTCTTGTCGCCTGTTAGAATTTGCATCACTTCTCCGTGATCATAAATATACACCTGACCGAATTGTGTATTCTTTGAAATCAAACTTGTCGTTGCTTTAACTGTTGCCGGACCACAGATTCTCATAGCATATGGTCCATTATTGTGTAAATCCACATTTTGTGCATTGAATGATGCGAATGAGAAAAGACTTTATTGTCTGCTCTTTGCCTTTTATTTCTGACCTCGATTTGTCCTGCTATTTTTTCAATTACACCTGGTTCTGATGATTAATCACCTTTTGTTTGCGGTAATGCGATCTTTACCATCTTTTCTTTGATACTGTAGCGACTGACGTGATAAAGTGTCACAAAAGTTTTACTTGAACAATCGCCGACTTTGTAACCCCAAACACAACTTTCTAGCACCCTCTCCAACCCCTCCTCCCCCGGGTCTTGCCCCCCCCCCTTACCGAATCCATCAATACCCCGCTATCAGTCTTCCGTGCTGTACTCCACCCTCCCTCAATTGGACCGAACAGTCACTTAAAACCAAAAAGGCCTCAACCTGTCTGGGATGCTACAATACTTTCGAATTTTACTGCTTTCATATTCTGTACCTTTCTCTGAATGTGTATCGTGCCATCGTTTGTTTGAGCCTTTCGAATTCCACTGTTTTCATAATCTCTTATCTGCCTTTTTTTCTCTCCAACGCATTTGGGTCTCTATTCTATGTATTGTCCTTATATGCTTTATATGTGCTGAGAGCATAGGATCTGTGTGTGCTAAGTGCCTTTATACGACTGAGTGTTTTTTGATGGGTGTGCTCTTATATAATATCTTTTGTAAGTAGGGTGTGTCTTGCAAGAATCTCATGTTCCACGTCCCGGCGAGACAGCCCTGGGACAATCTCTTGGCACCAAGTCTCATGTTTACTCTCCCCTCGAGATGCTCTGTGGCCAGTCTCTTTTGTCTCGCAGGTCTTTTAAATGTCTTCTGAGAACTTCCGAGAAGATCACGTCTCGTCTCCCTGCTTTTCCTTTCCAGGATGTTTTATAATAGAGAGATATCTATAGTCTTGGTCAGCAACAAACACTTCTAGCTGGCTATGTGTAGCAACACCATTCTCCTCTTTGCCACGCACTCTGACCGTGACATTACTGGGACTTCCCTCAGGCCGGTTAGAGTCCCAGCTCTGGGCAGATCCTACTGTGTGTCCTGGCATACAGAGATGTTAAGGGAGCATCAGGCAAGTACAGAGGTGGCCCAACAAAAGGTACTGGGTCCTTTCCTCTTCTCTCTTTATTCCACTTCACTAGGCCCTATCATCTAATCCTATTGTTTGTCTTATCACCTCTATGATTTGTAGTACCAGTTGTTCCCTTCAAAGGACAACATGTTATCAGCTACAGTCACAGCATATCTCACTGATATTGTAACCTGGATGAAGGAGCACCATCCACCAGCTTAGTCTGGCAAAGATGGACCTCCTTGTTATCCCCACTTGTTCTGTTCAGCTCGGCTCACTATTGCTAACACCTGCTAAGTTAGTACGTAACCTTGGGGTGATGTTTGAAGACCAGCTATCATTCACAGACCATGCTGCATGTCCCTTGGTATAGCACATAACTCTATATAACATCCACAAGATCAGACTGCATCTGACAGAGCATCCAGGACAACTCCTGGTCCAGGCTTTTTTCTTGTCATGTCTGGACTACCACAGCTCTCTGCTGGCCGGAGTACTGGCATGAGTTACCTAGCCACTGCAAATGATTAAAAATCTAGAGGCACATCTGGTATTCAACCTGCCAAGGCTGGTAATTCCTGTTTTCAGATAACTATAATGGCTCCCTGTAGCATCACATATAAAATTAAAATTCTTGGTGCTTGATTAAAAGATAGTCAGTGGGTCAGTACCTATGTATATCTGGAGACAATTGTGAGGCCCTGTTCTCCTTCTTGCCCATTGAGGTCTGCTGATGAATGGTGTCTGGTGATGCCACCTCTGTGCAGCATCAAATCTCAATCCAGACTCTTTTCATGTGTAGTTCGTATCTGATTCAACATGCTGCCCACGTAAATCTGAGCCACTGACTCCCTCAATTTATTTGAAGGCTCTCTTGTTCTGTGAATTTCTTTCTAATTCATAACGGTGTGATAATGGTTTGTATCTAAGGAAGTTTTAACTAGCTTGTACTTTGTGCTGAGCTTTTCCCTTCTGTTGCTCAAATGTGTAACATTATCCTGTAACACTGGTTTCAAAACAGTCCCCCAGGCTGATGTTTACTTAATTATTCCTAAATGCATCTGCTAAGTTAAAAAATGTAAATGTAAAATAACAATAGTGAAACCATTAACAAAATGGTGACATCCAATTAAAACAAAATGTCATCAAGGTAAAAGTGAAATAATTTTAGTTAGCAAAAAAATAAACCAAAACTTAAAACAAGTAAAAGAAACAGATCCAAACCACTAAAAATGGATATAAACGGTACTGTGAATTACAAGGGGTAAAGTAGAACAACTTTTTTTGACAAAGATCATATTATAACAGTTCTGCCTTCATTATGTTATGTGTTTAGGAATGTCTAAATTAAAACCAAATTAATTTGCTTATTTATCAGTTAGTGTGGGATTTCAATCATCTCACAGCCTCTTACTGCACTGTTTTTAGTAAAACTGTACAGACTTACACTAACTAACCATGAATTCACTGTCACGTTCTAAATTACATTGTTAGCATGTTGACTAATCCTTGTCAGCTTGAAGAATCCTAATGCACCCTTCATAACTCAGCAAAGAAAATGATATCCTATTTTACCTGAGAGTAAAAGAAATTAAATATTCTTTGCATGAAACTGTCTAGAACTTCTTTTGACTAGAATTTGTTAATGTCATTTATCATTAGGACTCCTGCCAACATTTCTGTTTACCTCCTGCGAGTTTAATCAATATTAGGAAGTACAACAAATTTGGCATTTCCTCATTAACTATTTCTCTGCATTTAACAAGGGCAAGGGTTTTAGTGTCCTTGAAGATTAATGAATCTTAACCCTTTGTGCAATCTGCTGAAATTATTGTATTTATGGTTGGAGTGATTTTTCATTTGCTGCTAGTAGCAATGTGTATTTGATTGTTGTATTATAGCCCTTTTGCAATGCCAACATCTGGAAATCAATTATGTTAAATTAATTAAAAGTATAGGTACAGTTTACTTTGAATAAAAGCTTTCCATGAATGAACTATACATATTCTTAATCAAAAGGGCTATAAAAAATTAGGTTGGTTAAGAGATTAACTCTTGGAATTAGTGCAAAAAGAAAATGATAAAAAAAAATAGAAAATGTCTACAGGAGAAATAGAAAGCACATTTTATGAATAAAAAACTTTCAACAGGATGGTCATATAACTACTGTACATAAGTATTATAAACACTTTGCCATCTCTTTAGTTTCCCTTGTGTTTTAAATCCTACAATATACTGAAGTAACTTAGTCCTTCTTGTAGTAGGAACTGCTGTAGTTAACCACAAATATTGTGGGTACATAAAATATAGTCACATATATCAGTAAAAATGTTTATATCACAAATAAGAAACCTGGTGGAATTTTTCAATGATGAAGACATTTTTATAAATTAATGATATTTAATGGAGAACAGTGTCTTAAGGTTTTGCTAGAATGAAACACTGAGGAAATTAATTGAACTGCAAATGGCAACAGTACCTGTTAAAAGATATGTTGGGATTGAGATGATAAGATCAGACGTAAGGTCAAATGTTTTTGTGGAATCACGGCATGGAGTATAGCATTGTAATATGTCAAACCAGGCTAAGAGGGTGAGCAGTTCTATCTTCTTAATTAGGAGCTTATTTCATCATTATCCCTGCTGCTTAATATTCAGTTTTGATAAAGCGTACTACTGAAATGTTTGTTGCACATAGTTAGTGAGTTCTGGCACAGAGTGGAAGTTCCCCTGTGACCTTATCATATATACAGTCGGCCCTCATTTAGATAGATAGATAGATAGATAGATAGATAGATAGATACTTTATTAATCCCAATTCACATAATCCAGCAGCAGTATACTGATACAAAAAACAATATTAAATTAAAGAGTAATAAAAAATGCATGTAAAAACAGACAATAACTTTGAATAATGTTAGCATTTACTCCCCCAGGTGGAATTGAAGAGTCGCATAGTGTGGAGGAGGAACGATCTCCACAGTCTGTCAGTGGAGCAGGACAGTGACAGCAGTCTGTCACTGAAACTACTCCTCTGCCTGGAGATGACACAGTGCTGTGGATGCAGTGGATTCTCCATGATTGACAGGAGTCAAGTTTATCGCAGTTAATCAGTTCCAGACTTTACTGCGGTAAATGAATTTCCACGAAGTAGGATTCTTTATTTATAAATCGAATATTTTCACAGTTAGAGCATAGAAAACCTGTTTACGACCTTCTAAATACTTTTTTTAACATTATTAGAGCCCTCTAGACATGAAATAGCACCCTTTAGTCACCATTACACTCGTATTACCCAATATATTAGACAAAATAATAGAAAATTAAGACATATTATTACAAATATCATATTATTATTATTGTACATTTAATTACACACACACACACAGTTCTTACACACAACCACTAACCTATGAAAATAGTACAACTTGTTCAATGATGAAGCGATGAAGATGAAGAGATGTACAGTGATCCCTCCTCGATTTCGGGGGTTGCATTTATATTGTTATTTTTATATTGACACGCTTGGGTCACAGATTTACACAGAAACACAGGAGGTTGTAGAGACAGGGACTTTAAAACACTGCAAACAAACATTTGTCTCTTTTTCAAAAGTTTAAACTGTGCTCCATGACAAGACAGAGATGACAGTTCCGTCTCACAATTAAAAGAATGCAAACATATCCTCCTCTTCAAAGGAGTGTGCATCAGGAGCAGAGAATGTCAGAGAGAGAGAGAGAGACAGAGAGAGAAAAGCAAACAATCAAAAATCAATAGAGCTGTTTGGGCTTTTAAGTATCTGAAGAACCGCCCAAAAAACAGCTGCAAGAAAGGCAGCAACGTGAAGGTAGTCTTTCAGCATTTATTAGAGGAGCATCCGTATCCTCTAGGCCAGTGTGCGATCAGCCCCTCTGCTCACACCCCCTCTGTTAGGAGCAGAGAATGTCAGAGAGAGTGAGAGAGACAGAGAAAAGCAAACAATCAAAAATCAATACGTGCTGTTCAGGCTTTTAAGTATGCGAAGCACCGCGCCGGAAGCATATCGTATATCATTAAGTTTTATTTAATACGTAATACGTGCTCTTATTGGGTAGCTTCTCAGCCATCTGCCAATAGCGCCCCTTGTATGAAATCAACTGGGCAAACCAACTGAGGAAGCATGTAACATAAATTAAAAGACCCATTGTCCTCAGAAATCTGCGAACCAGCAAAAAATCTGTGATATATATTTAGATATGCTTACATATAAAATCCGCGATTGAATGAAGCCGCGAAAGTCGAAGCGCGATATAGCAAGGGATCACTGTATAGTTGATAATTGTAATTTGCAGAAATCACAAAAAAAAAATATTTACACATGTGCACCAGCCATTACTAATGTGTGCATGTGTGTGTGTTTGGAAACACACACTATTTAAAGATTTGTTAAAGAACAACCACAATGACAGTATATGCTAAGAATTTTAACTTTGCTGTATTTCCACTCATGCAGCACCAGGACTAGCAGTGCACAACATTGTCCTTCTTGGCTTAGGTGTTTACAACACACAGCTGAATGTAGCATTAGATTCTGTGTCCAGTTAACTTGATCAATCTAGCTGATGGTCAAGCCAGTAGTTTTCTAGGCATCCTTGAAATGGGGCTTGCTTGCAAACAAGAATGGCAAAAGTAACGAATGACTGTTAAGTTAATGTTATGCTGATGGGCAAGGAAAAAAAATATACCCCAACAGGCACATTTAGAGAGGAAATCCAGTTTATACAAGTGACAGGAAAAGTAATTGGTAAACAAAATTATCACTCAATATTTCAGGATCCTTTGAAAGTGTAGTAAATGTAACCAGGAGAAGACATCCAAAACTGATGAGATCTAAATTACGCACATCTGCTTCAACACTAAAACCTATAAATCTCACTTGTACCAGTATTATTCATTAAACTCATGGAATAGAAATATTTCAGGTTTAAATATAGTACATTTTATATCATTTATATCTAAATTCTCACTGAAGTTAAATCCTGGCATGATTTCAGAAGTCTCTGATAAATAGTATTCATTGCAAGAAGGGACATTTTTAAAATATTTCATACATTTATATTAAATGTTATCTTACCGTCTGTGACCTGCACCTCATTTTGTATGTTATCTTGGATGTGTATATTTTGGACATTGTTTGTTTCAGATTTTGTCTTTAAATCAGTGGAGGATCCAGGAACAGACCCAGTCAGCAACACTTCAATGCGTTCTTCTATTCTTTCTCTGGCCTGACATTTAATTACAGCTAAAGAGAGAAAAACAGCAAAGAATATCAGTGCCGCAGTACTGGAAAAGAGAAACACACATGTTTAACATCTGCTTTGAGTGTGGATTGCACTGTTTAATTATCTTTTGCCAAAAAAACTGATGTGCAAAAATTTCACTTACTGATTTATTTGGAAAATAAACATTTTATTATGGTAGTTTAAGCAAATGAGAAACAAAAGAACTGCTTAAAATGCCCAAAAGGAAGGAATTGAATATTAAATTACAACCCTCACTTTGAATGTTTAGCACCACCTGGATGTGCAATGACAGTTATCTTATCCACAAAAGAAAAATAAAAAAATTAGACACCAGTAACAAGCTATCTTTAACTTTCTTAACACTCTTAACAATTTATGTAGTGTCTGCTGAGTGGCTTATGTTTGCACTAATTTTAAAACCCAACCTGCAGTATTATGATTGTATACCTGTTTTGGCAGATTTAGTTTTTTTTCCCCAATTCTATCTTTCATTGGTGGCTGGTGAAAAAAATTGGGGTGGGGGCACAGATTTTGGGTGGACAAACTGAAGAACCACTTATCTATTATATATTATATAGTGTCTTTCACACTGTTTTGAAAAACACTGGTCTAGATGACTGCAGCTACTTTCATGCCGCTTGCATTTTTCAGAAAGATGTTTTAGGTCTTGTACCCCCATTGTTGTCCACAAAGCTTTGGTACCAACTGTTTGAAAAAACAAACAGGGTGAAGCAAAAAAAGGAATTACTTACACCACATCCAGTTAGCCAACTCCATTTGTCATAACAAGAGCAAGAAAAAAGTCAGTGTGTAAACTCATCCTCGATCATTTGCCTGCTGCTGAATCCGTAAGTCAGTCCAAGCTCCTTAATCTTGTTTTTTTCTTCAAGTGAATGATTTGTGAAGGGGTATTTCATTAAAGAAATAACTGAGTTTTGTTTGATTTCTGAAGTTGCCATCTCCCTAAAGTCACTCTCATTTATATGTAGTTATGTTAATGGCGGGTGTGAATTGTAAACCATGGACGTGAACATGAAATGGTTCTTCGATGAATGTCCAGTCACATTAGATTAAAAAATATCCTAAAACAATACTAATTTAGTGCCAATAAATATGGAAGTGTCCGGGGAGAACTGTGTCTCTGGAAAAATCTGAAAGTAACCAATCAAAGTGCAGCCTTAGGTCACCTGCTTGCCAAAAGATCAAGGATTTTCATACACTCTAATTTAGCCGGAATCCTTTACTCAGGAAATATAGGTGTTCATACAGAAATGAAACAAATACAGGTCTTACGCAATGTGCAAATTTGCAAATTTATTTAATAATTATTTCTCATTACTTAATTAATTTAAGTAGAGTATTTACAATATTTGGGGGTTGCATCTCAGTGCCAAAAATTACAAACCACCAGTGCAGTCTTTAGTCATGAGTATTTCACTCTAAATTTATATTTTAACTGCTGGCAATTTTGTGACTCATGTTTATATCCAACTTTGGCCTCAGACATACTGGACAAATTACATTAACAAACTCTAAACCTGTGAATGTAGATGCCATATGAAAGCTGAGTATACGCTTATGACATAGTCAGTAGTGAAAATGTCACATATGGAGCAAATTCCAGGGTCTTAGGGTAAACATTTCAATAAAACTAAAAAAAGATAGAAAAACTTGGAATACATAGAGGATTGATTACACAGACTAGGGGCACTAATGAACTATGTGACTGCTAATTATAAATGTCATAAAACATGATAATTTTACATTTATAATTATCAGAATTTTCAAGGTTTTTTGCACTGTATTAAAGCAGGGAGACAAATATAATACAAAAATAAAAACAAAATGTCTTGGACCTGATAGCACCAGAAGAAAAGGAGCTTAACATATGAAATTAGCCCAGCTACAAGGTTTTTGGTATATTCACTTATTATGCACTCTGATTGGTTATATTAAAGGCTAAATATAATCCAACAGACTTCTGAGAACTAAAAAGAAAAAAATATTTTCATTAAATTTATTAATTATTCACACAATAACAAACATATGCTTTCTGTTAAACTCAGAATAAAAAACCCTGCTTATGCAAGAATCAATGCCAACTGTTATTTTAAAAATGTGTATGCAGTTGAGGAGATTTAATGTGCTGCAGGCACTTTAGCGCATTAATAGTGTTTTATGTTCCACTGTGCACTTGACAGTTCAGAAAAGCACTAAACAAATATAAGAGAAAGATTTACCAGTGTATTATTAATGCAGTAAAGTGTTAAAATTTGTTAACATTGAAGGCTTAACTCCAAATTTAACAGAGACTGCTACTGAATCACTAGCATATTTTTAAATAAAAAACTCTTGTAAAAATACTGCAGCACAGTAACAGCTAAACTAATTGCTACTGGTGACATTGTCAGCTAAAATCAAAAGAAATTTAAATTTGATTTTGTTTTTGCCTGTCTTTTTTGAAGGGAATCACCTTCAGCCACCAACTCTTATGCATGTGTGTGTACAACATGGACATCTCTAGGAATATGGGATATCCAGACATGGGTAGAACATACAGTCCAAACCCCACATAGACAAAAAACTGGGAGATGGAGGCATTAATAGCTCAAGTTATCTTGAGTATCTTAATCATTTTCCTGACTGCTACTTTGGATGGATCAAACTAAAAAAAAGACAATTGGATTACATACTGTAGAAACTTTCTATGATTTTTTTTTCTGATTCGTCCAGTATTGATTTAATGAACATTCAAGCTAGATGTTTGTTTGGTGCATATTTATCATTACACTTTTAGCAGTATATGGGCCATTCTTGACCATTATATAACTACTATTTTAAGTTTTTATGCATTATTTTTTCTGGAATTTATTCTTTGTAATCTGTTTCTTTATACTTTATACTGTTGCGTGCCAAAAATGATATTGAAATAATTGTTTACATACTTTAGACCAGGGATGCCCACATTTTTTTGGCTTGCAATTTACTTTTAAAATGACCAGGTCGAAATGATCTACCTACATTAAAAATTATATATATATATATTTTTATATATATATATATATATATATATACTGAGTATCAGAGGTGGGTAGTAACAAGTTACATTTACTCCGTTACATTTACTTGAGTAACTTTTTAAAACAATTGTACTTCTAAGAGTAGTTTTACTGCACCATACTTTTTACTTTTACTTGAGTATATTTGTGAAGGTGAAATGCTACTCTTACTCCGCTACACTGGGCAACACTCGAATCGTTACTTTTTTTCCATTAGATAAAGTCTGACAGACAATTTTCAATCTGCTCTGTGTGGTATATGCTGTCAAGTTGCGCACACGCCTTCCATTGTGTCTCCAGTACTGACGCGAGGTTTTGGATGTTCCCCACATCAAGGCGCTGCAGCTTTGAGGACAGATGTTGCTTTTTTCGTTTGAAAGCATTAACTGAGCGAATCATATTGACCATGGTTTTCTATTTTCCTTGCAGCTGTAAATTAAGCTCATTCAACATGTTGGTCAGATCGGAAAAAAATGCCAAGTCTAGCGATCGTTATTAAGTTGCTTGTATTCTGCATGTTTAACGACAAGGAGAAACTTCTTTTTCTCCGGCCAGGGGTCTTGAAACCTCAGCAGGAATTTCTCCCTAGCCATCTGCCTCAACAAAGGCATCGTTTATCATCTCTCCATCTTGGAAGGACTTGTTATGCTTAATGATCGAATGACTCACCCGGAACGATGCTTCAGTGTGTCTGCCTTTGCTTTTGAATTCAGCCGAGTGAAAAATGACAGCTGTCCCATTAACTGCAATTTTAGTTCCCTTTCCTTTCTCTTTCTCAGATCGCTTTTTGGAAAAATGTCAGTTTCGTAGTTTTTATGAACAGTTCGAAAGTGCCTTTTCCTTCTTTGGAATAGCAATGATAGATTGACAGATCAGACAAACGCACTTTGATTGTGACATTGTGAGAGAAAAAAATCCTCTTCCAATTCCACATCAAGCCCATAACCAACAATTTTTTTTTTAAATCCCTTCTTTAGTCGATATAAATTAGAAGGCTAACTAGATCACTTAGATAGCTGGAGTTTTGCAGTAGCTCCCGCGTTTGATTGTGCGTGCGGGATGACCAGTGTGTTAGAAGAAAAGAGATCTCAGACTGGCTGCCCTGTATGTCAATCAAGTGGCAAATGCCATAGGGAGGCTATATGATAGACTAACATTTAAAAAAAAAATTTTTTGAATGCAACACGATTTACCTGCACTACCTTTCCGATCTACCGGTCAATCGCGATCGATGTATTGGGCACCCCAGGTTTAGACTGTGACGTCACAATGGGCTTCTTATATCAGTTTATTCTCTGTGGCTTAACAAGTAGCTCCTTTTTATCTGGTTGAATTCTGATACATTGCATCTCTGTTTGCCAAAACAGAGGCTATGGTATTACCAGTTTTGAGGTGAGCAGTGTTTATCCATTTTACTAGCAGTTCTGGGCACTATTTTGATAGAATATAGACCCTGCTTTGATTTAAGTTATTCTTGCTTCTTTACTGTGGAAATTTCTGTACACCTAGTTAGCATTTTTTTTTACAGAATTAGTTCTTTTGGGAGTACAGATGACCATGAGCTGTATGTCGCTGTGGACTTGGCATGATGAGAAGAGCATTTTTCAGTTTCAAGGAGGTTCAGATCAGTTATGGAACAACTATTGGCAGAATGAATAAACTCTACATTGTATAGAGAGGAGTAGGGATGCAGCACATGAAAAGGTTTATACGCATGTACTAATTGCCTCAAATATTCAATCAGCTCTTTGAGAATGTAATGGTAAGTACAGTTCAAGCTAATAAGAAATACACTCTGCTTTTTTACACTGAAGAATTCCTTATCACAGCTTATTAAATTGGATATTTTCAGATTAAAATAAACTTTAAAAATTTCTTGTTTTTGCAACATTTAAAATTACACCATTCATGTCAACCAAAAACTAACACCATTTTGCTTGCAAAATTCTATATTTACTTATTATTTCTCATATTTTTTGCGACTGGGGGAGGAGCAAAAGCTTTAGATTAATCAAAGATTTTGTTCTCTGGTTTTCGACAGATCTTGACATTTTAGGGTCTCCTGATACTAAAAGCATACTGTAGATATCTCGATGATTGGTGGTCTACTATGAGATGACAATGTGCTGATTAGTTTTTGAGCCAAATCGTGCAAGAGAAAGAGGCACTCTAAGGGAACCCTCAAATTAATTTTTGATAATATCTCAAGAATTATGGCAAATACTGTAATTCTGCAATTAATTTTGAATCGTTCTCATCAGTTGCTATCGTAATGACCTATTTTGTGATCAGAAAGATCAGCATCAGAGCTGTAAATAATTACGGAAATGTTATAGAATAGTTTGGGTAACTTCCTTGGGCTCAAAGCCTACTGACACTCACATCCGAATTTTTTTGCTTTTCTGAAGGGGTCACCTAATGAATGCTTCAATTCAAGTTTACAAAGGACTGTTATATATAGATACTGTATAGTTTGTACTATGTATATTTGAATACAAGTATTTTTTGTATATTCTGAGATGTGTTATCAGGGCCAATACATACACACTTTAAACACATACAGTAAAGCATCCTCAGTATCGGTAAAGCATTCATTACTTAGACATTTAGTCAGGATAATCAGTACCATGATACAAAGGTTCATTGGTTTGTGAAACATGATGAATGTTGTAGAATGCAGGAGTACACTTGTTTCTGCATATTAACTCATGCCCACAATTCTTTGAGGTGCCTACTCCAGCACTGATCACACTTTAGTGATTAGTACATACCACATACACTTGCTACTGAGCTCATCGGAATAAACAAAATGCAGATGGAAAAATTGTCCTCTTCTAACAATAATTATTTATGGCTCATTCTGAGGACCTACTGAAAGCATATATTCCTTATTACACATATATTAAATTTTAATTAACTACATTTAACAATTATGTCATATTAAACAATTCAGATTTTGTAAGACATCATTCAAGATATGATTGTGTACAATATTTTCAAATGCTAACAGTTATTGAAGAAAACACTTCAGCTTTCTTAAAGCAAATCTAAAAAAACTTACTGTAAGTCTTTACTAAATAGTAATATAAGCACAAGTAATGAAACACAAGACTTACCTCTTTATTTTTTAAATAATCTACATATATTTAAAAGATCCATAATGTTAATAATATTTCATGGAATGCATAAGGAAAACAAAAATGAAAAAATGGGCTCTGTTGTTTAGTTCCAAAGGGCTTGCTTTACCATCAAGATTTCTGCAAATGGAAAGCAGATTCTTATCTAACATTTTATCAGGGTGCTCAGAAATCCAATTAGCTTTCGGCTGTATAAACTACTGTTGCATGTTTTCGTCCTTTACTGTGCACACATTAAGTTTCCATTTAAATTTTCTTCATTGTTTGGCTATTTTAGTCTTCTGAGAAGTAAATACATCACATTTGCATTAGTTTACTGTACTTTAGATGCCTCTGTGTCTGGCATATGCTGTGCATGCTTCTGTATAATTACCTTCTGAAGATCAACAATTAATCAGCAGGCACACATTTGAAGATTTCTTTAAAAAATCATATGTTTATTGCAAGAGTAATGACTTTAAACAGCTGATTCCTGGTAAAAACAATACTGGACCTTTCTGACCAGTTTCTAAAACATTACTTGAGAACAACATCTAGACTCAAACGTTATCACATCACAAACTAGCAATTTGTCATGTTACAGCAAAAAAGAAAAGTAATACATTCCTTTTTGAAACCATATTCTTTTTAAACTGAAGGCAATTGCTTGAGATGCTGGTTCCAGTGGCTGACAATCCAGTATTCTGATCATGAAGAAATCTGATGGCTGTATTTGCCTTTTTATAGTATGTAAATCAATGCACTGTATACAGTGCATCAAGAACAAAGTTCATCTGCATGACCTGGTTCTGGGGAAGGGCTTGATATTTATGGTAGATAACAAAATGAATTAAATTGTTCCAGTCTTGCTTACTAAACCTCAGGAAATTCAGCTGTATTTGACATGTTGTTCATGTAAAATATTTTCAAAGCTGTCACTCTTTGTCAATGCTTTGGTTTGCATTTGTTAAGCAAATTGTCATTAGAAGGCATGCACCTCATACCTTTTTACTGATATCATCTGCTCAGATGGAAACAGTATGTTCCAAAGTCTTCCATGCTCTGTCTAATTTTATTTAAACCATGCTATGGATTACCACTGAAATGTGAAGGCTGCAACTTCTTATGTTAATCATATCCAGCAGTGTTATGCCCCCTACTATTCTTGCATTGCTTAATCAAAAGTTCTCAAGGGACCATCTAAGATTTCAATCTTTGATTTAGAGTTTGCTGTTATGTGTCCATGGAATTCTCACAATCCATACTCAATCCAGTGAAAAAGATGCTTCTTTTCATTTCAGAAATGTTATCTGTTACATTTTCTGTGTTATTTTGAAACACAAGGATAAGGCAAAGTAAATTATTAATATCTTTTGTATTTTGCTACATGAAAATTACTTATGATGCCACTTCAATCTTGAACTTGAATCATTACTTCAAAAACAGCTTTACTCTGCGAAAAAATCAAAGTAGATCAGAACGCCTGGGTCATAAGGCTAATTCCTTTCCTTAGCACACTTGCTTGATAAACTGTCACTAGATAAGTGTACTGTGCTAAGCTGCCTGTGATTTCTTGTTTTGGAATGTGAAGAAACTGCACACAGCTGCTTTCGCCTGTCCCTGGCTTTCCACTTGGTTCTTAAGAGCAGAAATACCGAGGTGTCCGGCAGCAATCAACTTCTACAGTAGCTGCGAAAAGGCTCAGCATGCACCATCTTTCACTTCTGCTAATCACTTGCTATGCTTTGGATCAGCCTTGCCATTCTTCCTTAAACTGACCTTCCAGACAGACAAGATGTTCTACATCTGACTTTTTAATTATCTGAAACAACAAACAAAATATATAGTTACTTACATGCAAAACTAAACAAGCCTGCTAATAAAATAGTAATATAGTACAAGCATGTACTTTAAAAATTGCAGTTTTTCAATATGTAGCAATGATGTTTTACTTTGGATACTTGTAAACTTCTACAACAAAAAAGGGTGATCTGGTATCCAATCTAGAGCAGCCTTGCACCAGTTGATGCTCCAATTCCAGGACACATACCATACTTCTAAGAAGAAGCGCCATTGCTTTCCATGTGGAGCAGGTATTCTCACACTACCTTGTGAAGTCAAAATACTCAAATTGTGACCCTAAAGACCATTTGTTAAATGGATATATGTCATTTACTAATATGAAATTTTGCAGACAAAATATGGAAAAAATAAGATTTTCTTCTTATAGTTCTTCATTTATAACAGCATTACCACATTACATTTATATAATTATACCAGCAAACTAAAGCATAAAACGGGATCATTGTGCTGGCCTTGCTTGCGTTGAAAGCTAAACAACATAAGTAGTCCTGCTTTGGATATCACACTTTAATAAAATGATAAGCAAATTTAACTTCAACGAAGTTAATTATTGTTGATTTGGTCATAGAAAACAAAACACTGACAAAACAATTCACTGTCTAATTTAAATAAAGCAACAATGTTACTGTCATTTATAGTCACACATTCCTCAGAATGAGTATCGGCTAATTGAAATAAAAATCTAATAATCTTAAGCAGTAATGGTACTAAGGTGCTAGTCTCTCAGATTTATTATAATTATTACAACACTGGACAAATATGTTTTCCATTGTTTTGCTTTCTCAAAACTTTTTGGTGAATATAATAAATAACTTTCAGCTGAGCTCATGTATAATTTCAGATTGACCGTACCACGAAGGACTTGGGAGAAACATGACGTCAACTTTTATTGAATTTAGAGTGTTTAATTGCTTAATGATGCTGGTACATTAGTTCCTTAGAGTGTGAAATAGGTTACTTCTCATTTTCATTTGTACTCAGAATCTGATGCTTCTCGTTTCAGTGTCCAGCAGTACTTGGCCAACATCAATAGATGCTACTTACCCTGTTACCACTTTTCCATCATTGCAATGTCCTGGTGAAACCTTTTACTATATTCATCACAGACTACACCAAGATTAGCATGAAAGAAGTCCAAGTGTGAATGCAGAAAATAAATCTTTAGCAGAATTTCGCACTTCATGGTTTTGCATGCTTGAAGCATATTGTCAACCAGCTGGACTATCAACAACATTCTTGAATACTCTCCAAGCAATTACCTCTTGACCCACTAGTAGATTTTTGAGCTGCTAGTCATTGATGATTGATCTGATTTGTAAGGTTCAGTTTGGTTCGGAGCATGTACTGATACAGCATGTTGCCATACCTGCAACATGACGTGAATAGAATGAACAGTGCTGCTAAACGTGCCTCTTTATAATAATAAACAGAAGGTATCACCAGCTGTCTGATCTGCTTGCAATGACAATGGTATCATAATTATACATCCTTTTCCCCCTTCTCGGTCGCTATCTGTTTATGTTTTAATTACAATTATACACGTTTATGTATGTATGTGTGGAAGAAATTAAATTAGTAACTTTTTTCTTTTTCTCTTTTTACTATTCTAAAGGAGACAGTTAAACATCATACCCTTGGTTTATTGTTGTTGTTTTTATTGTAATAGGGCTTACTATGCTTATTCAGGGCCACTTTTTAACACCATTCCCTGAGTTTACTATCTTAACATTTCAAGACTGTTGAAGATTGTTTTTTTTTTTTATGCTTATAGTTTTTAGACTGTATCGGCAATAGATATCACAATTTTAACCCTAATACGCCACTGCTGGGGGGGCTTGTTTTGTTTTGGACGTGCTCTGTCTCTATGTCAGAGGACTGGGACTTTGTGAAGTGGGGTCCAACCTCATGTTGGGAGGCAAAAGGGGGGGGGGGG
>JANRMT010062832.1:467012-582940 GCA_026402145.1 Polypterus bichir lapradei | reverse complement strand
CGGGGGAGAGAAAGAGAGCAAGCTATCTCTAATCCATCCTTTAAATCCTTACAGTTATAATTACCAATGTAACAATAGACTGTATGTCAATAACCCCTGGGAAAATTGGAAATTAAGGTCAAAGCTGTCTCACTTTCGGTTAAGACTACAAAATGACATCAAAAATTTAGAATCAATGTCTACAAGACAGGACAGTTAACTTTGTGAGATGGAATGTTAAAGGCCTAAATCACTAATTAAAAAGAAAAAGTATTCTCTCACCTAACAGGTCTAAATGCTAAAATAGTATTTTTACAGGAGACCCACTTATTAAGCAAGGATCAGTTCCGGCTGCAAAAAGACTTGGACTGGCCAAATGTTTCATTCCGACTTTACAAAAAAAACTAGAGGTGTGGGAATTATTATCCATAGAACAGTCTCATTTGTAGTATCAGATGTTGTATCTGATCCTGAGGGGAGATACATGATTGTCATGGGTAATTTATTTAATTGTAAAGTGATTTTGATAAATGTTTATGCACCCAATGTGGATAATAGGGACTTCGTCCAAAATGTATTTGCATCCATTTCCAATGTGAACACTCATAAAATTATAATGGCTGGGGACTTTAATTGTGTTTTAAGACATAGATAGGTCTCCTGTCACAGGGGCGATGACATCTAACACTGCAAAGACAATTACACAGTTTGTAACTGACCACAACTTATCAGATCCCTGGAGATTTCTAAACCCAAACTCAAAAACATATTCCTTCTACAGTGCATCACTGCTACTCAAGAATTGATTATTTCTTTGTAGATAACAATTTCTTGCCTACACTTAAATCCTGCAAGTACGACGCTATTGTTATTTCCTACCATGCCCTTCTGATCTTGGAGCTATAATCATTACGCCCCATATACTCATCTCACAGACAGTGTCTTAACCCACTTTTATTAGCATATGAGAACTTTACAGAATTTATATCAAAACAAATCAGTTTTTTTCTTGAGATAAATACATCCTCAGAGGTCTCTGCAGGAATAATCTGGGAAACCCTGGAGGCCTTCTTAAGAGGACAGGTTATCTCATATCTTTCCCACAGAAATAAATTGGAAACAAAGCAGGTATCAAAGCTAACCAGCGAAATTACTAGAACAGATCAAGAACATGCCAGGTGTCCAAGTGAGGCTCTTCATAGGAAAAGGCAGGCTCTGCATTCAGAACTCAACCTCTTGACAACTAAGAAACTGAACAACTTATTTATAAATTAAGACATCATTACTATGAACATGGAGAGAAAGCTAGCTCAACAAATCCACAAGCAAGAAGTTCGCAATGCAATCCCAGCAATCACCAACAAAAAACGGAGACAAAATCATTGACCATAAAAATATAATGCTCACATTTAGAGACTACTATAAATCCTTATACAGTGGAACCTCAGTTCACGAACGTCTCGGTACACGTACAACTCGGTTCACAACCAAAAAGTTCGCCAAACTTTTGCCTCGGTTCACAACCACACACTCAGTATACGAACAAGCCAATTTCCCTTTCGGTTTGTGCGCGCCGATGATTTCCGCACGTGTTGCATTTTTCTCGGTCAGACGTGCCTGCCTGCCTGCCTGTACGTGAGAGAGAGAGAGCGAGCGCGTGCGTGCTGCTGAGAGAGAGCGAGTGAGCGCGTGCTGCTGAGAGACAGAGAGCGAGCGTGTGCTGCTAAGAGAGAGGGGAATGGTGCATGCTGCTGAGAGAGAGGGGGAGGGTGCGTGCTGCTGATAGAGAGAGAGAGAGCGAGCCTGGTCCTGCAGCTGAGCAGGGAGTCTGGGTGTTTTGTGTCAGTGTTATTCAATGTTTTTACATTAGTTTACTATTACACTGTGCATTCTATGGTGTAATTAACTATATTTGTGCTTAATCTTTAAAAAAAATATATTTACATACAGTTCGTACGGTCTGGAACGGATTAATTGTATTTACATACAATCCTAAGGGGGAAATTGCCGACCAACTCGGTTTACGACCAGAGTTTTGGAACGAATTATGGTCGTGAAACGAGGTTCCACTGTATTCTACTGAGTTTAAAGAAGACTAGACACAATCTAATGCATTTATGGATTCATTAGAGATACCACAAATAGATATCAGAATTATTAGATGCTATAAAGTCACTTCTGAATGGGAAAGCAGCAGGCCCCGATGGCTACCCTGCCGGATTTTATAAGCAGTTCTCCACTCAGCTAGCTCCCCTCCTATTAGCAACATTCACAGAAGCTAGAGACAATAAAATTCTACCTCAAACTTTTTGCCAAGTATTAATCACCGTCTTTCCTAAACAAAATAAAGACGTATTAAAATGTGCATCATACAGACCAATTTTACTTCTGAATAATGATGTTAGGATACTCTCCAAAGTCCTAGCTAGAAGGATGGAAAAAATGCTGCTTTTGGTAATATCACAAGATCAAACTAGATTTATTAAACGCTGACACTTAGCGTCCAATCTTCGACGCCTGTTTAATGTAATATATTCACCTGCAAAGTCAAACATCCCAGAGATTTTATTATCCTTGGATGCAGAAAAAGCATTTGATATGATTGAATGGAACTATCTTTTCATTAAATTTTAGAAATTTGGGTTTGGTCCGAACATTTGTGCATGGATCAAACAACTGTATACCAATTCAGAAGCTTCAGTTTGTATTAACAACATTAGTTCAGACTACTTTAAATTAGAGTGTGGTACCAGACAAGGATGCCCCCATGTCACCACTACTTTTTGCAGACGCTATTGAGCCTCTGGCAATTCACTGTCCAAACACTTATGAGATAAAGGGGGTTATCAGAGAAGGACTTGAACAAATTATTCAGAAATAATTTGACTAAAAGTGTGCTCTTTCCAGTGAATTGTAAAACACACAATATTAGATTGGACACCTTCCCTTTTATCATTGCAGATTAGTTTAAATATCTAGGGGTAAACATCACAAGTAAACATAAAGCTCTTTATCAACAAAGTTTCACTGTCTGTATGGAAAAAATTAAGCAAGACTTGCATAGATGGTCAACCCTTCATCTTACTTTAGCTAGAAGAATTAACATTATTAAGATGAATATCCTCCCTAAGCTTCTCTTTTTATTTCAAAACATCCAAATATACATCAATAAATTGTTTTTTAAGAAATTAGATTCAACCATAACCACATTTATTTGGAATTCAAAAAATCCACGTATCCAAAAAGCGACCCTACAAAGACCTAAGGCGGAAGGTGGCATGGCTCTACCTAACTTTCAATTCTATTACTGGGTAGCAAACATACAAACTATAAAAACCTGGACATGGACACAAATAGATGAACATATACAGACTTGGTCTGCAATGTAAATAAAATCCTGCACTACTTCTTTATATTCCTTGCTTTGTGCCCCAATAAATGCAAGGTATCGCCAATATACTAACAACCCAATTGTGCTTCACTCACTCAGAATATGGAACCAATGTAGGAAGTATTTTAAGATAGAGAATCTTTTATCGGTGGCACCTCTGCACGAGAACCACTTTTTTCAACCCTCACAAACATATGCAGTTTTTAATGTCTGGAAAACATTTGGGATTAAATCACTTAGAGATCTATACATAGACAATGTCTTTGCATCCTACAAACAATTAAATTCCAAATTGAACTTTCCAGCAATACATTACTTTCACTACCTTCAAATTAGAAACTTTGTTAAACAGAACCTGCCTGATTTTCCTCATCTTCCACCTCCGTCTATTCTGGAAAAAATATTGCTCAGTTTCAAGGACTTAGACAGCATTTCTACAATATATAAAACCATTTTATAGTTGCTCCCTTTCAAAGATCCAAGAGGACAGTGAGAAAAGGATCTCTCACTCAACATATCAGGAAAGGAGTGGAAGGTAGCAATGCAGAGAATTCAATTCAAAATTATATATGGAGCACATCTGTCTCACCTAAAACTTTCCAAAATGTTTCCAAGGCAAGATCCAACCTGTGAATGCTGCAGTCAAGTTCCAGCCTCACTGGGTCACATGTTTTGGGCCTGCACCAAATTAACATCACTCTGGACCAAAATTTTTAGATGCCTTTCAGACAGCCTTGGTGTCACAATCCCTCCTAACCCATTAACAGCTGTGTTTAGTGTACTCCCAGATGGGCTTAAAGTGGAGTAGGACAAACAAACTGTGATTGCCTTTACTATACTATTGGCACGGAGACTTATGTTGCTAAACTGGATGAATCCTAACTCTCCTCTTTTAAGTCAGTGTGTAACTGATGTTATATATTATTTGAAACTGGAAAAAATCAAATTCTCACCTAGAGGATCTGTGCAAAAATTTTTCAAAACTTGGCAGGATCTAATCAATAACATTTTAGAATAAGCTTTTAAGGCATTGAAGAAGCAGATTCTCTCCCTATCTCTTTTTTTCCTTTTATCTATATTCACTTATTAATTTATCTATTTACTTATTTTTTACTAGGTTTAAGTTTTATTCTGCTGCCCATGCTCTCTTTCTCAGGGGTGGGTGTTGATTTGTTTTCAGTCCTATTCTTGTAAAATTGATCTATTTGTATGGAATGTGGTGTGATTTCAATAAAATCAATAAAATTATAAAAAAAAGAATGAACAGTGCAAGGTTTTTTACAGGGACCAACATAAATGCCTTCCTTAATCTAGGTTTTTTTATTTGTGAAAATATCTGTCTCAAATACCAACATTTTTCGCCTCCATTGTTTCATCACACTATAATAGAGAGGCATAAAGAACTTTGTTGCGTCGACAAGTGTTTTACATGTCACACGTTTCTGCACTGGAACCAAATCTTTCAGGACAGCCAGTTCTTTTTAAAGTAATAAGACTCTTTAGCACAATCATCAACAAGTGAAACAATAGCACTTGACATGTCTTAGCTGCATTCTTCCTAGCAGTGACACTACAAATACTTTCAAGCGTAACACATTCATTACATTTTACTAAAGTTTCAACTGAAAAAAATGTGGATGTTTGCATAATTTACTCTGCACAATATATTTTAAGAATAATATTGATGGATTTGATCTTGTAGAGATCTATATAACTGATGAAATGGATTATTTGCCACCTGCAAGAAGCTCATGCTTCATCTACACTGTCCAACTTGTGTTGCGGTCCGTGATGCCCTAAAACAATCTGGTCCTCTAAAAACTGAGATGGCAAAAGCAAAGAGGCACACATCATTTTACCACATATAAACAACTGCACTGGAAATCTGTAAGAGATTTATAAAGTTTCCAGCTGCAAACGCAACAGGATGGAACAGATGGTTGAAAATAACAAGTTCAATTTGTTCTTATAACTTCACGTGTATTTTCAGGGCTGCAAGCCCCTGTTTACTTCACAGTAAATGAGAACAAGATAATCAAAGACCTCTGTAAAAATCTAGAACTTTTTGACAAAGCGACAGATCCATGCCAGGCTGATAAAGCTGTAACTGCAATATATTCCATGTATCATTGTCAACCATGAGACAAAGCAAAATGTTCAGAACAATGAAATCTTCAATTGAAAAACACCTAACTAATTTTAAAGATATGGAGTGATTTCAGCTGGTTGCATTGGTTGAGAAAGACACTACATCAAGAATATACTAACAAATAAGATATGCATACTCTTTCACTCTCTCCACCGAAAAGACCAACTACAAAGGCTTATTCTGAATCACCAAAGAAGACAACAAAACATTTTGCATTTTTGGTTACCCAAGTCACATCTACAACCACAGTTACCAGCATCAGAGGAGGCACCATATTACCCTAGCCTACCATGCCATACTGAGGAATCTGATACTCTACTGAAAGACTCCAGACACAAATTCATTTTAAGGGGCCAATATCTTTGATTTAGGTGTCAAATAGTCAAATGTGTAAAATATTAATCTTTCAACTTCTGAACTTTCTAACCTCCATGTATGGGTGCCTAATTCCTTTCCTTCTCATGTGCATTGTATCCTTCTCTTGTGCTTTTACATCTGCCTGATTGATTTGGGTAACTGAGTGTCAATATAACTTTTAAGCAATGGGTTTTACTCAGGCTCTAAGTCTATGTCACTGATCATCAGAAAGTCATTGTCACAGGGTCATGCAGTGTAATTTGGTCTTTCTTTCTTCTTGATTGAAGCCAGTGTTTGACACAGGGCTCAGGATCAAACTCCTCAAGTGATGAGCCTTCTGTGTTGATTCTGACTAAATCTGCCAAGGTTAAGATATTTAATGGGTTTTCTACTTTTGATTCTATTATATTCTGTACTGAAAGGCCACATTCACACTGAGCTGCTAAAATTGGCAGAAAACGTATGATCTCAACAAGATGTTAAATATTATGAAAATGTGTGCAATAAAGTTCTTTTGTCTGTAAGACTTTCCACAAACTTTTAGACTTGTCTGTGAGACTTCCCACAGACTTTTAGACTTGTCTGAGAATTGGCCTTTAATCAGAAATTTTAGTAATCTCCATTCCATTTGTACAGTCTTGACATCACATGCATTCTTCAATAAGACTTCTTGATACCATCTTGATACCGGTGTCAATTTCATTTTCTCCAAAAGTGATTAAATGATCAGGCCATGAATCATGAAAGAAGATTGAGAAGCAATAAAAGATCTCAGTACCATGTGAGCTTCCTTGCTGTGATTACCCCTCATATTTTCAAACTGGCTTTCCAGTTCTTCAACTATAATCTCATTTTCTCAGCATGCAATTGAAGATTATCTATAAAGTTGGTGAGATTTGTCCCTTTGAGATGAATGTTCTGAAAGGGAATGCCTGAATTTGTACTACTCACTGACTTTCCCTGCTTTTTAGTTTTCAGTCTGTCTGAGATCTGGGTGTTATCGTGGGGTACCACATTTTCAGTATGAGCAAGTGATTCAAGCCCAGTGTGCTTCAGAAACTCCTGCAACTTTCCATTCCTTAATGGTCCATCTGATATCTCCTTGATTGTGAGAACACAACTGTCAATAGCTGGGCATACATTTCTAAAGCTCTGCTCTAGCCATTGAAATGAGACACAGTAGACACGAAAGTGATAAAGACTTTCTACAAAGTTTTAAAATACATTTTGAAGAATTACTGGCTTTCCAGTGTTCATTTGTAAGCAGCAGACAGGTGGCATGCTACCAGTGGATAGGTCAAAAGGGCATGATGGACAAAAATGTGACAAAAGACTTCCTAGGCTCTTAAATATGTTTAGCTCAATTTTAGGTGTCCAGTGGATGGAATGAAGAGGCACGTTAAATATGAAATTGATGTAGAAGACTTTCTACAGTCCTTTAATATACATTTTGAACAATTTCAACTATATAGTGTTGATTTTGCAAGCAGCTTACAGGGTCACACATTTCTACAGCAAAGTCTCAGCTGTAGAAATGAATATCCCCTCTGGTGGAAGGAATGGAGGGGCACAGTAGAGATGAACATGCTGTAGAAGACTGATAGGCTTATTAAAGACACAGCATGTCCGCAGCATTTTAAATACACACTGTTCACAGTCTGATCAGTTTTAATCTGCCAAGATCAACTGTGTAAGTAACATACAGGAAAAAAGAGTTTTATAGGATAATGATACCTGCTGTGAAAATGAGATCCACCTCCAATTTAAAGGGGTGGTCATGACAGTTAAGGAATTTTTTTTTTGGTATAAAAATATCATTGAAATTTGACCAGTTATTCATTTTATGGTTTAAGGTGTCAGAAGCAAAGAAGTGAGTACCAATTTGCATTACATTTTTAGTAGCTTGCATTTGTTCTTCTAATCCTTTACTGGTATAAGTAATATATTCAAAAGTTCCAATAATTTATTGAAGTTCTTACTTTCATTTAATATACCTTACTATTCTTCATACATCTTACAACTTGAATGGTATATTGAACTTTTTTATTTTGTTACATATAGTTATAAATCTGTGGTGGGCTGGTGCCCTGCCTGGGGTTTGTTTCCTGCCTTGCACCCTGTGTTGGCTGGGATTGGTTCCAGCAGACCCCCGTGACCCTGTAGTTAGGATATAGCAGGTTGAATAATGGATGGATGGATAGTTATGAATATATATATATATATATATAGTTGTGTATAGTTATACATATAAATCTCATATAGAGTATACGCTAAGGAAAAACACAAAACATGTAAGTCCACGGAATTTCATTGATTTGAATTTAATTTCCCAAAATTCCAACTCAATTCCAGTTCTGCTTCCTGTATTTTTTTATTTCCAATTATATGTCCTTGGATGAATTGGAATTGATGAGTTCATACAAGATTTGACCCCAACTCTCACAAATACTGCAGACTCAGAATATCATGTATGAGAAAGATGAACATAATATGCATAGTAAGAGCTTTACTTTCTAGCACTACAAAAAAAATGTAACTGGCTTGCCCGTATTAATGCGTGTATGCACTACTAAACAGATAACTTTAGTTTACCATAGATCTCAGTTTAATGGCCATTGTTTGGGTTTACTTAGGTTGGCTGGTTGCCCCCCAGATGTTAATGCAGTCCAATGCCTTTTCTGATAGATGGTAAATTCATGGATTTTCTTTATAGATACCTATATTAATTACAACATCAAACAAAATCGCTTTCATAGCTGACTCTTGTGTTTTAATTCTCTAAACCAAAACCTAATGAAGTATCGGCCAAGTTAATTAAGAAATTCTAACATCAATAAATCATTTTTTACTTTCATGATAATCTAATATATCAAAGTATGTGACAGCTCACCAGGGGATGACTTGGAGAGGGGGGCTTCCGGAATACCATGAATTGGATAGACCCATCGAATTCCTATGACGCTTCCTTCTGTTCCAAATATAATTGCACTAAAAAAAAAATAGTATGAATGAATAAAAAATAGATTTCCAATATGGGGATAATAAATATTTTTCATGATAAGGTTAAGGTTTGTATTTGCATCTGAAGGCACAGAGATGGCACAAAGATTATGTTTAATTAGATGCTGTATGTATAGTTTTAGATTTGTAAAACATCATTCATAAGACACCACTTCTGTTTTAGTGGTGTCTCATCAATAATTGCCTAAATTGATATTCACTTACTTTATGGGCAAGCAGCATAAAGTCTAAAAAATTAATTGTTTTATTAGAATAATTAGATACAAGTACAACAAATAATATTAAAGTCTTGTGATAGAATGGTACTTCATACAGCATTAGTTTCTGCCTTGTACTTGAGCTAGTTGTAGAACCTCTATAAGTCCCCTGTCCCCAAGTGGATTTGATAAAGAATGCATATTGATTTAGAGTGACATGTTGGTATAGAAGTCAGAGCTGCTGTCCAACCACAATCAGGCTGGAATTCAGGTCCAAGTAGCTTTCTATGTATAATTCTATGTATAATTTTATAATTTTCTTCACATGTTTACATGGATTTTTCTGTAGGTATTCTTGTTTTATTCATAGTTTCCTAAGAAATTGGTTTTAGGTTAATTGATGACTTTAAACTAACCTGGCAGGAATGAATGTGGGTGAGTGTCTGATTGTACCTGTAGACTGGGGACCCATCCAGGTTGGTTGCCAGAAGCTACCTGGTTTGAAAATCAGTTGACAGACAGGGTAAATATTTCAAAGTATCTTGATGTCCACAGTGTACTTGAAGTACAGAATCTACAATAATGTGTGACCAAGAATGTGACCATTCAGCTCGGCTTACATTGTCTAAATGAAATAGAATGCAGTAAGAGACTGCAGACAAAACTAGCAGACCCATGTGCTTCCTGGAAGATCTGGAAGAATAATGACCCAATGCAACTCTGCCTACCTCTCTTGCCCTAGCTACTCCCACTTGTCCATCACTATAAAAAGGTTGGTCCTCCACATCATTCTTTACTTGTCTAACAAATGAATAGGAAGCATTGACCTGTGCTACTATTTTAAAAATACAACACTTTACTCACTTCTGCAATAAAAAGGATGTTCCCTCTGGAACTACAGACCTCTGCAACTTTTTACAGTAGAATTGTTAGATGCTACAAAAACAATTTACATATTAAAAGGTTATGTGGTATGTCATATTAATGAAAAGCATATTTACAATAACAGAATAAGCAAAATGACTGAAATATATTAATTTGCTGCTTTGTTGCTAGGCTTGGTAAAAGGACATGACAATCAGGGATCAATATGCTCAAGACTGTGTAAGTTATTCTATAGGGTGGGCCATTTATATGGATACACCTTAATAAAATGGGAATGGTTGGTGATATTAACTTCCTGTTTGTGGCACATTACTATATGTGAGGGGGAAAACTTTTCAAGATGGGTGGTGACCATGGTGGCCATTTTGAAGTTGGCCATTTTGGATCCAACTTTTGTTTTTTCAATAGGAAGAGGGTCATGTGACACATCAAACTTATTGGGAATTTCGCAAGAAAAACAATGGTGTGCTTGGTTTTAACGTATCTTTATTCTTTCATGAGTTATTTACAAGTTTCTGACCACTTATAAAATGTTGTTTTTCTTGTGAAATTACCAATAAGTTTGATGTGTCACATGACCCTCTTCCTATTGAAAAAACAAAAGTTGGATCCAAAATGGCCGACTTCAAAATGGCCACCATTGTCACAACCCATCTTGAAAAGTTTCCCCCCTCACATATACTAATGTGCCACAAACAGGAAGTTAATATCACCAACCATTCCCATTTTATTAAGGTGTATCCATAAAAATGGCCCACCCTGTAGAATGGGTCAATATCAGATTCAGCAGTAACTTAAGGAATGTTATGTCCATTCGAAGCTCCTATCCATCCCTAAGCAGGAATATCTTTATTTGTGCTAATAAATTTAACTGGTAAATGAAATAATTAAGTCACATATCCTTAAAAGGAGTGCTATAAATACAGTTTCTGAGAGAGGAAAGTCATCTAGCTGCTAGTGAAAACGTATCCAGTTATGTTACTGTTCACCAGTTATGTGATCTTGTACTATATAAGCTAATACAAGAGGAAAAAGAAATTTCATTGTGGCACAGCAAATTTAATTATGAGGTTGTGAACAGCTAAGAAACTATGACAAGATCATTAATGAAGGGAAGGGGTTAAATAAAAATATTTTTTGCATTTCACTTACTTTTGAACTTTAGGATCAGATTCATTTAACTGAGGACAGCTCCAAGGATCTCCATTCTCTTTTTTTATCTGAATAACAACAGCACTTTCACTCAGCTGAAGTGAGTTAGGAGCAAATATGACCGGGATGTCGAGTCTGCCTTTTGGTGTCAAACGGATTCCTGTGTGTAGATAATATAACAAACAAACAAACAAAAAAACATTTTTAACAGGTTTAAGTATTGTGTTCAAAATGTAATATTCATTCATAAATAGAAATACAAGATACATGCAGAAAATAATCACAGATGGCTTTTAACTAAACCTGTTTGTCTGTATATGTAAATGCAGAAATATGCCAATGGCCACTGTAAATACCACAAAAGTTGGACTGGCATCCTGACCAGAAAAGGGGATGGGCATCCTGACTACGAGAAATGAAGGAGCCAGACCCGGAAGTGATGGCTGGAGTGGATGGACGGACAACCCACCGGAAGATGTCACTGGTGACTCTTTATTCCTTCAGGACGCTAGAGAGCAGCGGCCCAGGATATCAGATAACCAGTAGGGCATACTGGGAAGTGTCTGGTAACACAGCCCCGCTGGGGTCCACAGGTGCTACAAAGAGGGTGCTCCAGGGTGATGCTCTCCCTAACAAAGGGGACTTCCTTATGACTTGGAAGTACTTCCATTGGGCAGTAGCCCTGGCACCGGAAGTACTCCCAGGCCCTTAATAAAAGGGACCGCACTCCATTAGCCAAGCAAGTCGGAGCTGGGAGTACATGCAGCAACACTCGACTGATGGAGTGCGGTGATAAAAGGAGAGAGTATTACAAAGAGAGAGAGGAATTGGAAAGAAAACCTATGCTTGAGCTACTTTTGGAAGTACAGTAATCCCTCTCTATATCGCGCTTTGACTTTCGCGGCTTCACTCTATCGCGGATTTTAAATGTAAGCACATCTAAATATATATCACGGATTTTTTGCTGGTTCGCGGCTTTCTGCGGACAATGGGTCTTTTAATTTATGGTACATGCTTCCTCAGTTTGTTTGCCCAGTTGATTTCATACAAGGGACGCTATTGGCAGATGGCTTAGAAGCTATCCCAATCAGAGCATGTATTACATATTAACTAAAACTCCTCAATGATATAAGATATGCTTCCCGCGCGGTGCTTGATTGTTTGCTTCTCTCTATCTCTCTCACTCTCTCTGCGCCTGACGGAGGGGGTGTGAGCAGAGGGGCTGTTTGCCTAGAGGATACGGACGCTCCTCTACAAAATGCCACCTTATCGTGTGCTTCTGCATACTTAAAAGCACGTATTGAGTTTTTGATTGTTTGCTTTTCTTAGCGAGCGCTCTCTCTGACATTCTCTGCTCCTGACGCGCTCCTTTGAAGAGATGTTTGCATTCTTTTAATTGTGAGAAAGAACTGCCATCTCAGTCTTGTCATGGAGCACAGTTTAAACTTTTGACTAAAGGGTGTTATTTCATGTCTAGAGGGCTCTAATAATGTTAACAGTGTGGGAGAGTTTATAAGGGCTTAAAATATATAAAAATAACTATACAAACATATGGTTTCTACTTCACGGATTTTCACCTATCGCGGTGGGGTCTGGAACGCAACCCCCGCGATCGGGGAGGGATTACTGTACAGTATTTGGTTAATAAACCTTCCATTATTTGAACCTGGGACTCTTTGTGTGTTTGTGTTTGGGGCTCACTGACGGCCCAGTTCCATCACACCACTTAATATTATAAAATATTCTTTTATAAATGTTTTTGATTAAAAAGAGTAAAATTCTTTTACACTCCGGATCAGCCTTTCCATTCTTCCTTAAGGTGACAACACCATCCAGAATCTTACACCTAGTCACTGTCTAGATGGAGTCTGAAAACTATTACGTTATTGTCTTTGTAGTTCTTGTTAATCTTTCTCCTGTTTCATAGAAATGTTCATGTTAAGTTAATTTGTGGTTCAAAATTGGCCTTTGTGAGTTCCTTTGTCAGTAAGGGAGTCTAGCGATGGGCTTTTGCTTTCCAATGCTGGCCTTCAACCTGATACTTCAAGATTAAGTGCTGGCCTCCTAAGACAGTGAAATCAACTAAGCAATCATTAGAGGGTTATGCTTTCAATGAACCCATAAAAAAGTACTGGACCAGCCAAAGTACATGTAAGTTTATTAGAATAGCTGACTGATGTCAAAGATTAACTTCTTGTAACATTTTATTGCATATTTATTTTTAAAAAATAGTCTGAATATGTATGTAAGCGATTTGTAACTTAAAGATTTTTAACTTTATGCTAACTTCTAACAATCAGCTCACACTTTATTGGTGAAATGTATCTTCACAAACGTGTGTTTGAAATAAAAATACATGTTTGAACAAAATATATAACCATCAATTTTAATTATGAATCACTGAAACTCAAATTTTTAAAGTGTTTTCGTATTTTTGCAAGTTACTGTAAATACAAGTTTTCATTCTTAAAACCACTCACAGTCACTGATTTATTATTATTTCCGCATTACACAAATTTAACTAAACTGTTATAAAAATGAAATTGTGGAAGAGTTAAAAAGCTTAAAGGAAATACTCTGAATTCTATAAACTACAATAATACTATCTTGTATCCCTGATACACAAGGTTGTTCTTTGGTAGTAAGATGTATTAAATTTCCCAGTCTCCTGTTTCAATTGCTGTTATTTATAATAAATGATAGAAAAAAATGTTGTGTCCCTGTGTCTTTTATGCTGGGAATTGTTGGTTGAACATGTTGCTGCATACTGGATTTCTTGTGTCTCGATGGCAGCATATCTGCCACTTTTCATCAGATGCTATCTGGAGTTCTGATCAAAAATAATAAAAGACATAGAAACTTGCGTTCGAAGTCTGATGCCATGTAATTGAATTTTTGACATTTGTCAAATAGAAAATTTATTGCATCTGACAGGTCTATTTTTATTTTCATTTTAAATTTTTCTATTTTTTGAATTGCATTCTCACTGTCCACATAGACCGTTGTTAACATATTAGAAATCTTAATTGAAATCCAGCAAAGGATTTTGTTCAGGGCAACAATCTAGTTTAATGCATTCTTTTTAATTTTAAGCAGTCATTTATTAATACTATAAAGGGAAAAAGCTTCAGAAACCACCTGAACTCTGAAGTTAACAATGTAGTTAAGAAAAAGGAAACAATTACATGCGTTTATGTCCTGATGTAAAACTCCATATTTAAACTGATGGAGGTCACACAGCTGTTAATCTAAAAGCAAACAATTCATGAGTTTGGAAATGAAAAATATTCTAATGTGAGAAGAGACTACTGCACTGGATGCCAAATAAAAAGAATACACACAGTAACATCTTTACCATAAGAATATTTGTTAATGGGAAAACCAATTTTGGTAAGTACATGTACTTTTTGATTGACATCAATCTGCAAATATGCAAAAAGGAAATCTATTAAAAAATATAAATATCAGTAATACAGCAAGCAAAATTCCTATAACCTTTAATAATAATGGGCGTAATGGTGGCCCTGAGGCTAGGAATCTGCCCTGGCAATCGGAACGGTGCCGGTTTCAATCCCATAAATGCCAGAAGTGACTCTACTTCTTTGGGCCCTTGAGCAAGGCCCTTAACCTGCAATTGCTTTATTGTGCGTATGATGTTAGTATGCATCAGGACCTCCAACTTGCAGGGAAAACCTGGGGGCTGATGGCAGGATTGGCACTACAGCCACTGTAAAAAAACTCACACTGCTTCAGTTTGGTGCTGAGGTGTCACCTAATGCACTTGGGCACCAATCCAAGTGGTTTGCCGTGACAAAGCTCTTCAAACCAGACCCACTCAAGAGAGCCACTTTTAGTAAGCAGCCCATTTGGATATTGGGGCACTTGAAGTGTATGTTTTCTGTTGTGCCACCAAGTGCCTGTTTTTTTTAATGGTAAACATTAAAATGGCTAAATGAAGGCTGAATATTTTTCCAAAAAACACAGCTTTCTGAAAAGCACACAAAGCAATGGTTTCACACATAAATCAAAATAAAACATCTGTTACTGCATGATATGGCCGCCATTTTGCCAGGAATGTGTGGCAGGCTGACTGCTAGGGTGTCTTCACATGTTGGCGGTGGCAGCTGTGGTTGCTTTCGCAGTACCTCTTGTCATTCTAAGTGGTGGTCCTCCCAGGTGAATGTTGCCATAGGAGTGTCAGCTACACAAACCAGTTCAGCACCATGATCAGCTGGGGATCAATCAGCTGGGGACTGATCAGCTCATGCTGGTACCTCATACATTCATTTTCAATCACTTGTATCAAAATCGGAGTCTGACAAGCAATAATATGCAAAACGTTGTCCACAGAGTATTTTGCTTTACGCATTTGCTTCAATCTCTTGCCAGATGTTGATGCCATTTTTGCCATTGTTTGCTCCTTGCTACTCATGCAAGTGCAGAGAATCTCAGTCAAACCAATGAATCTAACTTTCCTTTTAGAAAAAGGAGTCCAACTAAAACACAGCGGAGGGTTTTGTCACCGTTTACAGTTGATTACCCTCATCAACCCCTACTTTCAGATGACAAAAGTTGACATCTGCCTTGAAACCGTTAAATTTGATATTTGGTATCAAGTAAGAGATACAATTGGCAAATGCTTGTTCAAATTTCAAAATAAACAAAGAACACCTTGCCATTGGAAATGTTTTGTGCATCAAAGGAGTCAGATTGAAGGAGTTAGATTATACTGCAACAATAGTAAAAATAATTCATACCAATTAAGACATCCCAGACAATGTTCCTAATGACAAATTACATTCCCCAATGTGTTTGTGAGCATGTTATTTATTTTGGTCATCATTCTGTTATTTTTGGGCATCTTGGAATTACACAAACCACATAACTAGTAAAAAGTCCTTTTTGGAGGGAAAAAAATGCCAGAGACTATTAAGAATTATATTTTAGTGTGTAAAACATATAGTAGAGCAAAATCTAGTCAGGGTTATAGTATTTTTTTTTTACTATCCATGCCCCTTTACAGTACACAGTGGGAAGGACTGGCTATGGATTTTATCTCGGAATTCCTCCATCTGAAGATTTACTGATGTTTTGGTTGTAGCTGATTGCTCCTCAAAAAGCACACACTTTATTTCTTTATATAATAATTATCCTCCTTAAAAGAATCAACAGGAATTATTATCAAGTTTCAGATTTCATAGCTTCAAGAAGTCTATATTTTGGGGAGGGGGACATGGCTCCTCAATTTATTTTACATTTCTAGCAATAGTTTTGTGGAGAACTAGCAGTAAAAAATAATTAATTTTGTGTTAATGGTCACATGAAGCATTACAACAGAAATTTAGAAAACATTGTAAAATGCATAAGATAAAATCACCAATGTAAGGCATCCACCTGAGGGCTGAAATCTTGAAATCAGACTAATAAATTAGTTGTACATGCACCATAATTATATAGCCTGGTCACAAATATTATTTCTCACTTTACATTTTAAGATCCTTCTCCAATTTCTTGTCTCTCATCTCAAAATGATTCACAATGGAATATTAAGAATCTCACACATCCTTGCAGAGTTGGATGGGGAACAGAAATTTGAAATATGCAGAAGTTTAGATTTGCATCATCATGATTCCAAAGTCTTTTCTTTAGTTCACTAGTGTGGTTATTATCTGGAAGACCATTCATGGTTGTTTTTTTTGTGACATTCATGTCTTGTTCTGTTGTGTCAATTCCATCATAACCATCCCAGAAAGCCTGATGGACGCATCACTCATCATACCTTAGAAGGAGGCCTCTGTTATGAATTGTTTTTTTTTTTTTTTTGAGGGAATATATTTTAACATCATACTTATTTGTATATTAATACTCATTTTTCTGTTTGTGTTTTTCTATGACATTGACCATGTTGTTTTTGACACCAGGCTCCCTCTGTTACCCAATGACAATTGGAAGTTGTGTTTGTGATATCATTCCTACGATTCTCTATTTAAACCAGCAACACATTGTGTATGATGTCCAAGATTTTGTGTATAAAAAAAATTCTGTTTGCGGCTTAGCTATTTCACAATTGTTTTAGGAATTAAATCTTTGCACGTGCTTTCTGATTTCAGGTTTGTTTTGTGTATTAGGTGATGATGTTCTGATATATTGTTGTCTATAGTGGATGGCACTTAAGTTTGTTGCATCTCCTGGTCTATCTTTCCATTTGCCTTTTCAGTGATTTTCAGCAAATCTTTTAACATCAGTACAACAGGATATTTTTAACATTACTTATCCCATATCAACGAAAGAGACAGCTTTCTTAGTAGGTAAGTGGGAAAGCATTCATGAGTTGGTTAAGACATTGTAGATTGGAAACTCCAGTAGAGCTACTTCACCATCCCTAATGAAGCATAAGTAGAACAAATTGCAAGGTTTCTGTAACATCACTGTACAATAAATCAAAAGATAAAACTAAGAGCCATTTTCTGTTTGAAATCATGTTGACATAATTTCTATATAATCACTCTATTACAGAATATAAATATTAGCATATCTTGACAATGAACATATTGCAGTATATCACAAAAAATAACATCACCATCACTAGAACCTTACCTACAAAATACAGTTTTGAAGTATGATGACCCACTAATAATTTTACATATAAAATAAAAGTCTCAAATAATTTTTAAAATTATTCTCTGAAATTTAAGATTTACTGATATTCACCTCTGCCAATCTTGGATTTTTCACTTAGAAGTACTTAATCTGCATCATAGATCAATGTACTTCATTTTAAACATATTGCATTCAATTATTTTCTGTCATCTAGTTGTAGACAGAAAAACAAAGCACCCCTTCAAGCTTTTAGGTATAGTAAATAAAAAATTAAAAAGTAATTCAAAAATTCAGTTCATTTGGAGCTTCAGGGATACTTTGCAGATGGGCTAGCTCGCTCTTTTGAAATTGCTAAAGATCTGCCTCAAAATACACACAACAGAGTAATGTGGAAACCCATCTGCTTCAAAATGTCCATTCAGTTCTGTTTATTATTATTATACAGAGGCTTGAGGCTGGCTTATATTAGCCAGGAAAACAGAACTGGTACTTAGTGTTAATTTTACCTTTCCATTATAATACACGTTTTCCATGTGAACAAAATTATTTATAAATAGTTTTAGTTTTCGCTTTATTCTATGCCACATGTTCATATGGTTTCTTTTACCTCTAAATAAATGTTTAGCTAAGACACAACTTTGATCAAATTTGATACCCTGATGTTTACTAAACTATAATAGCACCTTCTGTCCATTTTCCATTTCAGATATTAATTGCTTAGTCTGTGTATTTACAGTTTATTGAAAATCCTTACCATATGTTTCTTGCAGAGGTAAACTGAAAACTGAGCTGCTGATAGTGTCTTGAAAATCAGAACTGCTTCCTTCTTTATCTGTAAAGTAGGAAAATATTTACTTTACAATCAAATAGATAGACAGATAGATAGATAGATAGATAGATAGATAGATAGATAGTATAGTTTCTTTTGAAAAAGTGCCGACTTCTGCTTCTGTTTTGTGGTCTGACACTTTATTAGCAAATACAATAGTACTATGGGTCAGCAATTTTCAATATGGGTTTGTTATGACAGGATGACCTGTCAAATAATATTTAATAAGAAGGAGTAGAATGGAATTGTTTTCTCTGTTTCACATACTTTTGAAACCAATATAAAATCATACAGCATAACAATAAATATATGCAGATAATTAAGGGAGTACAAGAACCAGATCTCGATAAACAATATACCCAGTGTATAATAAATCCATTCTGTCTTCTAAAGAAATATTGTCTTTATGTCATTATGTCTATTAAAACTGGCAAGGGTAAAGGAAGGTATTATCAAAGCAGAGATTTCACAGCATGAAGGGCAAACATAACTTCAGTAGCTCCTCTTAGTACATAATTGTGGAATGAGCTGGTGGTTAAAGGTGTTTCAGCATAATGCATCATGGAGAGAATAGGCAGCATTTGTTATGACAGCCTCTAATTTTGTGCTTTTTATGTCACTTATTCTAATGAGTCCATTGTCATATATTTACAGATCAATGTATTAATGCAGCTGGCTTCTGCTGGGCTGGTATTACTCCCACAACAGACCATAGTGAAGAACAGTTTGCCAACAATTATAAACTGAAAGAACATCCCTAGTAGTAGTAGTAGTTTGTGGTACACATAAGTAGCATAACAAGCTTCACAAATGAAAAGAGAAGAGTCTGCTCTAGCTCTATTTGTACAGCATGCTGCCCACCAAATCCAGCCTACTGTTCAGATTGACCTTCAGGTCCTTTCAAGTCTGTACCACCTTAATGTCATCCTTCCTTAAGATGACTAATCTTAGGGGTTCCCAGGTAGCCAATAAGTCCTTTGACTTGGTAATCTACAGTTAGATGGTTGATAAAGATCTCTACTGCCTTTGTAGACACTGACTTAACCCTATTTCCAATATGGTCTACAATGGAGGAGTCATCTGAGAGACTCAATAGATGACATAAAACTGAATTAAAGTCAGTTGTTTAAAGACTAAATAGTGACTATCAACTGTACCCAGTACCCCAGTTAGAAATTGAATTAGCAATTAGTAATTAAAATTAGTTCTTGTTGTCACATCCTGCTCCACTTCCCAGTGAGAACCCACCCAGGTGCACAAGGAAGGCAAGCTGGGAAAAGAAGGGTATGCCACTTTTTTGCAGAATCCACTGATGTAAATATGGAGCCAAACCCCATACAGTCACAGAAAAAACATGAATACAGAAAGCATATGTGCAGGATTCACACCCTGGACACAGGATCTGTGCACGTCCTTATCCTCAATGGGAATATTAGCAGGTATATTTCTATAAACTACTGTACCACACATTCTTCAGTCTTACGAGGTGTGGCAGAAAAGTAATGAGATTTTTTATTTAAAAAAGTTTTTATTTTTTTCAAACATCAATGTTATCCCCTTCAAAGTAGTTCCCTTGGGCAGCTACACACCGATGGAGACATTGTTCCCACTGTTGGTAGCAGCGCTGGAAGTCTTCAACCGGTATGGTCTTCAACATGTCCGTTACACTCTTTTGGATGTTTTCTAAAGTCCCGAAATGACATCCTTTGAGGACATTTTTCAGTTTAGGAAAAAGGAAAAAGTCACACGGACTGAGGTCAGGTGAATAAGGGGGCTGGTTTACCACAGGAATGCGTTTTTTCGATTGTCCTTCTGCTCAATTGTGAGGTTTTTTGGCACCATTTTGGCACAGACCGTTCGCATGTGCAAATGTTCAGTCAAAATTTGATGAACGGTAAATCTGTTCAAATTTAATTGTTCACTCAACATTCTTAATGTTAAACGACGGTCTGATCTCACAAAGAGTGTTCACACGTTCGATGTTTTCATTGGTTTTCCAAGTTGAAGGCCTCCCTGAAAAACTTGAGCTCGGGATAAAGAATGTTCCCCATAGGCCTGTTTTAACTTTTCAAACGTCACACTTGCCGATTCTCCAAGCTTAACACAAAATTTAATGGCACAACGTTGCTCCAAATTCCGCTGTTCCATTTAGCGTGACGCACAACCAAAAACACAACTTCGCTAATAGCAGTCACAAAAATCACGTAGTTAACGGAAGGAGTTGAAACTCGCACTGAGCTATGGGAGGGTACTGATATACGTGCTCTATCAAGGACAACAGCGCAGTGTTGCCAGATCGCTTGCAGTGTTGCCAGTCTCATTACTTTTCTGCCACACCTCGTAATCAAACTATCTATATTGCTATGATCTTATCATAAAATTGATTGAAAATGAGATTGTTTATCACTCACTAAATGTTAAGAATGTAATTACTGTAACTATAATGATGATGTAGTGGAGTTGAAACCTCAAAGCATAAGGTTTGGCATTGTTCACATAAACATTCTTTGGGCATCCCGGTTTTCACCCACATACCAAAAGGTACAAATCAAGGGTTACTGATAAGTCAAAACTTTCCCTGTATGTGATTGAGCTTGTGTGTGGGTGTGCGCTGAAATAAAAAAAAACTTTGTACAGAGATGGGCACTGTGCTACACTCAGTGCTAATGAGATAGCCTTTGTGACGAAAAACTAAGATAACTGCATTACAAAAAAAATTGATGGACAAGTGAACAAACAAAAAATATAAATATTTATTTGCAATGCATATAAATTTAAGTATCATTTGATTAAAAGTTTAGTAATATACCTAACCAACAATATAAAATGGTGCTACCGCCTCAATCTTCAGGGTCCTGGGCTCATATCCCAGTCCTGGCATTACCAGTATGGAACTGTTAACACTTTAATTTAGGTACTGTGAAAAATGCATTTATTATTTAATTACTTTTAAGTAATGAGACCTCAATGTAGGGTTACTTTGTATACATAACACTTACTAAGCATCAGTAAAGTGTTTATTCATCTCGGCAATGCGAACTACTAACGGAACTTCACACTGGAGTGGTATGAGAGGGGTCAACTAAAAGACATTTCTCTTGATATTACATATTTAGTATAGGACATGTGAATCCTCCATAGTAAAAAGTAATTTTATCATTATGTCAGAGATGAATAACCTATTTACTTATGTTTTATAAATGCTACGAAGACCAAATGAAGTGTATGTGTTGTTACATAAGAGTAAATGAGTAATAGATGCATTTTTGCAGTACTTAAAATAAATTGTTACCATGGAATCTCCATGTCCTCCCAGCATCTGCATTTGCAGGTTAGTCTGATGAATGACAGTAAGCTGCATATACTGTAACCAAAATAGATGTAACTATTCATATTTTTTAACTATTCTCACTGCTTTTGGTCTTATACTAAGAGAAAAGCCAAGCAAAATGATGCATTTTATTGGCTAACTACATTCTCTTCATTTCTCTACATTCATGATGGCTAACACGGTACAACACCCTAGTCCTATACTAAAATAGGTTCAAAATGTATACATACATATGTACACACATACTTAGGATAGTTATTTTAATATAATTTACAACTGACTTTTTTAAAATACAGTACCACAGTTCACTCTGAACATTATTTTTTATCATGTTGACAACATTTTATTAGTAATGACTACAGTCTGTGGACTGAAAAAATTAAGCCAGGACCAAAGAAGATGAAGAGATGATTATTTTCTTAAGTTTTAAAATCATACATGACACACATCCAATAACATGGATAATTGTTTAAATAAACACACAAGGTCAGGTGAAGAACACATTTGAAATTGTCCACAAAATAAGAGAAATATGCAGGCATACAGATTCATCCATGAAGACAGACGATTGGAACATTTATAAATAAATTGGTCTGTCATTTACAATGTGCTTAAACTCTGCTGCTGGATACTGTTTGATCTCATTCTCCCTGAAGCTGCTTGTATTTTGCAATATAAATCCATATCTCCCACATTGGCAATTGTAATTCTCCAGAAGAAAGCATTCTGAAATGCAATTTATAAAGATCACAATCAATCAGCTGGTACCCTTTGCTTCTTGACAGGATTCCCACAGCTCTGTTTTGATGTAGCTGAGTCTGACACAAAACCATAAGCAAGGCTTGACCAGGCATATCAATTATTAAATAAAAAAATGAATCTAGCTTAATTGTTATGTTTATAAAATTCAGATAATATTTTGACAGTCACAAAATAATACAGGTTATTAAACTTCACAAAACACCACTTCCAAAAGGAACCAAGGTATAATAACATATATATAAAGAATAAAATTAATTAATAGAATTATTAGCATTATTCTTCCAGGTACTATATCGATAAAATTCACTTTAAATATTCTGAAAGTGGTGCTGAGATATAATATAGTGCAACATTCTTTAGTGTTTGTCCATTGTGAAAGTCAGCCCGACCACAGACAGACAGACACTGTCTTAAGTCCACCACACACGATTTATTTAAAAAATATACAAATTCAAAGTCCCAAGTCCCGCACAGAAGACAGTGCTCTAGCACCAAACACCCTTTTCTGACCTTTCAATGGTCCTCTTCGGAGGAAAACTTAGTGAAGGTTCTGTGACGGTGGGGGATGGAATAGCTAGCTGCTTGCTTCTCGTCTTAATCGGCACATTTAGAAGACAAAAGACGGTGGCGGAGAGGCGAGAATGGTTTTAAGGTGGGCCGGATCTATGATGTTTTTCGTAGACTCTGGTAATTCTAGTGTTAAGCGAAGCCAAGTGTTTAGGCTACCTGGTGGGGTGGGGTACTGTGAAGCCACAGTGCTTCAAAGTAGATGCCATTTTAAAATGGCCCCGTCTGCAAACCAAGCGGCAGGTCCAAGCCTTTCTCGGGTTAGCGGGATACTACTGACAGTTTGTGCCCCGGTTCTCGGAGAGAGAGGGGCCCTTGACTGATTTGACAAAGAAGAGGGCCCTAAAGATTGTGGTATGGATTGAAAAGACAGGCGCTGCATTTAGTGACTTGAAGCTGGCCCTTACGTCCGCACCTATTTTGAAAGCACCTAACTTTTCTTTCATCCTCCAGACGGACGCTTCAGACATAGGCCTGGGGGACGTGCTGAGCCAAAGCGTCAATGGTGTGGAACACCCCATTATGTTCCTGAGCCAGAAACTGTTGGACCGGGAGACCAAGTATGCAGCGGTGGAGAGAGAGGCTTTGGCGATTAAATGGGCGATTACTCAACTGAGGTACTACCTGTTGGGCTGGGAATTCACCCTTGCCACGGTCCATGCAGTGGATGGCCCTGCACAGGGAGTCGAACCCTTGGGTCACCAGGTGGTTTCTTTACCTCCAGCCATATAAGTTTTTGCTCGTTCATCATCGAGGCACTCTTCACGCCAACGCCAATGCTCTTTCTCGGGTTCACGACCTCTTGTTTGGGGGGGGTCCTTGTCACACACGTGTGCATGGGAGGCAGCTAGAGGGCTTGAGTAAGTGGCAGTTCCGAGTCATACCGGGATGTGGCAGAGTACACTGACTCTTTTTCTCCCTTTCCTGCAGACCATTCACGGGAGATTCCACCTGGTCCTCTTGACGTCACTTCCGGGACCGAGCCTATGGAAGGAGTCCTTGCCGGCTCCGGCCCCTGTGATGTCACGTCTGGGCTCGAACCTATGGCTGAAGACCTTCATGAGCCCGAACCCTTTGATCTCACTTCCTGTCTTCCCCTTTAAAAGCCTCCACCTTTTCCCTATTCCCTCAGTTCTGTTTTGGACTCGGTTTTGTGCACACAATACAATTTTACGACTTTGCAGCCAGGAAACCAATTACACGGGTGGCTGCCCCAAAACTTTCTATGTCTCTGAGTCAAGTTTGTGACAATATATATTATGAAGGACGGATGACCCTTAGGAAAGAAGGACATGGGGGGACAGCTTATACAGGGCTTTATCTCACCCAGGTACCTAGATGGCAGCAAGCCCAAGTTCAGATTCCTACATGTGTGACCACAGGCCATGTTGGGTATTGTTGTCCCAGGGGACAGCCCCGGAGGGTCCCATGGGGGCTGTGAGTGGGAGCTGCAGGACTGGGGAGTCCTTTCGTCATAGGGTTTCCACCTCACACAGAAGTGCTGACAGACCATGTGTGTAGAAGATCAGGAGCACTTCCAGGGCAACTAAAATAAAAGGGACTGCATAACTTGCATCATGGAGTCAAGAGTTGGGTGGAAGGAGGATGGATGAAGCTTGCAAGGAGGAGTGAAGGAGGCAGTGACCAAGAGAGAGACAGAAAGAAGAAGATACAAGTATTTCTGTGTGCCTGATATTTGCTATGCTTGTTGTACTAGTACTGCTCTTACGGCTAGCTGTTCAGTAATCCTGCGTGAAGAATCACATACAGTATAGTAGTCATCATTCTAGGTCTAGAAGTGTCATAATGCAATAAATGTTGAATACTACTGTTGGTTCAGGGAAACTTCTCTCTGGCTCACTGCCTATAACAGGCTTTTAAGGTAGCCTTCATTTCTTTAAATGTTAATAGAACTTGGCAAAAGATGAATTCATTCTTGTCACAGTATACTATTTTTGTTTTCCTTTCTTTGGTATTTTGTATACACTTTACTCATACAACCAGATATACACTTTTAGAAAGGTTAACTTTTCATTGATAAAGAGATCCTTCATGTAGTTGCATTATTAAAATGTATTTTTCCATATGCTATTAAACAAGATTCTATTGTCTTCTTTTATTATCTTCAGATCCTCATATTCCTCCCCAAATATCACTTAATTACACGTGTGCCATTTTTTATTATTTTTAGTTTTGGCTCAGTGGTTCTTTAACTCCTTTCTTGGCTCCCAGCCCAGGTCATTTATTTTTGTTCAAAGAACCTAATTATTACAGTCTCTACAAATGTTCTTTGTCCTTATTTCTCTGAGCACAATCTAGTTCAAGGACATTCTCTCTACTATGCTATTGCCTTTACTTCAATTGGGTCCATGCAATCAAAGCAAGATACAGCTCTCAGAATTTAACAAATTATAATGAAGTATGACTTCCTATTAATTTCATGTATAATTTTTGGAGAATGCAGTTAAGTAAAATGAGTGTTTCATATCACAATAAACACACATATACAAAATCACATGCACATACATACAGTATTCCTTATCAATGTTTTGTTTGATGCTTAAGATGATGTGGACTATAGGGTCTTGGCTACAAATCCTAACACAATCACTGCCAGGACAGAGTCTGCATGTACACCAGATGTCTGCATGAGTTTTCTCTCTGGTACTCTGGTTTTACTCCCACATCTTGAAGAAGTAAATGCTGTGTTAATCAGTGGCCCCTTTGGTTTTGTGTGTGACAGTTTGAGTTTCTGCACAAGTATGCCTTGTAATTGATGGATGTCCAAGCCAGTCTTAGGTCATTGCCTGTTGTGTCAATGAGGTTGCTACATTGGCTCCATATGAAATTTTACGGGAATAAGCAGATTTAAAACACAGAACAAAGATTTTCTTTGAAAACTGTTAATATCGCCAGTCAGTTTTAATCAAATGTACTGATAATAGTATTTTATTTTGTTAGTAAAATGGGATATTTCCATTTAAAAAATAAGAATGTGCTGATCTCTTTCCATCAAAGAAACTAAAAAGCATTAATTTGTAATGTCCACTGATGTGGCTAAGGAGAAACTGAAAATAAGAATCCCATTTAAAAAATTGTAAAATGTGTCACAAAGATGGATAAACACATTGAAAGAAAATAAAAAAATGATAAACCAGGAATGAATGAGTAAATAAAATGAAAAGGCTAAACACTTGATAAGAAAGTATGAATCCAGAATTTCTCCTACAGAGAATACTGTAGCAGGCATTTCTGGTAGAAGGCATTTGGCATGACTATAAAGAAAAATAAATGAAAAAGCAAAAGTGACCAAAAGACTTCAACAACACTGAAATATCAGAAACAAGCATTGTTCAAGGTTGTGCACAAAATGTCAATCAGAAAGACAAGTTATTTCACTACTTATGTTCAATTTCGACTCTAAAAAAGGTGCTGAGAGATAGAAGCAATAACTGAAAATATGAATCTATTAGGGGCTGCATGGTACATATCTGTTATAAAATATTCTAAAGGAGGAGAGCCATCAGTTGGCCTTGGTCATCACAATTGTCAGTTTCTTTTTTATAATTATATTTGTACTATATAATGTTATTATTTTTTATGTAAACCATTGAAATTGTCTGTTTAATGAAATGTTATGTACGTGTTATATTCTTTGTAATTTGCTGTTAGTCTGATTTGAACACTTTTCATTGAACTGCTCTAAATTTCATCATACAATACCAATATTTCAAAGATGTTTTTTGTCTAATTTTATAATAATGCTCCCTGTGACTTTTTAATGGATTAACTAACTTAAGAAAATTAATGAACTTATGCTTGCTGGACAAGGCCTGCCTGTACATTGGTACTGTGAGTGCTGTGCAGAGTGCAGGCAGAACCTCTGCGTTTTTCCCAGTTGATTCTGGTGTTCATCAAGGATGTGTTCTTGCTCCTACTCTGTTCAATGCTTGCATGGACTGAGTGCTGGGCAGGGTCATGGGGTCCAGAAGCTGTGAGGCATCTGTTGGTGAAGAAAGATTTATTTATCCTGACTTTGCCGATTATGCTGTCATCTTTGTGGAGTCAATGGAGGCTCTGTTCGGGATTCTTGAAAGACTGAGTGAGGAGTCTGAGTGTCTGGGCTTGCAAGTGTCCTGGATAGAAACCAAGATTCAGGCCTTTAATGACCTCTTGGGCAATGGCATTGTGTCTGTCAACAGAGAGAACGTTGACCTTGTTGAGAGGTTTACATTCATGTCTCTGGTGACTCTTCCTATGAAGTCAGTAGATGGATTGGGAGAGCATGAGGGGTCATGTGGTCACTAGAAAGGAGTGTCTAGTGCTCCCGATATCTTTGTAAAAGTACAAAGGTCCAAGGCTTTAGAGTCCTGATGTTTCCTGTTTTGCTATATGGTTGCGAGACATGAACACTATCCAGTGCCCTGAGACGAAAACTGGACTCCTTCAGTACTATGTCTCTTCGAAGAATCCTTGGGAACCGCTGGTTTGATTTTGTGTCGAACAAGCAGTTGCTTAAGGAGTCCTGAATGAAGCACATAACCTGCATTGTGAGGGAGCATTAGTTATGGCACTATGGCCATGTGATACGATTCCCCGAGGGTGATCCAGCTCACAAGATACTCACTGTTGAGGGCAAGAGTGGATGGACCAGGCCAAAGGGACAACCATGTAATACCTGGCTGCAGCAAATAGACGTTCATTCTTGGGGGTGGGGGGGGGGTGACAGTACCACGTGTTGTCCTGGTGGATTGCCAACCAGGAACTTCAGCTGTTTTGCCATGTGGTGGGTGTGGCAACACACTGTACCACTGCATGCTCCCTAACCTGACCTGACCTATGCTTTTAAGGGTAAAGTGCATTCTTAGCACTTTTCTATGTCCAGATTCATGATTTCTTGTATTCCCTGGGCCAAGAAAGGCAGAAAGATGTACTTGTCAAACTTCTACTTTCAAGTGCTAAAATGAAATCAAGTCAAGAATGTTTTAATGTACAATTTTTGAGTGTGAAGCGAACTTATACAGGAAAATGACAGTATTAAACTAGGCATATGGTAGTGATGGCAACACTGTAAAATATCTATTAAACCATAAACAAATTCACAAAGTGATTATGTAATTTTGGAATAAGTATACTGCATCTGAATTGTGATGCTTTTAATTTTCAAATGTAAATTTCATATAGCTTATTATAGTGTGGGCAGAGAAATATTATCAGTTGTTCTTTTTTAAAATACACATAACCACAGAATAATAAATCAATATTGCCAGCTTCTTTGTATATTTACTTTCAATATGCCATTTATCATTCGTTAGGTCTTTTCATTTTAAGTGTTTGATTACAATAATCTAATTAGTGCAGCAGCTAGACAGTTTATATTATGAACTGATATCAAATTTGCATAAATCATCATGCCACTAATGTTATATGAGTAAGAGGCTTCAGCAATTACAGTAGTGTAGTTTTGGCAGGGTGGCAGTGGGACTCACATAGTTATTAAACTTTGTATAGATGTTGATTTAAAAAATTCTCATCTCTGTCTCTAAATGCTGGGAAGAGTAGTGCAAGGACAGTCATTAAAAATTTGTTGTCATTTAAAGTGTGCAGAGTGGAACTATTTAGGCAATAAGCTCGAGAAATAACTGATAAAAAAGTGTAAGCATTTTCTAAAAGTCCTACAAAAATCATTTTTTTGCTTTAGTGTCTGTATATCAAAATAGACCATGCTTTTCAGAATTATTCAGAGAGATAGTCTCCAGGCTGCAGGACCCCAACTTGATAACTAGTGTATCAACTACTCCCTTTTGCACACAGTCTTCAGTTAGTTTACAAAACTATTATGTTGTATCATGGCATAGCAAAAATAGCAAGATCTAAGTTGTTTCTAATTCACAGAATTACTATATTTTATTAATATGTAGAATTGCCCACAATTATATGCAGTCAATTAGATCATGAATTAAAAAAATGCTATCAGAGTGCACAATGGACAAGGAGCTTTAGTAGTTGCAAATTCATGACTGAGCACAGAAATTGTAGATGACTTTGGGTTGATTATTGCCAGACATGAATGCAAGCATAGGGTGGGGCATTTATAATACTTGCAGCAAACACGTAAAAAAAGTTTGGAGGGTGGGCTTCTTGGATAGAAAGACTGATGGTTGGATCCTATACTGTATAAGAGGGATTATGCAGATATGTTTTATAACAAACTGTGCAAAGTTTTGCACACTGTTGTATAGCATATGTTCAAAATTATTGTTGTCAGTTTGATATGTGACTTTTCCTTTTCTTTGTTTAGCAATCTCAGCCACTGGACAATCTGTGTAGTGTTTTCAACTAACCTATTAAGATGACTGCTACATGAGAATAAGCAGTATTTATCTGAATTAGAATGAGGAAAGCATGGTTGTGAAGTGGCACAGAATCTAATGCTTTTGTCACAAGGAACCACAGCCATGATCTTACTGTATGCAATCTGCACATTACAATAGCTGTATGATTTTTCCACTGAATTTCAAAGAAGCACTTGCTAGGCGAAATGGCCATTCCACATTAGCTAGGTTTTATCAAGCATGAGTGTTTGCAGACACCCTTCAACAACTCTACTGAAGAAGCCTGTGTTTAGCAAAGAGATGGTGAAGTGGTAGGATTTCAGGGAAGATGAAAGTTCTTGAATGGTACTTCGATATTAATCTCTCTCTGTTTTTTTTTATTAATTTTATTACAATCCATACAAAGCAATCAAGTTTTTACAAAGAGAAAAATTAAGAACAGATCGATCCCCACCCCTGAGAGAGAGAGCAAGCCAAACGGCGTTAAATTTAAGGCTTGGAGACATACCTAAATTAATAAATTCTCTGTGCCTTTTGAACTTATTTTAAAATATTACTGATTAGATCCTGCCATGTTTTGAAAAAAGTCTGTACGGATCCTCTAACTGAGTATTTGATTTTTTCCAACTTCAAATAATATAACACATTGGTTTCCCACTGACTTAAAAGAGGAGAGTTTGGGTTCTTCCAGTTTATGAGAATAAGTCTACGTGCCAAAAGTGTAGTGAATGCAATCACAATTTGTTTGTCTTCCTCCGCTTTAAACCCATCTGGAAGAACACCAAACACAGCTGTTAATGGGTTTGGAGGGATTGTAAGTCCAAGGCTATCTGAAAGGTAATTAAAAATGTTTGTCCAGAATAATGTTAATTTGGTGCAGGACCAGAACATGTGACCTAGTCCTAGACCTAGACCTAATCTCTCTCTGTTTTTTAAGAATTTCTTTCTTGTGATTGTACATGTCATGTATAGAGATAAGGTCAAGTGTATTTTATGTTTACTATTGTTTTTGTTATTTTGAGTTATTTTTCATGTCTTTATGCTATTTTTATTGGTTTCATAAAGATTTGTTTGTTTGTTTATCTGTGCACAAGCTAAGGTTTGTGACTACCTTCCTCTTGTGGGGCTTGTTGAGCTATTTTGGGACACTTAATATTATTCTGAGTATAACATTCCTTTAGGCCCGTGAAGCCTGAAGCAGGCCATTGGAGTGGGAAGTTAGCAAATCAGAGTGAGACTCTTTTCAGGCAGGCAGAGGAGGCCTTTCCTGGCCAGTTCGGCCTTTTGGAGGTCTCACATCCTTATTACATTCATAGAGGCTCCAATTCATACAAATACTGTACATCTGCATCAAGACAAGGTGTCTATAGGCAGGGAGGACTTGGAAATGTCTACAGCATTTATACAGGAAAGAATTAAGCTAATGCACTAATCATATCATCTTTTTATGTTGTTTCAGTAAACAGCTGCACTTGCAATTTAACTTTTAAATCCAGTTCTTAATCATTCTTACTGTATGCAATATTATAACCTCCAGTTCCAATATCATTAGAGCCATAATGTGGGTCTATCCATCCATCTATTTCTGAACCTGTTTAATTCATTACAGAATAAGTGTATTGATATTGTATACTCGGAATATACATTCCTAGAAAATCACACCTAGTCATAGAGATATTTCTTTTAGTTTCTTCCAAGGGCATCAATGATCACAGTTGAAGCTATACAAGGCATGTACAGAAAGTCACTTGTTAGAGGAGATACAGTGTACTGTTTTAGAAATAATTGTCTTTGGTAAATCACTAAGGAATTTTTCCTTGCTTAACCTGCATTTTTCCAGCAGAACCAATATAAATATCTTACCACCTACTACTCAGACTCTAAGTTGGGATTCACTTTATCATGCAACTATATGTCACTCTAATAAATATATCATTCAATAATTACTGAAGTCTTTTTAATTTTTATTTCAGCAGACCTAACTGCAAACCCATAATGCTTTCAATATCATTTGCAATAGTAAATTACAAAGACGGAAGTGACTGTCGTCACGTATACCTTCATTATGAGACATTCTGAGAGACTACTGCAAATAAATCTCAACTAAAATTTTCTTAATCTTTTTCTTGTAAAGGCACAAACTTAATAAATATGAAATGTCAAACTATTTTTAAATCTCATTGTCAAAATGTATAAGATTCCTGGTTGTAAGCCTCAGGAGTACATTTTTGTAGGTGATCAATTTTGTTTTCATTTTAAGGGCCCACTTTCAGTGCTATACAGCATATGCCTACAGTGTTGAGGAAATAAAAACAACAACCTTTCTTTTTGAATCTTGCATGTTTCTGTCTGCAGTTTTCTTGGCCTTATTTTACTTTGCTATAAATGGGTTTATATTAACAACATACCATGATATAAAGAGCCCAGAAGACCTCAATAAGAGTGTTTTAAATGCTCATCAGCCTATAGACCTAGAGATGATTATTACAGCAAAACAAAATGTTTTACATTTCTTATGTACACTATATGAGGAAAGCTTGCATACTTCTCCTCCCACCTGAGCAGGTTTTTTATAGGTACTCCTGTTTTCCTCCCACAACCCTAAAGAGGTGCAGATTAGGTTAACTAGTGATTCTAGATTTGCCTGAGTGTGAATGTGTGTGTGTTGTGCATGACTGGCAACCTCTCCAGGGTTGTTTACTGCCTTGCTCCAGTAGTGCCAAGTCCCTGAACTGGACCAAGCAGATATGAAGATGTTATGCTATATAAGTATATGGAGGAGAAGTAGTTTAAAAAATAATCTAAAATTAAAGTTGAAGAATCTCTGAATCCAAAATCATCCTACAAACAAGAACAAAATTAGCATTGGCATAAAAAAAAACATATTTAAAGATCTTTAGGCATCTTTTGGTGGAGTTGAGCACATCTTAACCATTCAACAGAAACCAAACAGCAATTGCATTGGCTCAGCACAACAAAACAATATTAAAAATAATCAATACAAAGTGCTAGAAGACTACAAAAAATAGCATAGTTTGTGATCAAGAGTACCATTATAAGGACCTAGAAAGAGGGAATGAATCAATAGAAGGTGTAAGAATGTGATTGTAAACTAAATGCCTAGAGCAGGGGTGGGCAAAGTCAGTCCTGGAGGGCCGCAGTGGCTGCAGGTTTTTGTTCCAACCCAGTTGCTTAATTAGGAAGCAATGCTTGCCAATAATTTCATTTCATGGCTTGTTAGTGCTTTAACTCTGCTATGTCAGGTAATTCTCATATCCTAGATTTTTTTTCCCTTTCTAAGGATATCATCCAAATGATTTGAAGGCTAAAATGGAAATAGTAATTCGCAGTCCTTTACTTTTTTCTCTTCACTTTCCTTTCAAGCATTTAATTAAACCCAATAGTGCACGATAAATACACACAGGTGTAAATGGTAACAAGCTAAATGGAGGAAAGCTGGTTTCTTTTGCCATTTGTATGTTATTGCTAATAAGGAGCAATTAAAAATTGAGACTACAGCTGTTTAAACTGTATAGCGAGTGAGACAACTAAAGTGAAGCAGAAGTGTTATTTGAGCAATAAGTGCTTCTTATTAAGCAATTGGGTTGGAACAAAAACCTGCAGCCACTGCGGCCCTCCAGGAATGACTTTGCCCACCCCTGGTCTAGAGGGACAGATGTTATTGAGGTTTCTGTAGAAAATTTAACATTTAAAGCAAGTAAAGCATTTTGGTTTGGGAGACCCAGTTCAGTGCTGTATATTAAGTGTGGCCAGATTTGCAGACAAGGTCCAATATATGACCAGATACGCAGGGACAGAAATTACATCAAGGCCTACATTTAAGAATGTTAACATATTGCACATAATAAAATCTCCAAGGAAAATGACTGTCAGAAAAAAGAGAGCTTAACTAAGATAATAATTTGGTCAGAATTGTATTTTGAAGGATGATAAGAATGGTGAAAAGGATGCGGCAAGAATTTGTTTTACAGCCATAAACTCAAAGGACGATTGACATTCAATGGCCATTCTTTTGATCTTCAGTTTGGAAGTCATACTGCTGCCTGATCTGAGATGCAAGCCACTATAAAGTAAACTGGACCAGATGGAGTTGCCTCATTCTATCATGAGATTTTTGCTAGTTTTCAGTTAAGCAGAGCATAACAAGAATATACTGTGCAATGAATTCAGACAATGTCACTGTTTTGCCATGATGATCCTGTGTTAAGCATGGCACAGTTAGTTTATTGTGTGCAGATCCATATATCAAAACTGCATATAGTGTAGATTTTAGTACATTAGACCACACTACCTATAAAATAAAACTCAAAGGGTCTCTTAAGACTAACCCCCCTGCCCTAAACTCATGTGAACAGTAATACAAAATTAACATTTCATATTGGGTAGCAAAGGAAGGAAGCTTGATGTTTTTAAATGGGAAGGACTTAATGATGCAGTTTTCAAAATACAATACTGGGGGCCATTAATGTAACCCTAAATGCCAAGCATAAGGGATCAGCAATTAATACACTACATCAAATAAAAGTAGTAGTTTGCCTGTAATGCACTATTGAGCATAGTCTTTACTTCTTTTCTCATTCACCTTGCTTCCCTTTCCTCCCACTAGAAACCTGATTCCCATCTGTGAGACAGCTCTTTTTTGGTCTGGCAGGGAGAGCTAGGTACTGTATATGGTGGGTCTACTTCTGGTTCAAAGGATGTGGAAAGCACCAGTGTGTGCAAATAAAGTGCTGTCTCCTAAGTTCAGGTCTAGACTCCTTTAACAAACTCTACTGCAATCATACTGAAGAGGTACATCCAGCCATAAGTACCTGACTTCTCAAAGCAAACACTGTGGATCTTCTATAGCCTGAGACAGTTTCAATAATTAATTAGAAATATTCAAATAACATAGTAGACCATAATATAACATTCTAAAACTCGCTTAATCCAATTTATGGTTGCTAGAGCAGAATGAATCATCTATTTAAATAGTATAGAACAATATACAAAAAAAAAAAGAAGTAAGAACACTTGCCAGGATAAATGCTGTTGTTGCCATGGAATCAGCAAACTAAAAATACTTCTATTTTCAAACACCCTTTCCCTTGAGAAAGGTAGGCTGATAACAATAAAATATTAAGGAAGCTGGGTCTTTACAGAAGAAAATAAACTCTAAAATATAAAATCAATAAACCTGCCTATTGCATTTTCTAAGCTTTAATGACAAGCTGAATTTAATAATAGACAGAGCTGCAGCTCATCATTTTGTGAAACTCACTCCACTTCTGCTTAGTTGCTAATGTCAAAAAGCTTTTTTTTCATTTTAACTACAAGCTGGGTTTTTATTAACACTGACAACATTCTACAACAATAAAATATCTGACAGTGAATAGCTTAGCTATTCATAGTGTTATTTTTTTGTTTAAAACTTTTTTGCATCTTTCAAATTTGAGCCATTAAATTAAAATCAGAAAAAATAAATAACCAGCAATTTGCTGTAAAAGAAGATACTAATGACTCAGCACGTTCCAAAATTTCATGCATGCCCCCCTCATTCAAAGCCTACATTATCCAACTGTTAGGCTTAATGGCTCTATAAAATTGTAATGACCCCCATTACCTGTTAATACCACATCTACTACCACATTGTGATCAGTAGGATTTCTGAAGGGCACAATAACAGAGGCATGTGATCCTATAGATGTGCTGATGCTAAGTGGTTCCATGGTCCAAGGTACTAAACCTATACCCGACAGAAGGAATTTCCACTCTTCCACCTGCAAATGAAACAAACAAACAAACCAGCCTTTTACTTTCATAAAGAATCAGAGATGTGAAGAGATGTAAGACAAGAATTTAAACAAAAAGTATTTCTTTAGGCACAGAATATGCTGCTTTATATTACTGAACCATTCACATCACTTTCATAAATATCAAATGTATTGGAGGAATTCCACAAAGTCTTGGGGTTTAAGTTTAATATTAATAAGAATATATGGAAAGAGTTAAACAAGATAATATCAACTAATCATGCCTTCTTTTTATTTTATCTGGGAGAATTAACATTGTTAGAACGAATCCTTTAAATTCCAATATATAGTATGTTACTAAATCATTATTTTCAAAATAAAATGAAATTGTTAACTTCATTCATACACATCCATGCCATCTATCATATATGAATTCCTTGGAGCAATTATGAAGCTTGTCCTACTAGAGTCAAGTACTTTAAAACAGCAAATGCTGCAGTTTTTGTACTAATTTAATATGTAATCAAAAACAAAAATAACAAAAACTCAATAGTGATAATGTTCTGAAATTATATAATTTACTTTTGCCTCAGTAAAAATCTACACACTTAATTTTTTGCAAATATTGGAAAAAAAAAACTTATCAATCTGTTACCTTCTACTAATTTTCTTTTGTTGTATAAAAATAATCAAACCATTTTAAACAGACATTATTAAATACATTTTAAAGCAGATGAATTGTTTTTAGTAACGCTCAATTGTTCTGATTACAGATTTATAATTATTTTGTTAAAGATTGCATTATCTAAATATATAAAACTAAGATAATATTGTGCTAAAATGTGATTAAACAGAGTTTTATGTGTCTCCTTTTTAGGAAAAGCAACAAAACATTTTTTAACTAATGCTTAAACTGCAAATAAAAAATATGCAACAACTGACTGAATGTCAGATCATTAGGGATTCAGTTCGTGACTGTAGGCAAATGAGACATTAAAGAAGTCAGGGCATGAGGTTTTGTCATGTGGGGTGAAAACAAATCTTTAGGATGCAGTGGAGTGGTATGATCTTTAGGATGGAGAAAGAATGGTGACATTTGCTTGTTCTTTGTGAGTCAGCCGCCAAATACTGATGTAATAAATGAGAACCTAAATGTTGGTAATAGACTTGCTGTAGAGAAAGTAGTGTATGGTAGTTGTGTGATGAAAAAGGTTTTTGGCATTCTGAATTTTAAACAAATAATCAGGAGTCCCAGAGTGTGAAGACTCCAGGTGGGTGCAGGTGCATGTGTGTGTGTGTCTGTTCATTGCTCCAAGGTTGATTGGGGTGCTTTGCTGATTGTGCAAATGTGAGCAGGTTGGTCAAGTGCTTCATTCACCTCTTGGAGCAGGTGGAGGACAGCACCTGCACCCAATTGGTTCTATGAACGCTGCTGGCATGGTAAAATGGGGAAGAAAGGAAAGACACAGAGATGGAGTTTAATGGAAAAGATGACAGAGATGGGAGGATCAAGAGATGCCAGGATTGGGAGACACCAGCATGTGGTAAAGGGGAGGTAGGCAGCCCGGGTAGAGAGCCCTGAGAGGGTATGTCTGATGCTCAAGGGGGCTGAAGAGGGTCACCTCAGCTGAGCATCTTGTGGTAGATGGAGTGATCTGTTGCCCATGGGCTCTAGTCTAAGGTCAGGGAGTGTCAATGGGAGTCAGCGGATTGAGGCTCGGTGCAGTGCCCTACTGGGAGCTGGTGACAGCATCAGGGGCCTGAGGCCAGTTAAAGGCTGTGTGTCAGAAGGACCTCTCCTCTGGCTGCAGGATTCTGTGTGGTGTAAGCAGAAGAGACGTCAAGTTTTTAGAAGGATGCACCTGGGATTGTGAGTTTTTAGAACTGCCATGTGTTTTAACTTTGTTCTAATGGATTATTTATTGGAACTTTTTTACCTCAGCACAGCACTTTGATTTTATAGATTGTGTATTTATGAAAGCACTGTATTTGGGGACATTGTTTTTTAATAAAAGCATCAAAACTAATTGCACTATACCGTGCTGACTGTGTATGTCCTCATTTGCCTGGCTCATCCTTGGGTACGTTATTGGCAATTCTGGGTTAAATGTGCACCCGAAAGCAATTAGGGAGTGTGGAGATGACCCGGACCGTCAAAAGTTCTTACATGCTGCAACTGGCATTATGAATATATCCTCTTTAATAAAACCCCTGTGTGCGTCCAGGTGTCCGTGTGTGTGTGTCTTCTGGTGAAGTGCGCATGCGCAGGGCCGCACGTGTTCAGTCGCTCCCTGTGCAGAGAGAGAGAGAGACACAGGCGCGTGCGCGAGAGAGATACACACACACACAGGCGCGCAAGACACACACATACACAGGCGCGCAAGAGAGAGACACACAGGCACGCAACAGAGACACATACACACAGGCACGCGAGAGAGAGACACACACACACACAGGCACACGAGAGAGAGACACACACAGGCGTGCGAGAGAGAGACACACACACACAGGCACGCGAGAGAGACATACACACAAGGGCACGGGAGAGAGACAGACACACACAGGAGCACGAGAGAGACACACACACACAAGCGTGCGAGAGACACACACACACACACACAGGCACGCAAGAGACACACACACACATGCAGGCGTGTGAGAGAGAGACACACACACACACAGGCGCCCGCGTGCATTGTGGCAATGTTACTTTTCTTGGATGTTTATTAAATTACGGATTTTTCAAATGTTAATTTTTTCCCCTGTGCTTAAAACTCATTAAAAAAAAGTGTTTTTAGCGAGCGGCTTGTAGCGCTATAGTGCAAACTCTTGCAGTGTTAGTTTTATCTGTTGTTCAAGGTTTTCTCAGTGTTATTCAATGTTTTTACATTTAGTTTACTATTATGCTGTGCATTCTATGGTATAATTAACTATATTTGTGCTTAAAAACTTAAAAAAATATATATTTACATACAGTTCGTACAGTCTGGAACGGATTAATTTTATTTACATACAATCCTATGGGGAAAATTACTTCGGTTCATGACCAAATCGGGTTTCGACCAGAGCTTTGGAACGAATTATGGTCGTGAACCAAGGTTCCAATGTATTACTTTCAGAGAAAATTACAGGCATTTTACGGAAATACAAACCAGTATTACTGCGACAGAAAATCAAAGGCACACAATACAGTGACGCATATTACAGCCACATACAAGGTCCCTTGCCATTTAATATAGACTGTTCCTACTAATGTTTATGCACTACTGTTCTAGCGCCCGTTATTGTAACGGGCTTAATGTCTAGTAGTCAATAAAGCCCGATCAGCGAAACATAACTAAGGGGAGAAACATGAGAAATGAAATGAAGAAAAAAGATCTTTGCAAAGGCAGGTTTGGAAATGATGTGTGAGAAGAGAAGAAACCAGGAATGACTGAGTGAAGACTATCATAATGGAAAGGGGTTAAGCTAAGACAGAGCTGAAGAAGAAAAACTGGAGTATAAATGGCGATCCATTAGGCTTAGCAATATGTATGATTTCCACATATGACAGCATCTTGAAATTTGATGCAGCAGCAACAGCACCAAGCAGATGTCTTGACATTACAGTAGTGTCAATTTTGAGGGAGATAAGGTTGTTCGGTAGCACAGTCAATGTGAATGGCTTACAGACTCCATGTTCTGTTACTAATTAGTGTGCCCAGAATAGCTTTTGTTGGTGATATAGAAAAAAAATAAATAAATGTAATTTTACTCATGTTTTGACAGATATTCTGTGTAACCTGCAGTACGGGCACAACAGATTTTTCCCTTCACATTAGACTTTACATGGCAAATAGTCTAATGAATTTTAGGTTGGTGCAGACAATATGTTAAAATGAGGACAGCAATTAAACAGGCAGACATCCTAAATTAGACCCCTACATTCAATACTTAAATATGGATGCAAAACAGGTACTGTACTTAGTAGGAGCCCATATCTACTCATCAGCTCAAATTCCATTGTTTGTAATGACAGAATTTCTTGCTTAACAAAAAACAGGTGAAATTAAAATGCTTCGCTGGTGCTAACATATCTAACAATGAATTGAAAATGAATAAATTTGCAAACAATGCAGTTTCTAGTTTCATATAGCATGTTGGCTAAAATAACATTTATTTTCAGCAGACAAATTAGAGAGTAGCTTGATATCAATGTGCACAAACACAAAGAATTTAAACATCTCTTGGTCACTAGAAAATTGTATTAAAGAAATGTATTCAATAAATGGTTACTCACCTGGGGTCTAATCAACCTAACATTGTGTGGATTTAAGCATGAAAATATGTGCACGCCAAAAGAATCAGATTTATAAAACCTGACATAAGCAAATTTCCATGCAATTTACCCGATATAAATTTCAATCATACTGTAAACTAGGGGGCTCCACCGCCTGCTCGCTTTGCTCACCCACTCCCGGGTTTGGTTAACTGGATATACAATTTAAAGAGATTGTTATTTTCATTTCATTCAATTTCACTCATTTTTTATTTCTTGATATTTGCCAGTAATAAAGCTGTAGTGAATGAGTTATTCCCCCTACCCCCCCGGGGCATGCCATATACCAGCCATTTCACGTCTATGCCTCTCGCGTTGTGAAAAGGGGGGCTGAACGCATGCTAAGGAGATGCGGTTGTTCCTCCGAAACCCCCTCTTAAACGGTGATACAATGGGAAACAAATACATTTTTTTACCTCCTCTATGCTTGGTCAGCTGGCTTGCTGCTGCTGCTTGTGCCGTGCTGCATGATCTGTATGTCGCACTGCGCGTTGATCATTTAAAAGCCTGTACAGCAGCTGTCCTTTTGTCTCACTTCCTTTTCTTGCGGGACGTTAAAGTGTCTCCGAGAAAATCACGTCTCGACCCAAGATTGTTTTATTATAATAGAGAGATATGCACCTCATGCATATGCAATCATGATGCTGAAGAACTTCCATGGCTGGTTGAGTAGCCTCACTATTGGTACATTGAGACCCTGTTGCCTACATTCAAGAGTATCAGGCTGTGCTCCACTAATGAGATCACAAGATCATGCATGGCATTATAACGCTTCAACTCTGCATTCTGTGGGTCAGGGAAAGGAGTAAGGTGCCAGTTTCTGAGCAGGTTGCTGCTATTACCAGGAACATGTTATAATGAACAGTTCAGGACATGTGAAAAACTGTGGGTTCAGCCAGTTACCTTACCAACAATTACCTTACCAACCTACCAGCCACCATGTACAGCATCATCACATCTGTCAAAGCTACTTTCCCACAAAATAAATGAATCATGGCCCAGGCCATTTTTCAGCCACTTCTTGGCATCACAGATGACTTGTGCATTAATGGAATGTAACTACCCACAGCTAACAAAAACAGCTACATTCACGCTAGATTCCTGTATTGCAAACTGGCAAAAAAACAAGAAACATTCTTCAGTGCAAATACACAGCATTGGTTCCATTTAAAAGGCAAGTAAAATATAGTCTGTACATATTCAACATTTTTGAGGTGTAATATATTTGTCACGTCAATGTATGCAAGTCGTCGTTCACCTGGTTAGACTGCACTTCCCTACTTGATCAAGGGAGTCATCACTTCCCAATTTTTCCAAAAAGTTGTTCATGGGTCAGATACTATAAATATATGCATGTCCCCCCATCAAATTTTCTTTATAAAGCACAACATTGGCATGGAAAGTTGCATACACACATTTCGAACCTTTTTGTGCACTCTAAAGCTTTACAAATAAGGCACAAGAACTGAATTTAAAGAGATAATATTTGTAAATTATTAGATCATATATGGGAACTTTGCAAGCATGATGTTTAAATCCCTAATATAAGGGGATTATTTTAATTAGAGCATTAGTTGGACTATTTAATGCATTAGCCAAGGTGCTGGTTGTTTTTCTTATTAAATACAATTTACTTACTACAAATTAAAATTAGATCAAATTATACTGTTCAGGAACTTTTCAAATTGCAATTCCTGTGGCTATTTTAAAATTAAAATACAAATAAAAAATCTAAGACAAAATATATGTGTAAGGTCTTATTATGAGCATAAAATAAATTTTAAAAACATTTTTAGAGGCATAAAATGTCCTTATGAATTTATAAGGTTTAAACAAATATAGAAAGTTTTGAAAAAGGTATATCTGTATCAGGGAGTATATCTGACATAAAAAAAGCTGAGTCAGAGGCTTTATGGACAATCAGACAAGAACTTGCCTGCCTAAACAAATTAGTTCCTAGGGAGTATATAAGGATATCAAAGATTAAAAAGCAAAAGGGCAACTGAACAAAGTTAAATCCATACAATCCATACATCACTGCATCAATGGCAAAGTCAAGATCAGTGAATCTCTCTTCACCAACAGATGCCCCACAGCTGCTGGACCCCATGACCCTGCCCAACACCCAGTCCATGCAAGCATTGAACAGAATAGGAGCAAGAACACATCCTGCTGTTAATTGTTCTTAAACATTTCAGATCATTATTTGATCAGGCCTTGTCCTTGCAGATACATGATCAATACAGTATTACAGTTGCAAAGCATCCTTCAAGACTTACTGACATTCTGAAAGCCTCAGACCCCCCAAACTATGTGACTAATACTGATGCAGACAGAAACACAATTGCAAAGTTACTAGACTATCTTGATTGTAATTATGAAACAATACACCAAGACTCCCTACACAACTCTTGCTCTGATTATTGCTCTAAATAATTGCATTAAAATAATGACAACGCTTAATAATTGTTTTGAAAAAATAGCTAACGTGACAAGAGAAAAGTTAGAAATTAGACAATTCAACCTCCTGCATGATCTTATGGATTTTAACAATAAGGTGGATGGCCTAAAATTGCTTAAGAAAGACAAGAAAAGATTTGTTAAAAACGGAAACAACAAGAAATATAACCCACCAGAATGAACCTACATACCATAATATTCTCAAACCCACTTAAGCCGGTTTAGGGTTGTGATTGGCTGTGGCTTACACTGGCAGAACTGAGCATAAGGCAGGAACCAGTCTTGAAGAGGGTGCCAGTTACAAGGCCCACTCACTCACATCCCCACTCTCACACAAGAACCAAGGGCCTGGAATCACCAATGTGTCACTGTAGATGTGGGAAGACATCTGGTGTAGCTGGAGTGAAAACCCAAACATAACTAGGAACAACATACATGATCAACTTAGACAATGACTGGATCAAAAATGTAAACTCTAGATGCAAGTTGGGTGAGGCACTAATATTACCTTCTGTGCTGCTATGCTGCCTAAATTGAGAATAATAAAAAATGCCTATTTATATGTTTGTGTTTTCCTGTATTTAATTTGTTAAATTCTAATGAATGTTCAAAATCTGGGACCAATATACAAGTAGTAGTGAACCCTGTCAATTACTAATTATTTTCCAATTTGAAGGTTATAATTCAGAATTATCAATCAACATTTTTATATACTGCATAAATAAATGATTTTGAATAAAACCATTATACATTTTCCACTGTTTGCAGAAAAATATATCTGTATAAGTGTGATATATAGGAGAAAGCATAACCTTTGCATCATTGAACATACAGTGGTGTGAAAACTATTTGCCCCCTTCCTGATTTCTTATTCTTTTGCATGTTTGTCACACAAAATGTTTCTGATCATCAAACACATTTAACCATTAGTCAAATATAACACAAGTAAACACAAAATGCAGTTTTTAAATGATGGTTTTTATTATTTAGGGAGAAAAAAAATCCAAACCTACATGGCCCTGTGTGAAAAAGTAATTGCCCCCTGAACCTAATAACTGGTTGGGCCACCCTTAGCAGCAATAACTGCAATCAAGCGTTTGCGATAACTTGCAATGAGTCTTTTACAGCGCTCTGGAGGAATTTTGGCCCACTCATCTTTGCAGAATTGTTGTAATTCAGCTTTATTTGAGGGTTTTCTAGCATGAACCGCCTTTTTAAGGTCATGCCATAGCATCTCAATTGGATTCAGGTCAGGACTTTGACTAGGCCACTCCAAAGTCTTCATTTTGTTTTTCTTCAGCCATTCAGAGGTGGATTTGCTGGTGTGTTTTGGGTCATTGTCCTGTTGCAGCACCCAAGATCGCTTCAGCTTGAGTTGACGAACAGATGGCCGGACATTCTCCTTCAGGATTTTTTGGCAGACAGTAGAATTCATGGTTCCATCTATCACAGCAAGCCTTCCAGGTCCGGAAGCAGCAAAACAACCCCAGACCATCACACTACCACCGCCATATTTTACTGTTGGTATGATGTTCTTTTTCTGAAATGCTGTGTTCCTTTTACGCCAGATGTAACGGGACATTTGCCTTCCAAAAAGTTCAACTTTTGTCACATCAGTCCACAAGGTATTTTCCCAAAAGTCTTGGCAATCATTGAGATGTTTCTTAGCAAAATTGAGACAAGCCCTAATGTTCTTTTTGCTTAACAGTGGTTTGCCTCTTGGAAATCTGCCATGCAGGCTGTTTTTGCCCAGTCTCTTTCTTATGGTGGAGTCGTGAACACTGACCTTAATTGAGGCAAGTGAGGCCTGCAGTTCTTTAGACGTTGTCCTGGGGTCTTTTGTGACCTCTCGGATGAGTCGTCTCTGCGCTCTTGGGGTAATTTTGGTCGGCCGGCCACTCCTGGGAAGGTTCACCACTGTTCCATGTTTTTGCCATTTGTGGATAATGACTCTCACTGTGGTTCGCTGGAGTCCCAAAGCTTTAGAAATGGCTTTATAACCTTTACCAGACTGATAGATCTCAATTACTTCTGTTCTCATTTGTTCCTGAATTTCTTTGGATCTTGGCATGATGTCTAGCTTTTGAGGTGCTTTTGGTCTACTTCTCTGTGTCAGGCAGCTCCTATTTAAGTGATTTCTTGATTGAAACAGGTGTGGCAGTAATCAGGCCTGGGGGTGGCTACGGAAATTGAACTCAGGTGTGATACACCACAGTTAGGTTATTTTTTAACAAGGGGGCAATTACATTTTCACACAGGGCCATGTAGGTTTGGATTTTCTTTCTCCCTAAATAATAAAAACCATCATTTAAAAACTGCATTTTGTGTTTACTTGTGTTATATTTGACTAATGGTTACATGTGTTTGATGATCAGAAACATTTTGTGTGACAAACATGCAAAAGAATAAGAAATCAGGAAGGGGGCAAATAGTTTTTCACACCACTGTATTCATGGCACAATCTTATCTCTACAGTATATAAAAGTTTTACTTTCATGTGATATGAAAGAATGATATACTGTCAGTGTTAAATTTGGAATACATTATGTCAAAGTAACAAATATTTGTGAAGAAATATTTATTTTTAAAACATATACTACATGTAATTGAATTTAAATAAGAAGTGCCTCTGTCTTATGGATGTATATCTGGTCTGTTATCCAAGTTACCCAAATGTTTTTAATCAAAGTCTGTTTATTAGAAAAACTAATAATGATAAATGCAGGAAACATAAAACTGAAAGTGAATTATAGATGTATAGCTTTGTACAGATAAGAAAAACTACACATGAATTCTGAAACATAAATAGTGAGACTGGTTATAAAAAAGAAAATAAATTGTAAACAAACTTTTATAGGCATAAAATGCACAACCAAAAATATATTTGTTGGTTTTAATGAGGGAAAAGAACATTCTGTGCACTTTCTGTTTCCTCTAGGATACATATTATTCTTTATATATGTAAAAGCAAGAATATTGCACAGCATATTCTGTATTCTTATAGGAGGCCTGTTTTTTATTTTTTGCAGAGAAAGCATGTATTATGCAATTTTCTACTTCATTGTTGTATAATTTGCTTCTTTCCTCTATGACCTTTCTTAGTTAAAGTAATTTTATTTGATTTTCACTTTGTAAACTTTATTTATATGAGAGAAGTTATAGGCAACAAATTTTCACATTAATATAGAGGAAGTACATTTTTTGAAAAGCACTCAAAGAATTTTAAGAGTGTAAATGTTTAGCTTTATATAAAATTTCAAACAAAATGGTCAGAAAATAATGTTGTGTGGGTCATTAGCACTCTATTGTATAACCACATATATAAAGGAGGGTCCCTGTAGATGAGCAGATGCTTTAAATCTAAGTTATAACATAATAAACTAATTAACATGTACTAAAAAATGTTCCTAAAAAACAAAATGCAGTCTGAGAAAAACAATAAATATGCACATATGGTTGTATGCATTTTATTCAAATAAGCATTCCTTGAGAATGTGGTAGAATTATGATGTCATGATTCGGGAGTCCAAAAAGCATAGGTAACAAAAACACTTTCAATAATTGCCCACTAGAGGGCAGAAAAACACAGTTACAACAAAAAGGGCCTTGCAAAAGTTTTATAAAAATAAAAAGGGTTATTTTAACAGTCTGTGCAAGCACAAATGCTCCAAAGAGTCCAAAGGAATTACTTGAAAGGCAAGGTAATTCAGCAAGCAGCCCCAAACCAGAATACAAAAACCATAGTCAAAAAATAGAGCACAGGTCTGAAATATCTGGAAGGCACAAAAAGCAAAGGAAAAGGCAAAAGCACAGAAAACATAAGAAACATTCCACTCCCTAGGGCAGTCATAATGAACCGCCACAAACTATGGAAGGACTGCCCATAAATAGGGTGGAGGGCTGTTCTTAGCAATGATTGGCAGGTGGCCCTACCCCTTTGGGAACCACCCACAAAGTAGATGGGACATAAACTAGGCCTTTCTTACAAAACAATAAACACAAAGAAAAATATAGACAATAAGTATGAGAAACATAAATACAAATAAATGATACACAATTAGACAGACCAGAAACATGACATACGACATCCTACTACAAATTTACAGCCTTTATTTTGATGTTTCACAAAAAAAAATTCATATTTAGATCAGTAAACAAAAACAATGGATGTTCCTGTAAGGAAGAATAATAAAAAGAAAATCATATTTCAAACTACCAGGATGACATAGTTTCTACTTTTTTCTACTTTATATCTAGTAAGCTGTATAGAACACATTTGTTTTTATACATATGTACTTGTTTTTGTTGTATAGTTAACTCTTGTGAATACAAAGCAACATGTGTTTCTCCCCACTCAGATACAGTACTGTATATCGAAGAGTACAAAGTCTCAAAATAACGTTTATTTAAAGCTTACAACATTATAGTAAGTGAGATATGAGCAAATTGAAAACATAAAGTAGCTAGTGAGGGAGACACAATTTTGAAGTTACGCTTCTATGGTTTAGCATCTCAAAAGTAGCCTGCCAATCATCTCTTTTTATCTCTTGTCACCATTTTTTGAACTTTTCTCCCACAGGCGTGTCTTCACATAAAACTCTGCATCTAACTCTAGGTTGAGTGACACCTCCATCCAAAAGTGTTCTTGAACCCCTCTGCACGATCAATTTAATGGTCAGGGATAGGATCTCTTTGACCACAGTGACACATCCTTGTGCCTTTGTACCTCACACACTCTGTAGCCCATGAAGGGTAAAGTCTACATGGCAGCAACTATGATTCTCACTATTCTGAAATGACAACATAGTCTTAAATATTCCAACATGAGGCAGAATCAAAAAGTTCTGATGAGATTTTACTCTGTAGTTTGAAAATATAATCCAATATTGTATCTAATTAAATATACTTTGATATTGCAAGTCTGACATTTACAGCACCCTAAAATTAATATTTAGTTAATTTGTTGATCGCACTGTGGCTCTGAAGCTAGAGATCTGCACTGGCAATCGGAAGGTTGCTGGTTCAAATCCTGTAAACACACCAGAAGTGCCTCTACTCTGTTGGGCCCTTGAGCCAGGCCCTTAACATGCAATTGCTTCGTCCTGGGTATGACGTTAATCTGCATCCAGCCCTGCAAGCAGGTCCTCCACCTTACAGGGAAAATTTAGGGGTTGGTGGCAGGATTGGCACTCCAACCTCCATAAAAAAACTCACACTGTTCCAGCATGGTGCTGAAGTGTTACCTGCTGCACTCTGGTTCTAATCCAGGTGGTTCGTCATGTGGTGGGTACAGCAACATGCTATCAGTGCATGCTCCCAACCAACTGCCATATAAAAACCAATTAAATACGATTTAGCAGTGGCCAACATATAAATAATTTCAATTTTTTTCTTTTTAGTTTTTAAAATGAAGGTAATGTACAATGTTTAAAAAATAATATTTTTTACTGGAGTTTTATTGCAAATTATAGGCAACTTGTTACCCCATATTTCTCCATGCTGACCTCTGGTTCTTGCCCAAATGAGACTGAAAAGGTCCCATATCCACTTTTACATTCAGTCTGAAATGAATTCTACACATACATCCTTATTTTCTTAGCACATTCATTCACCATGCACTCTAAGGCATGAGGGGGTGCATTGTATTTTAAAATACTGTAAATTGAAAATTATCACCATGTCACTACAGAACAAAAATATCACTCATAAACAGATTGATTACATGTGCTCAGGGTGAACCTGCTCTCATCTGTGAAAAGCGCAGGGTGCCAGTGGTGGACCTGCCAATTCTGGTATTCAATGGCAAATGCCAATGGAGTTCCACGTGCCGGCCAGTGAGTACAGGGCCCACTAGAAGATGTCGGGCCCTCAGGCCACCCTCATGAATCCTGTTTCTGATTGTTTGGTCAGAGACATTCACACCAGTGGCCTAATGGAGGTAATTTTTTAGGGCTCTGGCACTGCTCATCCTGTTCCACCTTGCTCAAAGGAGCAGATACTGGTCCTGCTGATGGGTTAAGGACCTTCTACAGCCCTGTCCAGCTCTCCTAGTGTAACTGCCTGTCTCCTGGAATCTCCTTCATGCTCTTGAGACTGTGTTGGGAGACACAGCAAATCTCCTGGCAATGGGTGCCATCCTGGAGAAGACTATCTGTGCAACCTCCGTAGGGTCCAGGTATCGCCTCATGCTACCAGTAGTGACACTGACCATAGCCAAATGCAAAACTAGTGAAAAAACAGTCAGAAATGATGAGGAGGGAAAAATGTCAGTGGCCTCCACCTGTTAAACCATTCATGTTTTGGGGGTTGTCTCATTGTTGCCCCTCTAGTGCACCTGTTGTTAATTTCATTAACACCAAAGCAGCTGAAACTGATTAACAACCCCCTCTGTTACTTAATTGACCAGATCAATATCCCAGAAGTTTAATTGACTTGATGCTATACTCTGAATAAAAAGTGTTCCTTTAAATTTTTGAGCAGTATATTAGAAAATAAAACCAAATAATATCTAATTTCTTGAATTTGAAAGGCATTTTTACAATAAACATTTCAGTTAGTGATCTTATATTCCAATAAAGAGGTAAAGTCTAAAATTGTGAGGTTGAATAGAGCAGACTATAATATGCATGGCTGGATCTACTATCAGGGTGACTTAGGTGCACCCTGGGGCTCTGCTCAGAAAGAAGCCTTAGCCTAAACAAGAGAAACAATGTCAAATAACAAGAAAAGTCTACATTTTCATTAACAGTACAGGCACTCACGGCAATCCGCTATCCAGAACATACAACTACCCCACATCCTGCACCTGATTTATTTTTTGCATATATGATGTTCGTAATTTGTGAGAAAATGTGTGTGTCAGTTGGTGTGTATTTAGTAAAGGTAGTGTTATTGGAGTCTTAAATCCCGCCTTGATTATATGGCAGTTAAATTACTATTGCTTGCACAGCAGTTGTAATCGAACTTATTAATAACTTTTGACAGTTCATTGTTATGCTCAATATTATTAGATAGGTGAATAAATCAATGTGCATCGAACATACTTGTCCACAGCCAGCTTTTCACATTTTTAATAGCTCCGCAAACAGTTACATGTAATGTTATAGCAATAAGACTGGCACATCGAATAGCTAGAAAAATCGGTGTATGTTAAAGTCTGACATTTTCACGTCAAAAAGGGGTCAAAAACAATTAAGCCTGTGACCGTGCTTTCATTTTTCCTGTATTCACTTGAGAGAAAGTTCAGTGTCCTCAGAAGTCAGTTATTGACTAGGTTAATAAAATATCCACACAAATGAAAACACTTGCGTTACAGTCCACCAAGGACTTCTAGATAATATAAAGTATCTAAAACATGAATGAGCTACTTGGTTAGCACTTCACAGAATCAATAGTGTCTATGTTTAGTTCTAGTATAAAAGTAAATAAAACGATTTTATTCACTTTCGGAAACCAATAACATTTCCTTATGCACTGGAATTGGCAAATACTGTGATATACATAAACATTTAAAACACATAATGAATGGAAATAAGGCTCAGGAAAATAAAGTTTTAAAAGAATGATTACTTTTACTAAAAGCTGACCTGTGTTAGGGTTGTGAGAGGAGGGGATAGTGGAGGGGCAGTTATATTCTTCTTATCCACTTTTTTTGCAAAAATTTTTCATGTAATAATCAGATAAACATAATAGTGAAAAAATTAAGGGCATAATTTTGATCAGCAAGGGCACAAAGCGCAGTCCTGAGATACAAGAATTCATATTTTTGGGAGCGGATAGCATTTAAACTTTTCACTGGCACATGCATTTTCTTTTTATTTGTTTGGATGCACATTCAGAGTATGAGAGTTTCAATGTGGATATTGAACTTTGGGTGCAAATATAAACCAATAACTTTCGAATAGAGTGATTACAAATAATAATGGATTGGTGTACAGTTGAATAATAAACACAGACAAAGTAAGTTTAAAGTCCAGAATAATTAATAGTTGTGTCATAGTAATTCCACTCCAAATCCATTAACACAAAGACAGCAATACTGAAAAAAAATCAATTGGCTTTCGGCTGTGTGTGTGTGTTTGTGTCCTTGCCGTCCCTGTTGATACCCATGGTCTGAATCAAACTTTTTAAAATTTTGAGAGTCTAAAACAGGGTTGGAATATTTTTTCCCCAATTCCACAAACTTGAATAAAACACACTTATTTGATTTAAAGGCAGAATGGTGAACAGATGATCTGATAGCTAATGGTAAGATTAGGGTTTTCTGGCACCTTTTAGAGGTACATTATTGGAACAAGGCCTGATCACATTATCACTGTAGTAAACACTACAACTTAAAGTTGTAGGAGAATAAAGACAACAGCCTTGGGAGCATTAACAAATGCCAAAGAAGGTAGAGAACTTGAGAAAGTGATACGAGTGCTTCATTACAACAAAGGAAGCATGTAATGTTAGTGTGTTACAGGCAAAGGATAGAAGATCTCCTGCAAGCAGTCAGACAGGATTTCCAAGGTGGGTGGTCGGCCCATTATTCATGAATGGTTTATCATAGTTCATAAAAAAATGGCATTATGGTGCACTCTGGTACCATTTTATTTGTCCAATTCACTTGCAGGATTACCTTGTATGCTCTAGAATTTTACTTTGTGAAGTGTTGGCTGTTCAGACATAAGAGTTAGGATAATTATCCCCGCTTGTATGGTACATGTGCTACACCATACATTACAATATGTAAAAAGTAAGCTATCAATGAATGTCACACTAGAAACAACCTTTCTAACTAAAAAAAATCAAATATTAATAAAGAAAACACAAATTCTTATTCACCGTTTTATGATAACATACCTGTCGACACTTGAATGAAACACTTGTTTTATGGTTTGCTCTTCCAAGTGCTGATGGACAAAAATGAACTGGAACATTGGCTGATGAATGTGGTGCCATTGTCAACTGCATGAATAAAAAAGAATGAAAAAGTACTTAATTACAACTGAATATTCTAATGCAAAATCATTTCCATTAAACTTTGAATTTAGAGACATAGTACTCAAATGGCAGCTTAGTAAAAATGTAAACCGTGTTCCTACTGCCTTGCTGTTCCTTTCTTTTTTGTTCTGTTTTTGATGTCCATTGTTTACTGAGCATATGTATGCTGTCCATCAGACTCTGGTAAACATGACTATGACCATGAAGTAGGGAAAATGCCAGGGAATTTGTTTACTAAAAACTTTGCTTGACTATTTGCCTGACTTTTTATGTGATTTTTGAGTGACAATTGTTCCTGCTAGTCTGTTGTTTCATTCCCAAATCATATTTTTTCTTTTACTTTGCCTCTGGAATGTCTTTAACAAAAGCAAAGATGAAAACATAAGTAACCCTTGAATGATTAATGTTTGTGTAGAAATGAAACAGCTTTTACCAAGCTGGAGTTTACAGGGTCCATACATGCATACTCAAGTGTAGTTAATTGCTTAGTGGTTGTAATTATTTATTTAGCCTTCAAATTACGTACTGCTTGTTTGCTGTGATATACAATAAGACAGATGCTGTCTAACAAAAAATGTTTTAGTTCTAAAGGCATGTAACTGCTATATATTCCTGAAATCGGAGTCATCTAAAGGAAAATGATAGTTGTTTGACCAATTTTGTTCTCTGACAAAAGTTGTACTGTCAATCACTACCAATACCTATAATTTTTATAAATTACTTATAAATATTTATGTTTTTATTTCTTTTTTTTTTTGAAGTTTTATTAATTTTATTGCAATCATTCCATACAAATCAATCAATTTTTACAAAAATTAAAATTGAGTTATGAACAAGTTGGCCCCCCACCTCTGAGAGAGAGAGCAAGGCAAACGGCGTAAAATTTAAGGCTTGTAAACATACCTAAATTAATAAGTTTGATAAGCCAATAGAGATGAATGCAGAAGACAAAGAAATACAAAAATAATTGCTTCCTCTATGCTTTAAGAACTTATTTTAAAATATTACTGATTAGATCCTGCCATATTTTGAAAAAAGTCTGTACAGATCCTCTAACTGAGTATTTGATTTTTTCCAATTTCAAATAGTATAAAACATCGGTTTCCCACTGACTTAAAAGAGGAGAGTTTGGGTTTTTCTGGTTTAGCAGAATAAGTCTGCTTGCCAAAAGTGTAGTGAATGCAATCACAGTTTGTTTGTCTTTCTCCACTTTAAACACATCTGGAAGAACCCCAAACACAGCTGTTAATGGGTTAGGAGGGATTGTGAGTCCAAGGCTGTCTGAAAGGTAATCAAAAATTTTGGTCTAGAATGATGTTAATTTGGTGCAGGCCCAGAACATGTGACCCAGTTAGGATGGGACTTGATTGCAGCGTTCACAGGTTGGATCATGCTCTGGAAACATTTTGGAGAGTTTTAGACGAGACAGATGTGCTCGATATATAATTCTGAGTTGTATAATAGTATGCTTTGCGCATATGGAGCTTGAGTGAATTCTCTTCATTGCTACTTTCCACTCCTTTTCTGATATATTAATTGACAGATCTTTTTCTCAGTGTCCTCTTGGATCTTTGAAAGGGAGGGACTGTAAAATGATTTTATATATTGCAGAGATGGTGTCTAAGTCCTTGAGATTGAGCAATATTTTTTCCAGCATGGATGAGGGTGCAAGATGAGGAAAATCGGGAAGGTTCTGTTTAACAAAGTTCCTAATTTGAAGATAGTGAAAGAAATGTGTAGCTGGAATTTTAAATTTGGAATGTAATTGTTCATAGGATGCAAAGACGTTGTCTATATAAAGATCTCTAAGCAAGTTAATCCCAAATTTTTTTCAGATATTAAAAACTGCATATGTTCGCGGAGATTGAAAGAGGTGATTCTCTTGCTGAGGGGCCACAGATAAAAGCTTCTCCGTCTTAAAATGCTTTCTACATTGGTTCCATATTCTAAGTGAGTGAAGCACAATTGGGTTATTAGTATATTGCTGATAACTTGCGCTTATTGGGGCACAGAGCAGGGAATATAAAGAAGTACTGCAGGATTTTACTTCTATTGCGGACCAAGCCTGTGTATGTTCTTCTATTTGTGTCCAGGTTTTTATCGCTTGTATATTTGCTGCCCAGTAATAAAACTGGAAGTTAGGTAGAGCGATACCGCCTTCTGCCTTTTGTCTTTGTAGGGTCGCTCTTTGGATACATGGATGTTTTGAGTTCCAAATAAATGAGGTTATTGTTGAATCTAATTGCTTAAAAAATGATTTATTGATGTATATTGGGAAGTTTTGAAATAAAAAAGGAGCTTAGGAAGAATATTCATCTTAACAGTGTTAATTCTTCCAGCTAGAGTGAGATGAAGGGTTGACCATCTATGCAAGTCTTGCTTAATTTTTTCCATGCAGATGGCGAAATTTTGTTGATAAAGAGCTTTATGTTTACTTGTGATGTTTACCCCTAGGTATTTAAACTGTTCTGCAATGATAAAAGGTAGGGTGTCTAATCTGATATTATATGCTTGAGAATTCATTGGAAAGAGTACACTTTTATTCAGATTAATTCTGAGACCAGAGATGTTTTGAAATTCTGTGAGTGCTGTTAAGATTGCAGGAACAGAATTTTGTGGGTCTGATATATACAGTATCATATCATCTGAATATAGAGAAATTTTCTGTTCCAGTCCTTCTGTGATAATCCCCTTTATCTGATCAGTATTTCGACAGTGTATTGCCAGTGGTTCAATGGCGACTGCAAACAGTAGCGGTGACAAGGGGCATCATTGTCTAGTACCACGTTCTAGTTTAAAGTAGTCTGAACAAATGTTGTTGATACAAACTGAAGCTTCTGGATTGGTATACAGTAATTTGATCCATGCACAAATGTTCGGGGCAAACCCAAATTTCTCCAATGTAGTAAAAGGGTATTTCAATTCAATCATGTCAAATGCTTTTTCTGCATCCAATGATAATAATATTTCTGGGGTTTTTGATTTAGTTGGTGAGTGTATTACATTAAATAGGCGTCGAAGATTTGAAGATAAGTGTCGATCCTTGATAAATCCAGCTTGATCTTGTGATATTATCGAGGGGAGCACTTTCTCCATCCTTCTAGCTATGATTTTGGAGAGTATTTTAACATCATTATTCAGAAGTGAAATTGGTCTGTATGATGCACATTGTAATAAGTCCTTATTTTGTTTTGGAAAAACGGTGATTAGTGCTTGGCAAAAAGTTTGAGGAAGAGTTTGGTTGTCTCTGGCTTCTGTAAATGTTGCTAATAGGAGGGGAGCTAGCTGAGCGGACAATTTCTTATAAAATTCTGCAGGGTAGCCATCAGGGCCTGCTGCTTTCCCGCCTTGGAGTGACTTTATAGCATCTAGTAATTCTGAACACGCCAGAGGTTTATCAAGTTCATCCGCACTAAAAGTGTCTATTTGTGGTATCTGTAATGTATCCAGAAATGCATTAGATTGTGTATTATCTTCTTTAAACTCAGTAGTATATAGGGATTTATAGTAGTCTCTGAAAGTGTGCATTATATTTTTGTGGTCGATGATTTTGTCTCCGTTTGTGTTGGTGATTACTGAGATTGCGTTGTGGACTTCTTGCTTGTGAATTTGTTGAGCTAAAAGCTTATTAGCTTTCTCTCCATGTTCATAGTAATGATGTCTGGATTTATAAATTAGTTGTTCAGTTTCTTTAGTTGTCAAAAGGTTTAGTTCTGAATGCAGAGCCTGGCTTTTCCTATGTAGAGCCTCGCTTGGTAGTCTGGCATGTTCTTCATCTATTCTAGTAATTTCGCTTTTTATCTCTGCTACTTTCTTGGTTTCTAATTTATTTCTGTGGGAAAGATATGAGATAATCTGTACTCTTAAGAAGGCCTTAAGAGTTTCCCAGAGTATTTTTTATTTCTAATTCTTTTAACTGAAAAAATTGTATATGCTCTTATTAGATTCAATGGAATAGTATATAATATTGGAATATGGTCACTAGACAGGAGGTCTAGTTTATGGCTGAAAAACGTCTTCAGCTTCAGATTTTTCTATACACTAACTTATTTATGCAGTGGCAACTTTAGAAGGTATACCTGATGTAGTTAATTCCTAATACCAGGGCAAGACCTTTTTGCCATTGGAACAGCTTGAATTCTTCAATCCATTTCAAATTTTTTAGACATTTGTGACCTTTTTCACTTAAAGCTGATATTTTTGTTTTAATTTACCACTTCCTTTACTAACTGCTTCATTCTGGTATTGTAATGAGGTTCAAGTATTTCACTCTTGCCTCCTTACCCTTCCATTTTGCACTACACTCTACTAGAATGTCGTTGAGTTACTGGCTTGTGCACAGTTCCAGTACTTTCTTCTTAAATAACTGTCAAGATGATAATCATATCATTTTCTATCAAATTAACATCATAAATGTCTCAGAACATTTAGGACAGGTCAGGTTTAGGATGTTAAAGCACCAATGTGGGTGAAGCATTTTGTAATAACCAAGACAGAATTAAAAGTGTAGAGGTGATTGAACCACTAGGGTCAAGTGACCATAATATAATAAAATTCTTAGTGAGGATGCAAAGACCAAAACTGTTAAGTTTAACTTTGGTAGGGAAAATTTTGAGCAGAAGCGGCAAAATCTATGCAGGATGAACTGGTATAAGCTTTAACTACGGAGACAGTTGAGGAGCAGTAGAATAGGTTTGACAATCCTTTACATATAATGCACATCCTATAAATAACAAGCTGGTTAAGTTTGCAGATGATATCAAGCTAGGTGGATGGGCAGATAATTTAGAATCTGAGGGACTTGGACAGTGTACAGGTTTGGGCAGATTTGTGGGAGATGAAATTTAATGTAGGTAAACTGTATTACACAAGAAAATGTTTGATTTGAAAACACAGTGGGAGGTATGAAAATTTAAAGTACATGTTATGAGAAGGATTTAGGATTCGTAGTGGACTTGTCATCATCTAGACAGTGTTCTGAAGAAATTATGAAGGCTAACTGAATATTAGATATATACCAAGATCTGTAGAGCGTAAGAGAGTAAGCACTTTGAGCTACTGTTTGTATGAAAATGTGCTATATAAATAAATGTTGTTGTTGTTGTTGTTGTTGAGTTCAGGCTACAAAAAAGAAATAGCAGTGCTAGAAAAAGTCCGCACAAGACCAACTAGGATGATTCTAGAACTGCAGGGGATGAGTTTTGAGGGAAGATTAAAAAAGCTAAGCCTTTTTTAGTTTAAGTGTTCAAAATTATGAAAGGAATTAGTCCAGTGGACTGATACTGTTGCTTCAAAATGAGTTCAAAAGAACATGGTGATACCGTTAGAAACTTGCTAAGGGTAAATTTCACACGAACATTAGGAAGATTCTCTTCACAAAGAGAACTTAACTTGTTATTTTGGAGGAATTAAGTGCATATGACTGGTGAGCTTTTTGGGCTGAAAAGCCTCTTGTCATCTCAACATTTCTAATGTTCTAACATTTCACAATTTGTCTTTAATTATATTATGCCACAGCTGCCAACCATTAACCCCCCCATATTTTAGTTTAATTTAGTCAGTATCTCTGAAAATACTGCCTTACCTGGAAGCTTGAAGTAGGAAGGTTGAAGTGTGGGTTTGGACTAACGATGTTAGGTGATAGGCGTGTTCAACAGGTGAAATGAGCTTTGCTCCATGTCTGTTATCACCAGGCTGCTGACCCAGTTTATGAGATTTGTAACTAGTGTGTTAGCAACATATACTGTTTGGGCTAATGTCTCCTTCAATTTATCCTTGATCAGAAATTGAATTCTCCTGTAGCCATTAACCAGAGGTTCTGCTTAGAGAGTTTGTTAGTTTTATTTCACTACATGTGCATATCATTTATGACACCATGAACTTAAATAATTATATTTAAAGGTTACATATACAGCATCTATCTGTACTCTACTGTAAGGTGAAATATACTTTAGGTTATTTACACTCTCACATTATAATGTTTGCATGACTTACATACTGTATCTTGATTACATCTTGTCAGTATATGTTGTAATAGCAGCAGCATAGTAATAGTACTACAGTAATGTCACTTGTATGTAATTAAACAAGCTATCAACATGCTAATAAATTACTCAAGGCATAATAGGAACAATTCACATTTAATCGTATTAGTGTATTTCCTATGTTGTAAAAATACTCACTGATTTCTTTGGACCCAGCTCCACTGAAAAATGTTTTGGATTACTGTTAAATGCTAGCAGTTGCAAAGTTTCATCTGTAGGATTAACTAAGGGGATAAAGTGACGAGTCCATCTACAAAAAGAAAGCAAAAAAAAATGTAAGTTATAAACAAACATGTTATTTTTTTGTTTTCTTATTTAACCTTTAACTACTCGCACCATTTCTCATCCCATAAGTACGGTGTACTTCATGCACCAGTTTTAAAATGGCTATTTATATGCATGCTGAAAGGTTGTAATATAAAATATTGCAATAATTTTAAATTGTACATGTTTTTAATATAATGTAATATCATATTACTGAATAGTATGACACAGTCTAGGACTATCTGTAAATAAACCAGATCCACTTCTCCAGTGATTATTCATCACCAGTCACGCTTTATTCACTGCAGGATTTGCATATGTCACATTTTCCTTTAGCTGTTGAATGTTCTCTGCAGACAAATCATTGCAAGAAGAACATCTCATCTTTGTCAAACATACGTAAGTACCCGCGAGGTGTACCAAATACATGATATGGAACTTGCGACTGTGCATCCATTCATAAAACCACCTGGGGTACATTAGAAGGAAATCATTGCGACACTGCACTTGTAGTAAATCAAATTGAGGATAAATGGTGGACACTGCCAGTAGATTCAAGTAAAAGGACATTGAACAAAAATAACTGAGATTGGTGTACAAAATACACCAGCACGAGTAGTTAGGGGTTAAAAAAGAGAAATGTTTAGCTTCACTTTAATATGATAGTATTTTTATGAAATGGTAATGACAAAAAAAGGTCTTTTCATTAGTCTATTGTTTTTTAACTGTATAAAAAGAATAAGGGCAGCACGGTGGCGCAGTGGTAGCACTGCTGCCTCGCAGTAAGGAGACGTGGGTTCGTTTCCCGGGTCCTCCCTGCGTGGAGTTTGCATTTTCTCCCTGTGTCTGCATGGGTTTCCTCCCACAGTCCAAAGACATGCAGGTTAGGTGCATTGGCGATCCTAAATTGTCCTTAGTGTGTGTTTGGTGTGTGTGTGTGCCCTACAGTGGGCTGGCGCCCTGCCTTATGCCCTGTGTTGCCTGGGATTGGCTGTAGCAGACCCCCTTGACCCTGTTTTAGGATATAGCGGGTTAGGCACTGACTGACTGACTGACTAAAAAGAATAAAATTATTTTAAATGTGTCTATTAAATATTCTAACACATTAACAATATATATGGCAAGTTACATATTTTGAGAATTATTATAATTTAATGATATTTGCAATTGCTTTATTGCAAAGCTACAAATATGTATATTGTTTATTGACATCAATTGAAATAAACAGACATGCCATGTAATGTGTTTACGTGCTATGCCAGCTATGTCTCCAAAGCAATTTTAGGGTTATGGCAATGCCATTTTGAATGGTTTTTATGTGACCTAAATGTTCGTATAGCAAATCATTCAACCACTGCTCATCCCCATGGTTGTACACAGCAAAAATTAGAAAATGTTTACTTTGACTGGGGATATCATCAAGAGGTCAAAGAAACATTTTGAGGAACTCATAAAACCTTGTGCAAAGCACAAACATAGAAATTAGTGACAAATAATGACAGAAATAAAATGTTTACCTTACAAAATATTGATTTCAAAAAGAAATAGCATAAGTGAAAAATGGCAACTGTGATGTCACATGCCCATGTATGCACTTAGATACTTGGTAATGCATGCAGCCACAACATCTGTTGTCACAATGATGTCACAGAGGCATGGCCATCTTAGAACCCAAAAGACAATAGAAGATCACCAGAAGCATACAAACAACAAAAACAACATAATGTAAAAATCAGTTTTATAACCAATAGTTTCCCATTTCACACATCCTAATTTACTTTGTCTTATGTCGATTTTCAGACAGAAGAGGAAAGTTCCATCATCTAAACTGAATGCAGGTACTTACAATGTAAACCATAAGAAACAATTGAGGTAATGTAAATTGAGGTCCAAAGTGAATACAAGTAATACATTTGATTGAAAGGTTTCTGGGCCTCAGCTCCTACACTATTTTAAAACTTGGTCAGACATTTTAAATGAAAAACAATCATGCTTAAATTTGGGATTTTCAGTCTTTGTTGGTACATGCAACTGAGAATTGAATAAAAGGAATAGTCCACCCAAAAATTATATTTTTTATGTTACTTATTCCATGTAATTTGTAATGATGTCTGAGAAAAATTTTAATCTTGTGTTTTTATGGGGAATGGACTGCACTCTTGACCAATGATTGAAGGGGAGAAGTTGGTCTTCAATCACAATCCCATGTAAACAGCATGTTTGTGGATTACTTTCATTTTCCTAAGGTGTTTATTTAACAATATTTTGGCATAATATGCATTCATTTTAAAAGATGTGAACATATAACTGGATAACTAGATTATGTGACAGGAGTAACTAAAGATTTTTTTTCATGGATATTTTTGATATATATTTCTGTTGTCAAGCATTGGTTACCATAGGCTCCTATTTTATCAGAAATATTGTTTTTTCCATTTCTCATGAAAACATGAAATAAATTTTTGTTTCTTGGATATCACTACAAATCATGTGGGGTAAATAACATAAAGATATACTTTTTGGGTTGGGAATCTTTAACCTTTTTTTCTAGCATGAAAATAACCTTTAACCCTTTTTTCTTTTTTAGGTACAGACCAACAATATCTTCAATTAACAATTGCCCATCTATCAAGCAACAAAAATAACAATGGTTTGGAGTATCAATATTGTTTAATGAGCTCTTATATCGAAACGGAAGAACTTTTCTTTTATTAAGAATTACATTTAAGATGAAGTATTCCTTTCAAATGCTTTGCTCTGTTTTTCTGTTTTGTTATATTCTACTGGTGGAAGACAACTAGTTGGAATAATCTAGGTGCACAGATTCCATGGATAGAACATCTGTTTTTGCAAAGCCTGGCCCGAGGCAGAGAACATATTTTTCCTGTTGCATCTACTTGTCAATAAAACTAAAGAGCAAAATTACTGACTCAAACATAATGCGTCTACATTTTCTATCTTCCAAATAACCAATTTAACTTTCTTAAAACAGATTTTAATTCATTGCTAGGAAAATTAATTTCTAGGATACAAATCCTCAACATAATACACAAGCTATGAAGGCTTAGATTTAAAAAAAAAAAAAAAACTAAGAGGCTATAAATATTTTATAACAGTCAAGTTTTTATTAAATTAGGAAATTAGGTATTCAAGACACACTCAGCAATTAAATTTGTAGTGCCAGACAGCATCTGGCAGTTATATGTAAAACTCTGAAGAATGCTGAGAAAAATGTTTTTGCAGCTTGTGTAATGGTTAGAGAGGTAACACACAGTTATGATACGCAGCATCTTTCCATACTAGTTCATATAGCCATGAGTAAATGTAAATTATGTTTTCTTTTAAAGGAAACATCAGAATGAATTAACCTGCTTATTTTATGATGATTGAAGAATAGGAAATTGTATAGTAAAGCTGCTTATTTATACTGTAGCATTCAGGCTTTAGTAGCACTCTAAAGTTAATCAATCCCTGTGCAATATTTAAAAAGTCTCGTTTCTTTGAGAAGGCACGGTTTCTGCTTTAAACCAAAACTACAATTACCTCAGAACACCAAATGTCACAAGTCACATTATCAAGGATAAATTATATAACTGAACTGATCATATGTAATATAAGCTGTGTATATTGGGTCATCTTACAGCCTATTATTTCACGTAGAGTCCAAAACTGCTACCAACAAAATTGTTTGAAGTAGAACTTGACAAAATACTGGTATGCTGTCTTCAACAATTATACAATTATGCTGTGAATAAGATTAAGCAGAGGCAGAAAGTGAATAAGAAGGTTCTTGGTTGTCAAGCCATCAATCAAACCATTAATTAGACATCAAACAGATACATAAACAAGACAAGACATCAACAGCGTTTCTTGAGATGAATCTAAACCCTGATGTTGGCAGGGAAGGACAAAAATGGCTGGTAAAGAGTAAGCGTTGGTGCATACTTGACAAGGAAAACAAAGGTGTTAAGCAATTTATCAAGTTCATAGACATACAACATATATTATCTTGCATATTCTTGCTTGGTTTGGTATTATTTATTTATTTATTGCAAGGAAAAGTTTACGTTTGTCACAAACATTATGAAGGATTCTGCATACATGCAAGGTCACCATTCATTAGGCTAACAACTATTTGAAACTAGTGAGAAGTCAAGCAAAATGACACCTTTTATTGGTTAACTAAAAAGATTACAATATGCAATTACAATATGCAAGCTTTCGAAGCAACTCAGGCCCCTTCTTCAGGCAAGATATCAGCTTGCATATTGTAATCTTTTTAGTTAGCCAATAAAGGGTGTCATTTTGCTTGACTTCTCACTGTATTCATTATGGCTAACATGGTACAACACCCTAGTACTAAAGCTATTTGAAAGATAATTTATATATAAAATAACAGGACTTTCAGTAAAGTACCCAGAAAAACTGGATCTGAAGAGTGAAAAGCATAAGGACCAAATTTTCCGATCGCTATCGTGTGAGATAAATCCACCCAGCCACAGACTCCAAGAGAGTTGGCAAATCTTTTGAAGTGGAGACAGCATTTGAGATATTAATTTGCTTGTTACCAAGTAGATGAGATCTAAAAGATGCATACTATCGGTATTCGGGTCTGTGTAACAGTTATTAAACTTTAGGATTACACTATCGACCTGTTTCAAATGATTAACGGTGCTCTTTTTTTTAACTCTAAGCACTGAAAATGGAAAGTCAGTTCAAACCAAAACCTGTTCACACAGGTAAGGCTACCCAGGAAAAACAGCACACTTAAATTTGCATTTTGTGGCTATATGTTCTAGTTAAAGAATATAACAGGTAAGCAAACACACTGAAAATAAAGTTAGTAGGGCTGGATAAAACAGTCATTTAAAAAAATAAAACATCCTTTAGTGAAATTCACATATCAAAGCAGAGCTAGGCAAATGAAAATGCCAGGATACTCATCTCTAAGAGTTCCCCATGAATGCTTAACACACACCAACACACACTCAACATCACACACCACCAACATAACAATGTGTATCATTTTAAGGTGTTAATGCTCCAATAACCTCATGCTGTAGCAGCTATCATTGAACTGTGGAACAATGTAATCATAACTGTACTGATTTAGCACATCTACTACCGCTATTGACTGCCAGAATAATATGTTCTTTAGTTACAAAATGTCATTTTTATAGTTAATTTGCAAATAATTTTTTTCAAGAAAGAAGGAAGCATATTTTCACAGGAATGAATATTTAAGTTGCATAAAAGCATTTCTAAGACACAAAATAGGCTTAATATAAATAGATTAAGTGAGCTGGAGAATGATAACGATATTGTTTATTCAGGAGGTAAAGGTGTCCAGTTTGACAGGACATGCTGACATCGAGTACTCTGTAATTGTATTAAAAAGTTTAATAAAGTTATGGTTTTGATTAATTCTCAGTACATACACTATATATTACTTAACAGACAGTATTAGGTTTCTATTTTTCCTTGAAATTGATTAGAAAGACATTACTGCATTAACAGAAACAAATGAAAGCCTGTGGTTTGCTATGTATGAGCTATAGACAAATGGACTGAAATGTGTTCATGAGGAATATAGCATGGGAATGTGGGGGAAGAGAAGCCAGCTGGTTGGAAGCTGCTTCAAGAAGTTGATACAGTACTGCACAATAGTCATTGACACACTCATTCTTACTATTGTCAAAAAATGTAAAGACTTCAGCTCCAAACAGACGATACACTCATGTAAAAAAATAAATGCAGTTTTCTAATGGGCAAGAGCAATCTTATTAGATGCTGTGAACTGGATGCTGCTGTATGGCGCCTGACCCGGCACAGACTCAGACATATAAAAACACAAAGGACTTTTATTTTTCTTCAGCTGGAGGGCATGTCTTCCTTGTGAACCCTCCAGCCACAACACAGTCCTAAGCACAGTAACAACACAAGTAACAACCCTTCTTCTGGCACCACCACTCCTCCCAGGCAACCTCATCCTCTTAGTGGTTGCCGGTCCTTTTTATAGCCCACCCGGAAGTGCTCCAGGTGCTTGATCACCTGTTCCTGATTGTACTTCCGGGTGGGGCTGTAGAGTTGTCCAAGCTGGCTCCGGGATCCATGCAGCACCCCCTGGCGGCCACCCCAGATCCCCATAGGGTTGTGGAGAACTCCATCTCCCATGGAACCCTGTGGGAAACTGAGGTACCATTGTCAGCCAGGGAGGCTGCCACCAAGCATCCCGGGGGAGGTACTGAGGAGGCCATGGCTGCTTCCGCGGAACATAAGTAGAAGGGGCATCCCGGCCGGGCATGGGACCCAGTCGCCCGCAACAATGCTTAGACTAATTTATAGGCAGGTGCTTAGAGAGACCATGCAGAGTCAGAAAACAACCCATTGTTTGTTTAAATTTGTCTTATTTCAGGTTAGTTTTACAGCCTGACATTTAATATAAATTTAAAGACACATTCAAATGTTCTTATTATTTATGGTAAACTAGCAAAATACCCACGCTTCGCAGCGGAGAAGTAGTGTGTTAAAGAAGTAATGAAAAGGAAAAGGAAACATTTTAACAATAACGTAACATGATTGACAATGTAATTGTGTTGTCATTGTCATGAGTGTTGCTGGCATATATATATATATATATATATATATATATATATATATATATATATATATATACACACACACACACATATAAACATATATATACACATCATATATATATATACATACATATATACATATATATATACACATATACAAATATAGACATATATATACATACAGTGGTGTGAAAAACTATTTGCCCCCTTCCTGATTTCTTATTCTTTTGCATGTTTGTCACACAAAATGTTTCTGATCATCAAACACATGTAACCATTAGCATTACCGCCGCCAGGATTTAATTCAGGGGGGTGCACATGGGCGCCGGCAGGGGGGTGCAAGTAGGTGCACGTGCAATTCCTGCAACAACCTGCAGTATTGAAAGATCTTTTAGCACATTACGGCGCGTCAAAACTTGGAACCGATCTACAATGAGTGACGATAGATTAAGTGGATTATGTATGCTTAGTGTACACAAAAAAAGAATAAATAATTGTCCAAAATTTATCGACAAAGTTGTAGACAAGTTTGGACAACAAAAAAGAAGGCTTGAGATGCTCTTTTAGAAACAAAGTGAATGATTGTTTATGTATAGTTGTAAAATGTAAACGTCTAATTGTAATTTAAAAATTTAAAATAAAAACTATTTTTTCGCGTTTTTTCTTATTATTGAAAGATTTATTTTTTTTCTCCATTTCCTTTTTTTTCAAAAGCTAGGGGGGTGCACGTGCACCTACTTGCACCCCCCTGCCGGCGCCCATGACCATTAGTCAAATATAACACAAGTAAACACAAAATGCAGTTTTTAAATGATGGTTTTTATTATTTAGGGAGAAAAAAAATCCAAACCTACATGGCCCTGTGTGAAAAAGTAATTGCCCCCTTGTTAAAAAATAACCTAACTGTGGTGTATCACACCTGAGTTCAATTTCCGTAGCCACCCCCAGGCCTGATTACTGCCACACCTGTTTCAATCAAGAAATCACTTAAATAGGAGCTGCCTGACACAGAGAAGTAGACCAAAAGCACCTCAAAAGCTAGACATCATGCCAAGATCCAAAGAAATTCAGGAACAAATGAGAACAGAAGTAATTGAGATCTATCAGTCTGGTAAAGGTTATAAAGCCATTTCTAAAGCTTTGGGACTCCAGCGAACCACAGTGAGAGCCATTATCCACAAATGGCAAAAACATGGAACAGTGGTGAACCTTCCCAGGAGTGGCCGGCCGACCAAAATTACCCCAAGAGCGCAGAGACGACTCATCCGAGAGGTCACAAAAGACCCCAGGACAACGTCTAAAGAACTGCAGGCCTCACTTGCCTCAATTAAGGTCAGTGTTCACGACTCCACCATAAGAAAGAGACTGGGCAAAAACAGCCTGCATGGCAGATTTCCAAGACGCAAACCACTGTTAAGCAAAAAGAACATTAGGGCTCGTCTCAATTTTGCTAAGAAACATCTCAATGATTGCCAAGACTTTTGGGAAAATACCTTGTGGACTGATGAGACAAAAGTTGAACTTTTTGGAAGGCAAATGTCCCGTTACATCTGGCGTAAAAGGAACACAGCATTTCAGAAAAAGAACATCATACCAACAGTAAAATATGGCGGTGGTAGTGTGATGGTCTGGGGTTGTTTTGCTGCTTCCGGACCTGGAAGGCTTGCTGTGATAGATGGAACCATGAATTCTACTGTCTACCAAAAAATCCTGAAGGAGAATGTCCGGCCATCTGTTCGTCAACTCAAGCTAAAGCGATCTTGGGTGCTGCAACAGGACAATGACCCAAAACACACCAGAAAATCCACCTCTGAATGGCTGAAGAAAAACAAAATGAAGACTTTGGAGTGGCCTAGTCAAAGTCCTGACCTGAATCCAATTGAGATGCTATGGCATGACCTTAAAAAGGCGGTTCATGCTAGAAAACCCTCAAATAAAGCTGAATTACAACAATTCTGCAAAGATGAGTGGGCCAAAATTCCTCCAGAGCGCTGTAAAAGACTCATTGCAAGTTATCACAAACGCTTGATTGCAGTTATTGAGGCTAAGGGTGTCCCAACCAGTTATTAGGTTCAGGGGGCAATTACTTTTTCACACAGGGCCATGTAGGTTTGGATTTTTTTTTCTCCCTAAATAATAAAAAACATCATTTAAAAACTGCATTTTGTGTTTACTTGTGTTATATTTGACTAATGGTTACATGTGTTTGATGATCAGAAACATTTTGTGTGACAAACATGCAAAAGAATAAGAAATCAGGAAGGGGGCAAATAGTTTTTCACACCACTGTATATACACATATATATATATACACATACATATATATATACATATATATATATACACATATATATACACACACACATATATATATATACATATATATACATATACATATCTACATATATACTGTATATACACATATATATATACAAATCTACATATATATATCTACATATATATATTAGGGGTGGGACTCAATAAAAAAAATAATCAAATTAATTAGAGGCTGTGTAATAATTAATCTTGATTAATCGTATGTAATCACACATGTAAATTTGCCCCAAATCGCAAATGTTTTTTTTTCATTTAAAAGGGTTTTAGTGGGCGACAGAATCAAATAATAGACATGGACATGAATATTGTAAACTCAAGCTCTTTTAATTTCTGAAAAAAAAAATGCATTTAAACTGCATTTCAATTCAAAACAGAAACAAAAATATCATCCCTGGCTAAAATTGGGCAGACTTAAAAATAAAGTGGTACTTTAAGTACTTTAAGTATATCTTCAGAATGGTATTGTCTTTAAATAAAAATAACCAAAATTTCAACAGTGCAGTTTTTCTTCTTAAAAAAATAAGTCAGAAACATAAAAGGTAATTTGACCAGCTTCATCTTTAAACTCTGAGTAACCTTAGCCAAAATTATTTTGTATATTAGGCTAAAACAGTGTGATCATTGAACATTTTGTAAATAGATGTAATTAGAATTACTAACAGTCACGGGAGTCCAATGATCCCCAGTAAGAGCCACAAAGTCTGCTTTCTGTAATGCATCTGATTTTGCTTGCTTTTCAGTGTGCATCAATGTAATCGATGTTAGATGTACCAGGAAATCATGCATTGACAAAAGTTCCCCTTTGCTTGGAATTGAAAGTGTGATTAAATGCGTTATTTTTTTTAATGCGTTATGGAATACATGCATCAAAGCTTCTCAGCTGTGCTTGTGCTAAGAAAAGGAAACATTTTAAAAATAACGTAACATGATTCTGCGTTAACCGCATATTTTTTCATACGTCTCAAACCAAGGGCATGCGAGGCTAAAATGAATCAGGAAGCGCGTACATACTCAGTGCATCCCCTCTCGGGAATCGAACCCCAGATGTTGGCGCTAGAGGCAAAGCCTCTACCATTGCGCCACGGCATGTGGCTTGTCTATTTGAGAGTATGTAGATCGGGGTATATATATACATATATACCCGCGTTTCGCAGCGGAGAAGTAGTGTGTTAAAGAAGTTATGAAAAAGAAAAGGGAACATTTTAAAAATAACGTAACATGATTGTCAATATACAGTAATTGTTTTGTGAGTGTTGCTGTCATCAAGGATTTGATCATCATTATTTCTTGCAATCAGGTTCGTATTTGGAGGATGTGTTTATTTAATGGTAGCTAAGACCCGGCACTTAAACTTTCTTGCTACAGCAATTTTAACTCCGTTACAAAGTGATCCAAAGTCTCGTTTATACCTTGTGTCTTCTCAGTAAACTTGTATGTCGCGAATACAAGTTTCATTCGTCGAACATTCGTCGTAGGCATGACAAACGGCAGCGGGAGTGTGTCTATAAACTTAATGTAAACTTACGGTTCACTCCGTGCTTTGTTTCCGCAGTAGCTGCACTTATGAATATGCATTGGCCTCGCTCACTGAGTGCAAGGGAAAAAAATAAAATGTAGTCTATAAGTTATTAATAGTAAAACATTAACGTTTTGTTCAGTTTCTTGCTACAGCAATTTTAACTCGGTTACGAAGTGATCCAAAGTCTCGTTTATACCTCGTGTCTTCTCAGTAAACTTGTATCTGGCGAATACCGTCATTCGCTGTAGGCATGACAAACGGCAGCGGGAGCGTGTCTATAAACTTAATATAAACTTACGGTTCACGCTGTGCTTTGTTTCCGCAGTAGCTGTATGAATATGCTTGTATTTATGAATACGCTTGTATGCATCACTAGCTTCATAATCTTTTTCTGCCTTCTCAATTGTGAAATGGCGTTTTTTGTTCAGCGCTGTTTGGAGGTCTTCCTTGTTCTCTAGGTACTTACGTAGGAGGCGTGATGATGTCACACGAAACTCCGCCCCCCACAGCCATCCAGCTCAACTCCATTACATTATATGGAGAAAAATAGCTTCCAGTTATGACCATTACGCGTAGAATGAAACCTGCCCAGTTTTTGTAAGTAAGCTGTAAGGAATGAGCCTGCCAAATTTCAGCCTTCTACCCACACGGGAACTTGGAGAATTAGTGATGAGTGAGTGAGTGAGTGAGTGAGTCAGTCAGTCAGTCAGTCAGTCAGTCAGTCAGTCAGTCAGTCAGTCAGTGAGGGCTTTGCCTTTTATTAGTATAGACTACCAAAATACCCGCGCTTCGCAGCGGCGAAATACTGCATTAAAATTTTTATTAAGAAGAAAATGAAACCTTTTTAAACTGAGGGAAAATATGCCAATAATTATTTGTTAAGGATCTCTTTGTATACCATGTTGTCAGTTCGGCCCTCCGGTTGTAACATGACCAAGCTGTGCGATGATCTGACTCTTGAGCATGCAACTTACAGTTGACCATGTGAACAGTAATCTTGTCTCAAATCTGACAGCTTGGATTGCTGCTGTCATAATCGGTTTGAGTTTCATGGTTTGTTTCAATTACAACAGTATTTGCAGGATTTGTTGTGTTGAAGTGACATTCGGCATCTGTCAAGCATTGTAAGCACACAACCGGTTTCATCGATAAAATCACATCCAGCTTTTGGGAGTTTAAACATTCATAAACATCAAAGTGTCCACTACTGAAATCGTCACCTGTGAATCTAAGATGTTTAAGAGGCATTGGCGGTTGTCGAAAGGTGTAAAATATTTGGCTATTTCGGTACACTTGAAAGCGACAACCGAACAATTCAGCGGCAGCCATCAACTCACATGCAGAACCATAGGTGAAGGGCTTAAGCATTTCACTCTTATAGTGCTCCTGTGTAGTATAATTATCTCCTGTACCGTCATCAGTCCACACCTTGAACCTGTCCCAGTCATTCAATACATAAGACACAATGTTCCTCCGGATATCAAGAGTGAGCCTGATATGACCGTGCAATATGTAACAAAGAGAATGGAAAAGGTAGGTGCCATCTTCGGGCATGGAAACCACTCGGTAAGTGACAGTTCCTTGATCAATAGTGATCACCTCGATAGACATGGTAATGGGGGTTGGAATGATAAAGGAAATGGGTACCTGAGAAATGTAAAGTAAGTCTAAAATACCTATACAATAACTATAATTGTAATAAACAAACAATAAAACAGCGGAGAAGCCGTGGATTAAACAAAAAGGCTGTAGTTATCAGTAGGGAGACGTGAATCCCGTGGTGAAGAAAGGAAGGGAATGTAGAGACTGGAGCGACGTACGGTCTTACATAGGCAGGCATCCAACAACGTGGGAGGCATTGGGATGGGGGACCCAACGCCACCTCACACGGTGACCGAGCTGCAGGCTATGGACGTATATATGTACGTAAGTAGGATTCAGTTAGCGTTGGGAACCCGTGTACCAAATTTCTTGAAGATGGGCCCATAAGTAACAAAGACTGTTGAAAAGTTCAATATGGTGGCCGACAGTGGCATCATACCACCGAAATAAGTACGTACATTGGTTTCGGTTAGCTCAGGGAAGCCACCTACCAAATTTCGTGAAGATGGGGCCGTAAATAAGAAAGTTCAACATGGCGGACGTTGTTGACCGTTATGACCGTTACGTGTAGAATTTCGAAATGAAACCTGCTTAACTTTTGTAAGTAAGCTGTAAGGAATGGGCATCCCAAATTTCAGCCTTCTACCTACACGGGAAGTTGGAGAATTAGTGACGTTTGGAAAATTCAATATGGCGGCCGACAGTGGCGTCATACCATCGAAATAAGTACGTACATCGGTTTTAGTTAGCGCAGGGAAGCCACCTACCAAATTTCGTGAAGATGGGGTCAGCCTTCTACCTACACGGAAAGTTGGAAAATTGGTGACATTGGAAAGTTCAATATGGCGGCCGACAGTGGTGTCATACCATCGAAATAAGTAAGTACATCGGTTTCGGTTAGCGCAGGGAAGCCGCCTACCAAATTTCGTGAAGATGGGGCCATAAATAAGAAAGTTCAACATGGCGGACGTTATCGACCATTATGACTGTCACGTGTAGAATTTCGAAATGAAACCTGCTTAACTTTTGTAAGTAAGCTGTAAGGAATAAGCCTGCCAAATTTCAGCTTTCTACCTACATGGGAAGTTGGAGAATTAGTGATGAGTCAATGAGTGAGTGAGTGAGTCAGTCAGTCAGTCAGTCAGTCAGTCAGTCAGTCAGTCAGTCAGTCAGTGAGGGCTTTGCCTTTTATTAGTATAGATCAGCAGCCTTGACCAGGCTGTGCATATGGAAAACCAAAATGTATATATAAACAATAGAAAAACTACTACCATAAAACAGTGATTTTTGTAAAAAAAGTAGAGCAATGATAGAATATTATTTACCATATATGTCGAAAATTGCCAAAAATTAAGATACAGAAGAAGACATTTTCACTAAATATTAATCAAAACTAAAAGTAACAAACTTGAATAGTAATATTACTAGTTATGATGCACATACTGCATAAAATGCAAATCAAACAGTGCTTAGTAGTTTAAAGATCATTGATAATTAACATTAGGGGAATCACAATGGAGCAGCATCATGATACTTACACCACACTAAAAAAAATTTTGATGTTATGTTTTTCAGTACATTAAGTATTGTGATTCATTTCTGTAATACATGTAATATATTACTTTCTTGTTTGACTGAATTTGGTGTGAGATTTACCGTGAGTGGGAGCATAGTGAAAAGAGCACATATGAGTTGCATTGCACTATGTGTACATGGCAATAAATCAGAACTGATTACACTGCATTGTATTTCTTAATAACAGCCCTAGATTTTTGAAAGAGCCAACCCACCTGCACAACGAAGTTTCCATAGTATGTGAGATAGAGTAGATTGAAGCACCACAATCAAATTATCGGCTTTTTTAATAAAAAAATTAGGACAACATTTTTGAGTGAGTAAACTCACTGACACTGATACCAAACCATTACTTAATACATGGGGAGAACATGTACAACTCATGCAAACCCTGGCACTGTGAGCAGGAATGACAACCCTGTGCTCCTGCAGAAGTCTGCATAAAAGAACATCTGTGATCGCAAGTGTGACTGTTACAGTTATTATTGTCCAGGACAGTGTTTCCTAAACTGTGGGCTAAGCAACATCAGTACATGGGTCGCGCTGAGTTTTGAATTACAAAGTACTGAATGAGAAAAGGCCGTGAACAGTTTGTGGAATGCCTTGCGATGGGTCACAGTTTGTAAGGGGGAAAATAATCCCCCCTACACGATGATGTCAGCTATCATTCAACGGGAATACCCCCCCATGGACAATGAATGACAGCAATTCTCCAAGGGGAAAGACGCCACCCCAGGTGTTGGTTCCCCTGGATGATGTTCAGTGGTGATTACTGGTCACCAAGACATGCAAAAAGGCAAAACTGGGTCATTAGAAAAAAAAATGTATGAACTACTGGTCAAGGGCATCAACACTGAATAAAGTCAACAGCAGTGACTTTCTGAGGTTAATTCACAACTTGGGGCTGAAAGAACACTGTGGAGGAGGACACAGCTGGTCTACTTTTAAAATGGCTGAATATCACAATAATGTTTTACTTTTTACGTTTTCCCTCTTCAAACTACATAGATACATTTTTTTGCCATATTAAAGTAATTTCAACACACTGATCAAGTTTGGTAAGTTTTAGGGCTTTCCTTAATAATGAGATTAGTACCCTTCACCTCCATTATAAAAAGCAAGAGTTGGCTAATTATTATTATTATTATTATTATTATTATTTTTAAATATGCTTCACTTTTGAACATATACACCATAATTGTGAATACATAACTTGAAAAATACCAAACTTACCCTTTAATTCATTTTTAAACCTTTTTTAGATAATGAAGTGGATTTTAAGCATCTCAGTACTCCTGAATGTCAGACTGGAAATACTCTGGTGCGATACACTACATATCCATCAGTACATTGTGTAACTTACAAGCTTTAGGGGATTCTTTGTTAGTTAAGCCCTTCCATTTGTAGTTGAGCTGCCAACCACATTAAATGAGATATTTGAATGATGTACAATGATGTGTTTAATATTTATATTGTTTTGTGTTTTTTCTTCATTGTTAATCTTCTTCTTGGCTCCAAATTCTCAGGTCAATTTTAAAATTTTTTGGAACAGTCCATTTTAAATCGATGTATAGCATTGTCCATTTTTTTTCTATGTTATTGTGCATGTCAAATATAAGATCCCTTTTCCTAATGTTATTTGCAATTTGAAGAAACATCAGCCTAAAAATCTATCTCTACTTCTTTTTCTCTTCAAATTTAAATCATTCTATATTCTAATCTGCTTAATGCAATTCAGGATCACATTGTTCACAGACTGTTTCACAGGACAGGGTACAAGGCTGGAACAACTCTAGACAGGGCACCAGTCCATTGTAAAGCACACTAACAATACACACACACCCCTACTCTCATTCATAGCAATGAAAATGCCTGTTAATGGCTAATCTAAGAATGGCAGTTGCCACAGGGTTGCAAATGAGAAATATTATAACTGGCAGTATTTTGCCTTCAGTATTTATATGCATTGTATTATATGCATTGTATTTTTATGAATTCACATTGCAATATGCAAAAATAACATTATATATAGTTATAATTTTTTTTTTTAACAATCACGCATGCTGTATCAATCAAAGAAAATTAATTAGTACTTACTTTCCTAGTTCACATTGTAGTGGTGGAAAAATTGTTGGCAATGGTTTCTCTGTAGTCAAATCCAACTCATACCAGAATTCTGCCACTTTGTCAGACTGAAATATGACACTATAAAGAAAAAGAAGATCAAAAAGAAGAATGCTATATTTAGTTGAGCTGATGCCAGTGAGATGAAGAAAAAATATAAAATATAGCTTTATTAAATATCATAAAATATGCAGTTGTGTTATTTCAGAAATTTGACAGCAGCCCAAATGCATAAGGAGGCAATTAGTATAAAATAATTTTGGATAATGTCTTAAACTATTTGAAACCTTTTCATTTTCAGTACATGCATGTGTGTGTCAAATAACTGAATCTTTAACAATTATCATGGATACCCCTGTCCCCTGTGGCATTAAAAGTATGGAGGAAGATAATGTTTGAAATAATCAGCTCCTAAAAAGCCACAAAACTAAAGAATACTTTTTTATTGTTGTTTTAAATAGAACCATATTCAGCATATATTGTGTTCACAGAGCTTCAATCTTCATGGCACAGATTGGCTGTACCACAATGCAGTGATGTGGGAGTGGATTGTTCCATTGTTTAAAGTCATGGCACTTGATGGAGCTGGAATGTCTTTGCTTATGATCTATCTGTGCAGATGCTTTGCAGTTTTTCCTTCTATCAAAAAGGTAGAAATGCCTTGTAAATAATAATAAACTTATAATTATTATAATTATTATTTCATGTGTTTTTGACTTGTGAAGTAGGAAGGGGAGGGCTCCTTTAAGATTTATTTTGAGTTGTTGCTGTGCTGCATGGATAACTGCTTATGCATTTGGTTAGCATACAAAATTAGCCATGCGATGTGGTGGTGAACACACAGTGATCAGTGTTCTATACTTGGCAGCAGAATTCATAATATTCTCATTAGGGGCAGCTAATGCACCTCACAAATAAAAATACTGCAAGTTTTTTTTTTTTTGCTTTTTTCTTAAATGCATACCAGGTGCAAATCCGGCTACTAAGCTGGTAGTGACATCACGCATGTGCAAAGCCCATAGGCATTAATGTTAAATGTAAGCTGGTGCATGTTTACAGTATGTATGTTTCAAAACTCTTGAGTGTAGCTGCTACAGTTCTGTGATATCACATTTGTCTCACAAAGCATTATGGAATGCTGGGAAAAAAATGTTTGTCTAAGCCGGTCATACTGTGAATTTCCAGGAAAATATTTAACCAACAAGGTCACTGTTGAATACAGCTTATTCACCACAAAAACACTGTGGTGGTTTTTAGTTGCAAATCTTTTACTTTATTGTGTTATTTAAAATAAATTCAGTTCTGTTTTTATAATAGACTATGTTTTCATGGTAAGAGCATATGCTTCTAGTATTCAAAATATTACCTACTGTGCATTTCCTGTGCAAACCCATTATTTACAGTATATTTCAGGATCACTGGTTGTGTTGTACATTAGGCAGGACCCAGGGAGACATCCTGTCATAGACTTGCTCAACAATAACCATACTTACTCACAACATGCAAATTTATAGCTGACACTTAGACTAATAAGAGCATCTTTGGGACAGTAATTAAGCTGAAAACTGACTCAATGTACTTAAAATGAAGATGGAATCATGCATAAAAACTCACTGTCATGTTACCCAAATTAAAATAATTTTATATACAATTAGAGTTTAATTGTCTGAACTTTCTATTTGGACATTTCTAAGAAAACAGTGGTTTAAGTAATAAATCATTTATTGCATTGCATGAGGAAATCTAACAGCATTTAAATTTATTTGTTTAACTTTTGTTTATTCTATTATCAAAAATTAATAGGACAATAAAACTTTCAACAATATGACTTTCAATCTATAGTCCAAGTGATGCTTAATTAACAGCATGCTGACAAAACAATTTAATGTCTGCTGACTTCAGCACTCTGTCATGCCTAAGTTAGGTAAGAACTGCTGGAAAGGCAAAGAATTCTGGACAGTTTGCTAAAAAAAGGTCGCCAGTCTTATCTATTAATTGGCTCAATGTTAAGCTGCACTTTTAGTAGAAGCTGCAGAAAAACACTAAATGTATGTTATTTCTATTTTTTCGTTAAGGCAGTGATAACTGGATGTCCATCTTGAACTCAACCATTAACCCTTACATTTCATTTTCAATATTAATTTTGCAGATCCAGAAGATGCAGAGTAATATTTGATTATGACAAATGAGTTTACACAATTTTCTTAAGGTAATTGCTGGTCTTTTAACTGTCACATTGAGAAACTAGTCTGCTTCACATATAAAGACAAGCCTTAGTTCATAAGTAAACTTTTATATTGTAAGTCTTTAAAAATGAATTGTTTTGCATTATGCACATACAAAGGGTTGCAAATTTTCTTTTCCATAGTATTAATGCCCTATGCTAGTTACAGTGGATCTCCACCAAAAACCCTTGATACTCAGCCTGTTTTTCTGAAGATATCTAGACTTATTGGACAAGGTAGACATAAACTATGAGCAATACTGTTTAAATTGGAGCCAAAGGTGGAAAACTGCCAACTTAGAAGGAAATAAAAATGTGGCCGAAATTGAATAGAGGTTGATAAAAATAAATTAAAAACTAGATAAACAGACTCATAATGAATGAGAGAAGGGAGACTAAGAAGAGGTTGCTCAACTGCTAAAGAAGAATGATTGTTATTTTGTTGGTTTCTACAAGGTATGAAAGTAAACTGCCAGTATTTAACCTCTTTAAGAGTCCTCTATAACTACAAAATAATTTTCAGGTGTTTTTTTTTAACTTAAGTCATTAATTGAATGAACATAATTATGCAGCATCACTGAATGAAAAGGTAATTGCATCCTTATGCTAATAACTAGTGTCAATTTTCATTTTTGCTATAAAATTTTACCATTAATGAACACTTTAATTAAAGCCATTTGATCTTTGACCCAGTCTTGCCCAGCTCTTAGCTGAGCTAGAGTACAAAGTTAGAACCAGTAAGACCTAGCACTGGCCAAAAAACATTCTGACATGAGAAACTGTTAACTAATCACATACTCCTGTAAGTAACTACAGTATGAGTTTAAGAAGTGTAATCAACAGCAATAATTCAGTCACTGCCATCATATGTTCATAAAGGATTTTCATATCCTTAGAATGGCTCTGTGACTTTTTTCAGAGTGGTGGCTCTGAGGCAAGGGATCTGCACTGGCAATCGGAAGGTTGCCGGTTCGAATCCTGTAAATGCCAAAAGGGACTCTGCTCTGTTGGGCCCTTGAACAAGGCCCTTAACCTGCAATCGCTGAGCGCTTTGAGTAGTGAGAAAAGCGCTATATAAATGCAAAGAATTATTATTATTATTATCTTTGACACTAGTTGGGGTAATGGTGGCGCAGTGGTAGCACTGCTGCCTTGCAGTAAGGAGACCCAGGTTCGCTTCCCAGGTCCTCCCTGTGTGGAGTTTGCATGTTCTCCCTGAGTACTCCACTTTCCTCCCACAGTCGATTGGCAATTCTAAATTGGTGCGCTGTGTGTGTGTGTGTGCATGTCCTGTGGTGGGTTGGTGCCCTGCCCAGGATTGGTTCCTGCCCTGCACCCTGTGTTGGCTGGGATTGGCTCCAGCAGACCCCCGTGATCATGTGTTCGGATTCAGCGGGTTAGAAAATGGATGGATAGTTGGGGTACCTTTCACTTCAGTGACTATAACGAAATGCTTTGTATAAATCAATATCAGTCTTTCACATTTTTGACCTCTGTTCTTTGTAGAACTAATAAATTAAAAAACATTCTTAAGTTTCTAGCTTGACATACAGTATTCATTTCAGGTCCTGTCTCTTTTGGGTTTACTGTTCAAAGTGGTTTCCATTTGGAGATTATGGCTCTCAGTGTGGTTTGTTGGAGCCCCATGCACTTAGACATGGCTTTTCAGCCCTTTCTGGACTGACAGCAAAACCTGGATTTCCTTTAATTGTGTTTTTTATAAACCTATAGTCTTTGTGCTGGTAACTGTACTCCCATTAACCTCTGTGCTGGTAATTTGACTCCAATGTCAAAGGTCAAAAAAAGTGAAGATGATATTGAGAAGGCAGGGCTGTATTAAGCTGGCTCTAATTATCCTGGTAATTGTGCTCATTTAACTAGGGGGAGTTACTTTTCACACAGTAGCAGTTAATATTGGATAGCTTTGTTCATCAAATAAATAAAATATTGAACAAAGTGACATGTATTATTTGTTGAATTAGGTGCCCTTTTCCTAATATTAGATGTCAATTGAACACCTGCAAATATTCAGTATTAGAATTTTGCAATAACAGCAGAAATCAAGCAGGGGCACTACAGAAGGCACAATCACCTGAATCCATAAGGGTCACAATAAAAAAAAATTTTGACAGATGGCTCCCTGCAGGGTTCCTATATGATTGACGATGAGTGGAAATAATTTAAATGTCAAGATATATTTCAAATCGCAGTTACACCATATGTTTAATAGGCATTATAGCAGGTACTTATTGCAGTAAATTCTCTATTGTCTGTGAGAGACACACATGTCAAATCTGAATGACTTCTAGTTATGTAACTGGTGAATGAGAACCACTCTGGGAGTCTCAAATCAAGATACAAATGGTAATGAATGCTGCCTACATTTTACATTCCTGCTTTTTAAAAATAGTTCTCTCTAATTGGATGGCCATTTCAATATCCAAGCCACTAATTTGATCACAACATGTTATTTTAAATTTGCCTGACAAGCAAATTTAAGTATATTCCTTTAAAAGGATATTAACATTTCATTTATCAACACACTGGATGCATATTAAGTTTCATGTTTTACTGTGTCTTTGGAAATCATTTTTGCTTCTTCACACAAATTTAAGAATTATTTAAGATTAGAGCCATGCCTTCTAGTTCATTGTATACAAGCCATTAAAACAATAGAATCTGCAATTCTAGGTGGTTTTACCCAAGCGAAGATCCATTCCCAGTTATATAAAGTTGAAAGAATGTTAGTATGACAGACGTAGCATACTGCATGTCACCCACATGCCACACTCAAAAATTGTTGCTGCTTTTTGTGGACACTTGTATGCCAGTAGTAGACTTACAGGAAGTAATGTAATTATATGCATGTATCAGAATACTTGTGGTAAAGTTTGGAGGATTGTAAACATTTAGGTGTAACTTTTTGCTAATTAGTATTTTTGCATTTATATATGAACCTGTTTGTTAAAAACATCTGAGATATGAGATATGGATTATAGTTACATCCATTAGGCATAATAAGTGACAGAAAATGCATAGTAATGTAAGAAACTTGTTAGTTGCTTGTATATTTTTCTTTATTCCCACTTGTGGTAAGAAAATAGTGCAGTGGTCAGCAGTATTTCTTCACCAATCCAGTGTCCTGGCTATATCCCATTGAGTGTGTGGAGTTTGAGTGTTCTCTCTCTCATGTACGTGTATGTATTGTTTTTCCTCCCACATCACCAATGATTTAAAGGTTAGGGTTAACTGGCAATTCCAAACTGGCTCCTCAGTGTGTAAATGGGCCCTGTGATTGAATGGCAAACTGCCTAAGGCCTTCTCCTACTTTGAGCCCAATGCTGCTAGGATAGGCTCTATAATCTTAAATTGGATTAAGTGGGCTTAGAAATGTTATCTTTGCTGCCACTTTGCACATATAAGAAATCAGTAAATGCATTAAACTAAATATGATTGCTATTTTCAGCAAATGGAACCAAAACTGACATGAATTAAAACTTAAACCTATAATGTAAGAAAAACAATTTGCCTACTTCATCTTTTATCTATGTGAACTAATTTTGAATATTCAAAGATATTTTCAAGTTTAAAGCTTATTTTTTATTCCTTTTAAAAGAACTGGTTATGGAAGTAATCAAAGAAACAGAAAAAAACAACTTAAAAATTGTAAGGGATGGACTGGTTAAAGTGCTTAGTAAAGACTAAGACCTGTGCTTAAAGTAGCTCTAAGCATTCATATTAAATGTTCTGCATAAAATAATGGTACCCTGCACAGAGCCCCATAATTAATAATAATAACAAATTAAGAAATAGCTTATCTATCTCACCTATTTAGAAAACTAACCAGCAGAACATGCCCATATTATTTAGATGACTACAGTCATAAAGTTTTTTTTACTTTTTGCTTTCTGTTGAATAAATTATTCTGTGTAGTTATTGTGTGGATTATTTTTCTACTGCATATTTACTAGTCAGATAAGCCAATTCTGCAGTAGAGGAGTACTAATAAGTTACAGAACCATTACATTATGACAAAGGTAATTAGATACCTATTCATTTTAAGGCTCACCTTCCAGTTGCTCTGCCAGTAAATGATGAGAAGTATGAGACCAAATAAGAAACTTTTTCCATTGGTTTAAGGACGAGGTAACTGTCTCCAGAAAGACCAGCCCCCCTCAGCAGTACATCCAAGTGCATTGTTTCATTACTTGGATTTGAGATGGGGATATCCACTGTTGTCTTTGTCTGTAAAACAGAAAAAACAGTAATGTTTATTATTATTAGTGCCAATGGCCTGTATGAATAACTGTGAACTCAAAAGTGTCCTATGGGGCATAGCCAAGACATGCTTAAGAATTATATGTCTCAGCTAGTCTGAGAATGCTTAAGAATTCATCAAAAGGAGCTGGGGATAGTTGATAGGGTTAGGAAAGTCTCATCTAGTCTAGTCTGTTGTCATGTTTTCAAGACAGAAAATGAGATGAGCAATGAGATAGTCTTGTCAAAGGTTATTAAAACTAAAGAGTTAATGAAAATGTGTGAAGGGACTAATAATGACTAATCACAGTTTAATCAAAAGTAAGCTCATGTAGAGGGGTTTTATTTCAATTCAATGTCAACATCAAAAAATGTGATTTCAATTAAATAGCATCAGTTAATAAGTGTCTCAACTAATAGCAAAACAAACAGGAAATGATAATATTTTAACTTGACATGTCTCATAATACTTCTCCTACAGAGCTGTGGTTGTAAGCTTAACCCAAGACAATATACAATGATCACTTGAGAATTTGCAACACTAAGAGACTAAATGCTGCACAATAATTTAGTGTACCTACAACAGTCCTTTTCAAAGTGATGAATTACTGCATTCTTATGGAAATGTATATATATTTAATATCATATTGAACATATGACTAAAAGCATTAATTAACTGATTACAATCAAGAGAAATCCTGGCTTTGTACACTAAAATCACATAAGTCAGGGGTCACCACCTGACAGCACAATTACAGAATATTTTTATTCTCACATATTTCTTAATTTGAAACTGTTTAATAAGATACAGTAGCTCCCTGTCTGCAGTACAAGAACTGAATTAATTTTTTCTTTAAAATTTAGACAGATATTAGTTGCTGCTTTACCCTTAAGCGTACACAAGGCTATTTGCTTTCAAAATGTTTTGCTTAATTGTAGTTCAACAATTTAAACTTATTTTTCATTTTTAACCAAACTTTAAACAATAGCAAGGTGCATAAAACAAAATAGACAATGTGTTGTCAGAAAATCTTGTGCCTTCTGTGTGTGTTCATTATAAAATACCCCTTTTGCTAATATATTTGGAAAAAAAAAATATGTGACAGGTTCTAATGTACACAGTCCGATAAATATTTTGTTCATTTTCCAAGAAATATTAGAATTGGTATTGACAGAATATCTTCTATGGCAGAGGGGCACAATTGTTAAATCATCTACCTCACAGCTCTGCAGTCTTTGTTTTGAATCTCAGTCTGTGCACTGCTGCTCTTGTATCTGCATGAATTTTCCTTCTCTCTCTTTCAACATTCCAAAGACATTTCTGTTAAGTTAATTGGTAACTTGAAATTGACTAAGTATGAGTAAGTATCACAGTATATGTATGAAAGAACATGCCCTACAATTCCACCCAATGCTGGTTCCTATCTTATACCCAATGCTACAGGGTCATGGTCTGGCTCCTGGTTAACCTGTGCAGGTGTAGAAATTGCAAGCAAAAGGAAGGATGGAGGATTTCTTGTGCTGTGGAATGATGACATTAACAAGAAGCGGAGCAATAAAATGGTGTGTGCCAATAACCAAAATTTGTTTCTAATCATGAAACAGTTTAAATCAAAAGCAGCCACTTTAGCTCACTAGGACCAGAGTTCATGTTATAAAGCCATGTGCAAAATGAAAAAAACTAATGCCTAAATATAATTATGAACTGGTCCTGATTTATTTTCCTTTCTAATCCAGTTTACAAATGAACTAATTCATATACAGAATCATTTCTGTCAATTTCTGCACAATGTACAGCTTGCCTTTTCTTTGTCACTTTACCACCCTTACTACAAAACATAAAGACTCAGGCGGGTTAGAATTTCCTTGAAAATGTACTCATAATGGGATATTTAAACCACTGACAGTAACTTAACCATGGACAGCTCTTTTCAGGAAAGGGTATACTGAAAATGATGTGGATGAGCTGGCATGCCTTATAATAATACAATTAATTGAAGTTCTGAAAACAGTCAAAAGCCTGTCTTCATTTAATATTTTTTTTTCAAGAAAGTCATGGAACTGTGCAAATAGAATAAGGAAATACAGGAATAAGGCTACCAGTTTAATTATCATTGAGGCACAGCTGGGTCACAAAATCTTGTATTCCTTTGGATTTTCATTAGAGGAAAGGCAAAGATATTTACCAAAAAATTGCTAACCTACTCCATTTATCTTAAAATACAGATTAAATGCTGCCAGACACTTTATCTGCTTTTCTAAATTTCAGAGTACTAACATAAGAAAACTACCAAATGACAGAATTTTGATTAAATAGCAAAGATAAATAAATGGCTACTTTATTTTTCTATAGATACTAGTCCTGAGTTATTGGAAAGAGGAATCATCAAAACGGGAAATAATCCATTAACCTGAGGCTTAACAGTGATGCTAAAACTAGTATGGGAAATGTACTCTAATGTAATGTATACGTTAGTTGATGAACATCTAATATATTACAATATTATTCAGATACAGTCACCAAGTGCACTTATGTCTCACATCATGAGGACCTTTGAAAGACTGGTCCTGAACTATATGAGTTCTCTTTTGGTAGACCACCTGGGCCCATTGCTGTCTACCTGTCAGAGAAAGATTGGAGTGGAGGATGCAATTATCTGTCTGCTGCACAAGGCTTATTCTCACTTGGACAAAGATGGCAGCACTGTGAGGATTATGTTTTTTGATTTCCAGTGTGCCTTCAGGATCATCCAGCCATCCCTGTTAAGAGGTAGGTTCAGAGATTTGCAGATGGATGAGCCTATGGTGTCTTGGATAATGGAGGCAGACCTCAGTTTGTGAGATTCAATGACAGTGTTTATGATAAAGATGTGAGCAATACTGGAGCACCACAAGGAATGGTCTTTCCTCGTTTTCTCTTCACTCTGTACATCTCAGACTATAAATATAACACCCGGTCATGTTACTTGCAGAAATTCTCAAATGACTCTGCACTTATGGGGTGAATTGATAAAGGAGATGAGACGAAGTATAGGAGTCAGGTGGAGAACTTTGTTTCTTGGTGCAAAGAGAACTGTCTACATCTTAGCATCAGCAAAACCAAGTGATTGGTTACTGACTTTTGCCTTGCTCAAGAGTCTCTATGTTTGGTTACTATTCAGGGAGTGGATGTATAGGTGGCCCACTCCTACATGTACTTGGGGATCCACATCAATGACAGGTTAGACTGGTCTTGTAAAACAGAGGTACTATATAAGAAAGGGCAGAGTAGGCTGTTTTTTCTTAGGAGACTGTGTTCGGGTAATATGGGAAGTGACATCCTTTACATCTTCTACAACTCAGTAATGGCAAGTGCGATTTTATGTGCTGTGGTGTGCTGGGCAGATATTAGAATATTAGAATATTAGAACATTCTAGACGAGAACAGGCCATTCAGCCCAACAAACCTCGCCAGTCCTATCCACTTGTTTCCTCCAAGAAAACATCAAGTCGAGTTTTGAAAGTCCCTAACGTCTTACTGTCTACCACACTACTTGGTAGCTTATTCCAAGTGTCTATCGTTCTTTGTGTAAAGAAAAACTTCCTAATGTTTGTGCGAAATTTACCCTTAACAAGTTTCCAACTGTGTCCCCGTGTTCTTGATGAACTCATTTTAAAATACAAGTCTCGATCCAACATCACTTCAAGAGAGGCTCAGGGAATCAGCAAGCTAATTAAAAGGGCAGACACCTGGAGATGGTAGCAAAGGAGAGTATTAAAAAAATGAGTGCCATTATGAGCAATGCTGCACATCCTATTTCCAACACTCTAACACTAAAACAGCCAATGAATTATTCGAAAATGTGTCAGGAAATGCTACTGGACCTCCTTTATAACCACAGCAATATATAATGTCTCAATGTGACTGTATCAGCCAAGTCAGAAGTATTCTTTCTGTTTTTGTTTTCTTTATTTTTAGTAATTCTAGTGTGTGTTCCAAACATAGTGTGTGCGCATATACATTTATTTATCTATCTATCTTTTAAAGATCTTCTGTAAAAAGGCAAATTTACCCCTGGGGACAAATAAAGTTCTGTTTAATCTAATCTAATCTAATCTAATCTGATCTGATCTGTTCTACATTGTTGCAAATGTTTAAAATAAAATTTATATCTTTCTTTGAGATGGCTCTCTAAGTGATGCTGCAGACATGAGGGAGACATGTTATTAACTGGGACACAATATCACTTACAAAACTGATTACACAAATATACATGACTGATTTAGAAATGGCTGTACACTTTAGTTAAACTACAGTCTACTTAAATATCAAGTTCTAGTGTTCTACTGTTCTAATAAAATATATAGTAGTTTCATTTGCAGTACAAGTAGGCAATGTTCCAAATTACAGCATTTATAATTTAACTGGATTAATAATAAGGGTAAGTACAGCAAAATGGTAAAGTTCAAAGTCCTGCACAGAGGCAACAGGAACATTAATTTTAAATATATTATTTCAAAAAGTACACAGTCAACATATACTGTATCTTTTGTGACTGCACAGTACACTAAACCAATGAATAATTACAGTATATTTACTTAGACCAGTACTGATGAATTGCCATTTAAATATATTGTCTCTCTATTAAAAAAAAAAAAATCTTGGGACAAGACAGTACTTTTTCAGAGAAACGAGACGTTACTTTCTCAGAGAGACACTTTCATGTCCCACGAGTAGATGACAAAGTAGAACGTCAAAAAGAATTCAAAAACAAAAACATGGCGCAATACACATGCAGAGCAGGTTATAGATAATGGAAATACGAAAATTCTAAAGTCTCAAAAAAATGATAGTAAAGATTGCATTAGCGCAAACAAATGGAAATTATTACTCAGTGCAATAACAGAACAGCAAAAAGAGATCGAATATATTGTTTGGATTTAAACTTTAAGTTGGAGACTTGTAGATTGTCTAATTTGTGTTGCCATTAGGGAAAAGTAGTGCTTCTTCCCAATGAAGAGGTGTATCCGTGAGAATTAAAAGTGAAATCCACATACGCTGTCACGCTTGGGTCACAGAGTTGCACAGATACACAGGAGATTTTAGAGACAGAAACGGTATTCAAACACTTCAAACAAACATAGGTCTCTTTCAGGAGTGAATCGAGCTCAGTGTGTAGTCGGAGGGGATAGTAAGCCAGCAGTTGATTGAGCAAAGGGAAGGTAAAAAAAAACTGTATTTGTTTCCCATTGTATCACTGTTTAAGAGCAAAGTTTGGAGGAGCGAATGGCATTTCTTTGGGTTGCGTTCAGCCCCCCTCTTCACAATGTGAGTGGCAGAGACTCGAAGTGGTTGGTGCATAGCACAGGTCAGGGGGTGGGGGGGATTTGGTTGGCAAGTGAAGCAAGCAGGGGGCAAAGCCCCCTAGTAATATTAAAAAGTAAAGTGTATTTTATCTCTTTCTGTAGTATATTTTTTTGAAGTTTTAGCTTGTTTTGTGACATCTTTGATTCTAACTGAAAAACAAGTTTTTGGGAATCTTTTGGAATCTGTCTGTCCTTTTATTATTATAGCAAGTAGTATCAGATCATGTGAAAACTTTGAACAATTAAGAAGTGCAGAACTTAAAATTACACTGTTTTAGCATCTTTTCAGTCACATTATATTTACAAACAAGACTATATTACTTTATAACATCTTTATGCTTATTTTAAAAGTATAAAAGCATTAAATTTTTCTTCATCATTAAAGTGGTATAATGTGTAATAATATTTTGATATTATTTTTATCATTCATTAAGTAATAATAACTATGATACTGGTTGCACTAGAGAAAGCTTACTAACAAAATGCTAAGCATATCAAGAGTGCCATTAAAATCCTGTCCAGATAGGTTCAAGGGGAAATGTAAATACTGTAAATATAGAAAAGGTTTTATAGACATAAACAAATGAGGTTATTGTTAATTTGAAGTTTCCCATTCCTTCAAGTGTTTATTTTCTAACAATCCAAAAAGTGCTTATTCAAGTAAAAAGTTTAGTAAATATTGTATATGCAGTGCAGCATGTGTCACATTGTATGGGTAATTCTATTGGACTGTATTATTTTAAAAGTGCACTAGTATTCATAATAAATTACAGTTACAGAATTCTTTAAATGAATATGTGGTTTACATTAGAATTATAAAATTAAATAAAAATCGCAAATTATAACCTACAGAGCTGAAGAATAAAAAATTAAAGTACTTGTTACATTATTCATTATTTTAGCCATATCTATTTAATTGTATAGAATAATATAATAATGTTAAACTGATCCTGAAAGCCTTCTTCTTGACTATTGAGTGCCTTAAATGCTATTGCTGAAAACAGTTTCGATCATCAGAAGAAAACCTCCAAATATGAAAAGTTTACTTTGTAGATATAAATATTTAGCCCTATTCACTGCCTTTTGAGTTTAGAACTGGAACATTCTGTGACACTGCACAAACCACTGTTATTCCTCCAAAGTCTGCATAGTTGATTGTTTTTGGTTAAAGATCATTATGTAAATAACACTGCAACTGCTCTATTTAGACACACTGTATGTCAGCAGATACTAAATGAAAAAGAAGCTTTAAGAATTCTTGGCATATATACTTAAACAAAATAGGTGGAAGATCAGTCATAAAAATATATGAAAGCTTGCGCTGAATTTAAGTCACTTGAAATGGAAATGTATGCAAACAAATCTGTGGATGGAGAGATTTATATTGTTTCTATTTAGAGGACATTTGGATGAAAATAACTTTCAAAAACCTAAAGCAATTTTTCATAGAAATAAACAATATCCACTTTATGCCAGTAATATTTATAGAGGTCTGTCAAGTTAATTCACACAAAATTAAATTTCATAAACGGTGTCAATTTCAACTGAGCTAAAGTACATTTCTTGGTTAGCATTGAAAAAGTGAGATGAACGTATACAGGACTGTAAGTGAAACCAAAGACGCCATTGATCTGAGTACATATATTTTTACTTAAGTGTTTGCAGTTGCTTTCTACTTAGCCTGTAACCCAAAAATGATTTGAACCCATTCTTTTACTTATTATCTGTAAAGTGAAGGCCAAAATTCAAATCAGAGTACTTTGAAAAAATATTAACTAAGAAAGAAAAACAGAGTCCAGGCAGTAGAGCTTAGATCCTCATTGGCATATACAACAAATAATGACTTAGACACTGGAACATTGAAAGTGGAGTATTTTCTGTACAAATCACATACTGTTATTATGAACTACATTTATTTATTGTTTAAAATCCCATTAATTCCAGTCAGAGTCTCAGGCGCTACACATTTTGGCATGATGTGACAAATTAGAACCAATTCCGGTCATGCTGTCAGTCTGTTACAGGGCAATAATATTCTTATTGACAGTTTTACACAGTAATGTACACACATGGAGAGTGTACACATTCCAAACAGATTCTAAACTCAGAATTGAACCCAGGACTGCCTATCATTGTGCCACCCTCGTACCCTATTCTTCAACATACACCTTAGCATACATCTTAATATGCGCATGTCTTTTCTTTGTATTGTACATTGAGTATTTTTAAGATTTTAAGATTTTTAAGATTTTCTCCCTTTTTGCCTTTCTTTATTACAAGGTGACTTTTCTCATTGAATTTTACCAATAAAATGAGACAAGAAGTTTTTCAGATTTCAAATATAGAAAATCAGATAAGTTAAAATTAATGCATGTCATAACATTCAGGTGTGTTTGGTGGCTGAGTTAACTGTTTTGAAAACTCTAGCATTTTATAATGTTTGCTTATTTATTTAAGGCAGTCGTATTAAAAAATTGAATAAAATTTACAATAATTACATCTAGGGTGGCACGGTGGTGCAGTGGGTAGCGCTGCTGCCTCACAGTTAGGAGACCCAGGTCTGCTTTCCGGGTTCTCCCTGTGTAGAGTTTGCATGTTCTCACCGTGTCTGCGTGGGTTTCCTCTGTGTGCTCCGGTTTCCTCCCACAGTCCAAACACATGCAGGTTAGGTGCATTGGCTATTCTAAATTGTCCCTAGTGTGTGCGTGCCCTGCGGTGGGCTGGTGTCCTGCCCAGGGTTTGTTTCCTGCATTTTGCCCTGTGTTGACTAGGATTGGCTCCAGCAGACCCCCATGACCCTGTAGTTAGGATATAGCAGGTTGGATAAGGGATGGATGGATAATTACATTTACTAGTAGAGTATGCAAAATGCACATTCTTCAATAGCATTTTACAATATCATGTAGTTAAAGACTGAACCCAAATAGCTTTCATAACCAGCAGATTTTATGTCATTTGTTGTAAAGATTGCATCAATTTTTGTACTACTGTTAGTTGTATGTTGTGGTGGGTTTTCAGCTAAATATAGTTCATATAGGTACCCAATGGAAATTTATAATCTTTCTTGTGTATTTAAGATTTGTTTTGAGTCTGGTGTGGCTATCAGACATGAAAAAGAAGAAAATATAAAAGCTGAAATAGTTGCTGACAAGGTGAATTTGAAAATGTAAATTAATTGGTAACTGAATTAGCACAGAATGGTTCTCTCTTTTAAGACCAATGATTTCTAAATGGGAGTTTTTAAAATTTCAAGCATTTTTACTTTGTGCTGTATTTGAGGTACCTAAAGAAAAATATAACTATCACAGGGTTCCATTAAAATAAGTGTGCCAAATTTCAACAAAATCCTTCCACCACAGTGTAATAATAATAATAATAATAATAATACATTGTATTTATATAGTGTATGATAAAGGGTATATATAGTATGAGCTGAGTTGTTTGATGTGGACAGTCAGGCAGGCACCCACATAGACATTTTGATGACAATAGATATTTTACGTGAACGCACCAAATACTGATGCTCTGCGCAAGAAAGGACAGAACCGACTATACTTTCTTAGAAGGCTGGCGTCCTTCAGCATCTGACAATTGTGGCAAGTGCCCTCATCTACACGGTGGTGATGCTGGGGAGGCAGCATAAAAAAGAGGAACGCCTCACGCCTGGACAAACTGGTGGGGAAGGCAGGCTCTGTTGTAGGCACATAGCTGGACAATTTGATATCTGTGGCAGAGCAACGGGCACTGAGCAGGCTCCTGTCAATCATGGAGAATCCACTGCATCCACTGAACAGTATCATCTCCAGACAGAGGAGTAGCTTCAGCGACAGACTGCTGTCACTATCCTGCTCCACTGACAGACTGATGAGATCGTTTCTCCCCCACACTATGCGACTCTTTAATTCCACCCAGGAATTAACATTATACAAAGTTACTGTCTGTTATACCTGCATTTTTACCATTCTTTAATTTAATATTGTTTTTTTTTATTAGTATGCTGCTGCTGGAGTATGTTAATTTCCCCTTGGGATTAATAAAGTATCTATCTATCTATCTATCTATCTATCTATCTATCTATCTATCTATCTATCTATCTATCTATCTATCTATCTATCTATCTAATTGGTTTTGATTTGCCACTAGTAATAATTCCATTTGCTTTCTTGGTTCTTGGTGTTCATGTCAGATTCAGAGTGGCTGCATTGTCATAAATGAAGAATCTTTTTTCTGATAAAATTTTCATTATATTCCAATGGAATAATCTGATTCAGAAAGGGTAACCAAGAAGATTGGAATTTGGAGTTAAAACCATATTTTTGCATATTTTTGTGTATACTATATTGTGTGATGATATAATGTTTTGTGTTTATGTTGCACTTTGTTTTTTTCATTCTGCATTTGGAATTGCAGTATAATGTGCTGAAATGATATGTGGATGTGCACTTAATACGGATAAATTAAATTAAACTGAAACAAATAATATATCAAAATTGCATTTAAGTTCCCAAGAGAAAAATCTGGGAGATGGTGTTAACGCAATTCATTTTTTACTTTTCTGTCAAACAAGTTTAAAGGATGGAAATCCAAAAGATAAAAGGTAAAGTCCTATGAAAAGTGACATGAAAACATTTTTTGCCCCAAACAACACTAATTATAAAAGACAGAATACCACCCTGTATAATTGCCTACATAGGAAATATGTACCCTATTAGGACATGTAAAAATTATACAGTATCCGAAAGCTAATATTATGAAAAGAAAGCAAATATCATACATAGAGCTACAAATATATACTACATGCATTACAATTTAGTGTTTAAAAAATTACTGTTTTACTGTAGTAATTATTTTTTTAACCTGGTCATGATTTGCACTTTACTTATGAGTGTCTACATATGAATTCAGGCAGTCTTTCTGATTGTAAATACTTTTCAATAAATTTTCACAAAGTATAACACTGCTGCAAATATTAATGAGGCAGGAATGGCACATTTCTATTAATTTTTGTTTGAAGAAGCAGTTGTTAAGTGTTATACACTAAAATGTCACCTTTAGTGATGCACATTGTTCATCACAGTTCTACAGCTCTGGAATGCCCAGAGCACAGGAGGGCATTTTATATAATGAAATTCATCTGTCTAATGAAATGAAGTGGCCATGAATGATGTTTAAAATGATTTGTGGGAGAAAAGAATTAGTGCAGTATATGACCACGCATTTTCAATGAAGAACAGAATTTCTGTTTTGCACTTATTAAGCCAGTAGGCTCCTTAATGACACTGAGTACGAAAGTCAGGTGAAGGACTAAATCTGCACTGTTGGCAAACAAATCTGTACCACTCTTGCCAATTCTTCATAATAATGGAATAGGCTCATCTGTATATTTTTGGCTACCACCTAAATTTAAACACTTGTTCTGATCGCAGAGAATTTATTAGCGGTCAGAACTGCCAATGACCCAAATAAGCATGTAAAAGAACTTGCACAGCTCACAAAAAAGTAAGTTAGTTTGGTGCATTTTATTTTGTTTTGGAAAGACAACAATATCATTACAGGAAATATCTCAACTGATTAAACTAATTACTGATTTTCAAATGCCATTTATAAAAGCAAAGAAAGAAAAACAGAGTTTTAACAATGTGGATCCAATGCGGCAGCCGTATAACATTCTTTAACAGTACAGGCTGAAATATAAATTAATTGATATTCCACAGACAAATTTTATTAATCATAAACACACTGTTAAAAGCTAATCTTATGCATGCAATCCTTTATTTTCAAGCACGGGCAACCTGGCAGTAATAAACCCAGGGTAGGAATCAAACTTGGACTGCCCACTCATTCACAGTTGTGTCTAATGGCCAATTAAACGTTGCCAATGGCCTAACAGAATGCAAGTGTCTTTAGACGAAGAGAAGAACTCTTACTAATTCCCCAGAAATAAAATGTAAACTTTACACAGAAATTATAACATTGAAGAATCAAACATCTAAAAATTGTAAAGGGGCCAATTTTTCTCTGTAAACAAAAACCTTGTCTAGTTTATCATGTAATCTTACATTTAATGTAGCAAGATCTATTTGGAACATGTCTCCATAAAATTTAGCAATTATTTTTAATTACAGGAACTGATCATGGATGAGTTTACTTAAATCAGTGACTCGAGTACATGTAAATAAAATAAAGTATATTAATTAGAAACCAGTGAACAAAACAGAATACAGTGGAACCTCGGTTCACGAACGTCTCGGTACACGTACAACTCGGTTTACGACCAAAAAGTTCGCCAAACTTTTGCCTCGGTTCACGACCACACACTCGGTATACGAACAAGCCAATTTCCCTTTCGGTTTGTGCGTGCCGATGATTTCCGCACGTGTTGCATTGTTCTCAGTCAGATGTGCATGCTTTCGCTGTGAACTCTTTGTGCTCTATTCCATTTCCCTTCTGGTTCGTACGCGCCGATTACTGTATTTAAGCATGTGTTGAGCCGCTCCCTGTTCATTGTTCTCAGTCAGATGTGTGTGCTTTACCTGTGATCTCTTTGTGGTCTACAGTATTTTGTGTGCTTTTGCAGTTAACCATGGCTTCTAAGCAAGTGAAGAGTGGTGAGAAGAAAGTTTTGAAGAAAATTGAAATCGAAGTAAAGAAAGAAATTATTGAAAAGTTTGAGCATGGCGTTCGTGTTACTGATCTTGCTGCCGAGTACAAGAAGTCAAAATCTATGATTTCGATTATTCTAAAGCAGAAAGAATCTATTAAAGCAGCTGATGTTGCAAAAGGAGTTACAGCGTTAACCAGGCAGAGGCCTCAAGTGCTGGAAGAGGTGGAAAAACTGTTGCTGGTGTGGCTGAACGAGAAGCAACTTGCAGGGGATAGCGTAAGCGAGGCGATGTTATGCGAGAAAGCCAGGAAGATTCATGGCGATTTGCTGCAAAACTATCCTTCTACGAGTGCTGAAAGTGAGGAATTTAAAGCTAGTAGAGGATAGTTTGAAAAGTTTCGCAAAAGAAGTGGCATTCATAGTGTGGTAAGGCATGGAGAAGCTGCTGGTTCCGACACTGAAGCTGCGAAAGAATTTGTGAAAAACTGATCACACTGATTCACCAGCTAAACACACCAGAAACCCAAGAAATCACAACAGAGAAAACACCTGAAGGAAAACATCCCTCCTTCGTGGAGCCGGACTCCCCCTCAAAACTGTAACCTCCTCTCCACCCAGTTCCTCCTCACTTCATGCCAGGTGAGTTTTCTTGGTGGTTTATGGTTTTTGTATTATGGATTTTTCAAAAGTTAATTTTTCAGTTCGTAGCGTGAATTGTTGCAATGTTACTTTACTCTTTTTTCAAATGTTCGTTTTTTTTCCCTGTGCTTAAAACTCATTAGAAAAAAGTGTTTACAGGGAGTGGTTCATAGTGTGATTTGTTGCAATGTTACTTTTCTTGGTGGTTTATTAAATTACAGATTTTTCAAATGTTCCTTTTTTTCCCTGTGCTTAAAACTCATTTTAAAAAAAGTGTTTACAGCGATCGGGCTGTAAGGCTGTTAGCATGAACTCTTGCAATGTTACTTTCTTGGTTGCTTGTGGTTGGTTTTTAAATAAATTTCAGATTTGTTCAAATGTTCCTTTTTTTCCCCCTGTGCTTAAAACTCTTAAAAAAAAAGTGTTTACAGCGATCGGATCATAAGGCTATAGTGTGAACTCTTGCAATGTCAGTTTTCTCTGTTGTTCAAGGTTTTCTCGGTGTTATTCAATGTTTTTACATTTAGTTTACTATTAGATGTGCATTCTATGGTATAATTACTATATTTGTGCTTAAAAACTTAAAATAATATATATTTACATGCAGTTCGTACGGTCTGGAACGGATTAATTGTATTTACATACAATCCTATGGGGGAAATCACTTCGGTTCACGACCAAAGAGGGTTTCGACCAGAGTTTTGGAACGAATTATGGTCGTAAACGGAGGTTCCACTGTAGTTATGTAAAAGCGGTACTGATGATGGTCTGACATTACTTTAATTTTCATTATGAAAAATTAACCTACTTTTCCCCTGCTACTACACTTTAGTCTAAACTTTAGACTTAAGTGTAGTAGCAAGGGAAAAATATGTTAGACTCTATAAAGTTTTTCCAATTGTAACACACCTGTTCTTGATACTGTATTATTTATATAATTTGTTCCTTTGCAATATGGCCTTTGTGCTAAAATTTTCATGTTCTACAAAAATACAATATAGCTTGTTGGTAATTTTGCTCTGCTGTTCCAGATGTCAAATATACTGCATCCTGATTTTAGTAGGCAGGTAAATTTATGGGAAAAAACGGCAATAATAAAAATCAAAACGGTAAAAACATTCACTACAGATTGATGATTAGTTGTCAGAAGGCACTTTACCAAGACTTGTTCTTATGAATGTTATGAATTATTCAGATTATGCTGATCATTCCAAAGTCGGTGCTAAACATTCATTTTAATAATACCAATAATAATACACCTTCAAAGGGAAGCCTTATGTACTGTATATCTTACATGCAAAAACAGATGCTATAAGCACAATGTCTTGTTAAAGGAAACCTCTTTTTGCATTTCAAAGCTCACCTAATGTGCACATGAACATTTACAGTTTTAATAACCAAATCTTTATTATGCTTACTATTTTATTTTATCAATGGTATAAAATGTGAGTCATTGTGATAATATTAAAACAAACAGTATCAAAGTTAGCATGATCTGTGTGACAACCAGTATCTGTTGTATGGCTGGCTGAAGAAGAAACCAGTTTAAGAGGCACTTAGAGATTATTAACACTAGAATTACCAGAGCCTACAAAAAAACTCGTAAATCCGTCCCACCTTAAGTCGCTTCTTAAATCCCTTCACACCTCTCCGCCAGCGTCCTTTGTCCTCTAAATGTGCTGATAAAGAGAAGCTAGAAGCAGCCGGCTATTCCATCCCCCCACCAATTTAGAACGTGAACGAACTTCTCTCAGCTCATGCCTTGATTGAGTATCTGGGAGTGAAGTGAAGTTTTAGAGTGGAAATAATAGATCGTTATTTGGAACACACGCATTTCATGTCTGTTCCGTTTCTACAGTAATCTGTGTAAACACATTGTTAAAACAGAAACGTTTTTTATATTCTAGTAATAGATGACAAAATGTAGGCATAAACTATATAATGTATGAAGCCTGAAGTACAAATATCAAAGAAACATTTTCACAAAAGGTACAAATATAACACAACAATTGCGCTTTTATTCAAAAATATAACTGCAGAAACAAAAAGCCGCCTTAACATGCGATATTGACACCTGTTTATTATGACTGCCTCTGTGGCGCAATAGAATCAGCTGCCGACTGGGAATCAAAAGGTTGCGAGTTCGAACCTGTACCACTCTGTTTTGAGAAGTAAACTGCTCTTAGCCTTACTATCTTAGAATAAAAGCATACATTTGATTTCAGTCTGTAACAGCCGGTGTAATTTATGATCCTTGTAAAGGTTAGCTTTGTTTTTTTTTTTAAATTCACTTTTCATTCTCTCAGTCGCGTTCAGAATCAATCCATACAACCCCATCTGACACGGCTGTTTTCACATTAAATTAAAAAACAAAAAAAAACAAAGCTAACCTTTACAAGGATCATAAATTACGCTGGCGCTGGCGGAGAGGTGTGAAGGGATTTAAGAAGCGATTTAAGGTGGGACGGATTTACGAGTTTTTTTGTAGGCTCTGGTAATTCTAGTGTTAAGTGGGCTGGGGGGCATGTATATTACAAAGAATTGAAAGAGATACAGACAACCCCTGAAATTCGCGGGGTTACATTCCTAGATCACCCGCAAATTGTGAAAAACCATGAATTTTGGATGTGGTCAAAAAGTGCCTATAAATGCCTATTTTTATAGTTGAAACCCTAAATATGCCCCTAAAACACTTTCATTTCATTTCAAACTCATCTTAATACATTAACCTAAATAAAAAAGAACATAAAGGTAAACCCGTATACTGTGCTGTACTGTCCTGCGATGTCTCCCGCAGTGCTAGAATGTAAAATACCGATGTTCCCCCTATATGTACTATAATTCATGCAAGCGCATTTTCTTTGGTATGCGCCTTTCGTTTTCTTTGGTATAAGTAGGGTAAATGCGTAATAATTTAACTTAATAAAAATACAGTAAAATGTACAAGTAATAATGAATGATATTGATTGAAGATGATGATGATGATGAATTAGCTGTGCAGCATGATGAAGGTATGTAATGAAGATAATGACTGCACAGCAAAGCAGAGGATTTACAGCTCCTCAGGTGGCTACTGTGGCATAACTTTTTAGTTCCGGGAGCAAATCCAGTAGTTCAGCCTTCTCCTGGAGTGTCTTAAACTTCTTCTCATGCTTAGGTTCATTGCCAGACACCTTAGAAGGTGCAGGGCTTTAAGAAGGACAAAACAAAAAACACGAGAACAGTCAGCGAAACACTCGAGATAGCTACACACGGTAAACTGTTATGATACGGGAATTCTGAGCTGCATCTGCCAGAGATGCGTCATAGAGCAGCAGCCAATCAGCAGCAAGGAGAAATGAATAACGCTCTCAGATTAGCTACTTTCACCATCCCAAGCTGCCTTTTCCTCTACGGTTGCTTTGTGTTCTCTCTACAGTACAGTATTGCCACGAAAAAAAACATAAATAAATTGCGGAGGATATTTGCGGTTTGTGCTAACAATTATTAGTTAGGTTCTAAGGAAAAATCCGCGAACGACTGAGGCTGCGAACTCTGAACCACAACTTTGCAGGGGTCTACTGTACTTTAGTTACAATGGATTTCGGAAAGACATGCTAAATTAAGGATTGATCTGGAGATCGAGTTTAGGATGTTCTTAAAGTTACAATTGATTTGGGAAAGTTGTCCCACACAGTTTTACGTCATCTGTTATTAAAGACACCACTTACTGTACAGTAAAAACAAGTAAAAAGGTTGTGAATAGGTTACCAAAGGCCAGTGAAATAACAGGTCTCTACTGTGCATTAACTGATGTCAACTGTTTGCCTATTCTACCTGCAAAAACCAGATTCTTGGTTTATACATAGTAGATGTCATAGCCCATGAAACCCTCACCTCTTCTGAATTCCAAAGACATATTAAATTTGATTAAATGTAATTTTAATACAACAACATTTATTTATATAGCACATTTTCATACAAATAATGTAGCTCAAAGTGCTTTACATGATGAGAATGAATACTTGGATCACAATTCAGTTAGGAGTTTTGTTAAAACACTGAGGTGAAATGGCAGCCTAAACTTTTTATGTCCAGTAACCATTACACTACACTGAAAACCTATGTCATTCATTTATTTTTTAATTAATTATTTAATTCATTTTTCATAACAGATTGTTTCCTTAATTGCTTTTAAATACTTTGATGTATAGGAAAAAGTGATAAATTGGTAAGAATAAAAAACAGAAAGCATCATTGTATTCTGAACTTCATTTGGAAAACGCTGATCTAATGTAATAATATAAAAGAAAATGTCATTAATATTAATTATATTTACAATAATAATTATTACCTAAAATTAATATTAATGTTAACACAATTAACATTTCCATGAGATTTACTTAGCGAACGAACCTTGACAGTGCCTTGATTTTAAAATTGATCAGCTCCCTAACTGCTTAAAGGAATTTTTTTTTGTTTTATTTATATATAACCCTAGCCTATACAACCAGACTTTTCTTTCTTACCTTACTTGAAATAATTAATTTCAACACCTGATAAATGAACATAGAAATCATACAATAAATATTTTTCAAATCTGTTTTAAATTATATTAGAAAATGACTGATTTTTTTCATCCATTCATCTCACCCATCTATCTTCTTAATCCACGCAACCAGTACAGGGTTGCAGAGAAGCTGGAGCCTATCCCAGCAAGATTCAGCCACATACTGAAACAAGCACAAGTGCATAGCAAAGTGAACACGCCCACACACACACAGACTAGGACCAATTTATAAAAATGATTAGTGGATGGATTTATTGTCACCACTGTGAGCTAGCTAGGGTACTGCGCTTGTAGTTTAGCAACAGTGGAATGGATGATGTCAACCGCTATCTCCACGTCCGCCCGAGGATGGATGTAAACAATAACAAAAATGACGTGTCCAAACTCTCTAATTTCATATGCAGTTTTTAATCACATTTGAATCAAATATTATTATTATTGTGCCTTCTGAAGCAATTTATCTACTTGCAGTTATGCACTGGGGCAGTACTGACTTTCACTTGGTATTACTGATACTGTAAAAAAGTTCACACCATTATGTCTATGGAATTTTAGTATTGACTAGGTAAAAGTAGAGGTTCTTCTGAAACCCAAAGTTTTGTAAACAACTCTGAACAAGGCTCCAGTTCATTGCAGGGCCCATTCACGCATATTCCCACACTCATCCTATTGATATTGTAGAAGGAGGGTGGAGGGTTTCTAATCTGGACAGGAGGCCAGAGTTGATTGGCAGATGGAGTGGCCAGTGGGATGAGAAAATAACTTTGTGGCCGGTTGGCATGATATAATGAACGGACTGTGAAAAGCAGAGGATTCAGAGTGGATCCATTCCCCATAGGCCAGGTGCCACTGGTTCTCATATGGGAACCCAGTCAGGACACCCATGGGAGTGTTTGGGAAATGGGAGTCCGGAAATGCAGACCTGTCAGGGTCCCTGGGCATTGAGAGAGGGAAATGTCATGGGAGGACCTCCCTACTTTTTCCATGGCTCGAAAGTGCTTCCAGGAAGATACAGCATGACACCAAAAGTATTCCCAGGTCCGGCTTAAAAAGGAGTCTACTGCCACATATGGATGAGTTAGAGCTGGAAAGCAGTGGGCAAACTCAGTGAAAGAGAGAAAGGATTGGTGATTAATTGTTCATTTATTGTATAATTGAAAGAATTACGGTAACTGAGCCTGGTTAGTGATTTCTTGAAAGTTGAGAGTAGCATTGATAAAATTATATATATATATATATTTATTTTTTTATATATATATATATATATATATATATATATATATATATATATATATTTGATTTATTTTATTGTGTCTAATGGGGTAAATTACAATTTCTGTAGATCTAATTTAAATTACCATATATACTCGCAGATAAGTTCTCGCACCGATAAGTCAGGAGTTGATATTAACATACAATTTCTGGTATTTTATAATGTCGGTCGTACAAGTCGAATGCGGAAAACTCACGCTATTGGTCCAAGAGATTATGATATGCTAACGCCCACCTGAGAGAGTAACCACAGAGCACACTGCCTTTTTTATCTATGTATTGAGCCTATGTGACCACAAGGTAATACCCAAATTATTATGAAGTGACATTTGCACTGTTTTGTGTTTTTTGTATCTCACACCCTCATACACCTTTATCGTAAGAGCATCCCTTATCTATGATGGAGCATTCGATCAGAAGAAAATATGAAGCTGGTTTTAAATTAAACATCATTGAAGTAGCGAAAGAAATTGGTAACTGTGCTGGTGCAACAAACTTCGATGCGCCTGAGAAACTGATGCGAGATTGGAGGAGGCAAGAAGATGCAAAAAAAAAAAAAAATTAAGTGTCACATTTTTGAACGGGCTCATAAATTGGGGTCTGATTTTATTATTGATTTTTCAGGTTTCAAGACCCGACTTATACATGAGTATATATGGTAAATCAATACATTGTCTACTGTGCTGAAGTAGGTGGGCTAAGACATGTTAAAATGAGCAACATAAGAAATCAGGTTAGTAGTGCAGGTTATCACAATACAATGTTCAATATGGAAATGTGTTTTGCCCTGTTCTAACCCAAACAAATAAACAAAAGGATTAGGATAGATTGCAATCCAGAGGCTGTCTGTTAAGTAAGGCAAAACTGAAGTCTAATAAGGTTAAAACAGGGGACATTGCAAATGCATTTGACTTAAGATGGGGTTGCTTGAGAACATTTCTCAATAGTAGGGCCTAATTCGGAATAAACATTTGACATTCTGAGTCAAGAGAGGATTTAAGCAATGTACAATACTGAGTTTAACAGTTTGTTTCTTACTGTGAGAAACAGTGTTCTGTCTTGGCCAACTTCCATTCATTGTATGAAGATCTAATTGCAAGGTCATTTTCCCAACTCTGTTTCAGATTAACTACATATGAATAATTTTGGAGGCACTGGTATATTTCTGAGATACCTCAGTTGTTACTAATAGCACAACAAAGTAAATGGTCCACTTAGATAATTTAGTAATATATGGAATGTAAAGAAATGTTCTTTTTGTGAAACCTCTGACAGCATATATGAGATTAAATAATTTTGTAGTGCATCATACTTAATGTTAAAAAGATAAATATGATACCATTATACTTTTCTCTAAAGTTCTCAATGCATTTGTATATTAAATATGATTACAACTTGCCTGAAGTATGAGCCTCAGTTGCCTCGAAAGCTGGCATATTGTAATTGGTTCAGTTAGCCAATAAAAGGTTTCATTTTGCTTGACTTCTCATTGTATTAGATGTAAAATATTTATTTCTTGGAGGAATCTGGGTTTTGGCAATGTTTACTGTAATATATTGATGCTAGAGTAAATAGTCAGGTCAAGTTGGGGAGCATGCACTGGTACAGTGCGTTGCCATACCCACCACATGACATAACAGTTCGGGTTCCTGGTTGACACCCCCCAAGGCAGACACGAGGTCCAGTCCCACCCTCTGGAAGTGACCATCTATCTATAGCAGCCAGGGGTTACCTGAGTGTCCCTTTGGCTTGGCCCTGCCGCTTTAGTCCTCAGCAATGAGGATCCTGCGAGCCAGATTAGACTTTCCTTACATGCAGATATGAGTTCATTTCTATCTGATTCATTACAAAATCTCAAAGTACAGGTAGTCCCCAGGTTAAGGACATCTGACCTACAACTTATGAACGGGGACGTTGCTGCGATGCATTCGCCTCAGTAACTGCTGCTCCGTCATCTTTGGCCTGGGGAAGCTGCAAGCGGTGGCTGGACAGTGGCTGGAGGGCGATTCCGCTGCTCGCACAATGTAGTGTCCATTGGGCGGCTCCCGGCGGCAAGTGATGATCCGTGGTCCATAGTCACTGGGGCCACAGGTATCGCTCGTGTGCAGGACAGAGGCTTGATGGGGAGGTTCGCTGCCTGCCGACTACGCTGCCTCAGCCACTGCTCCTGACTGGACGCAGGCTGGATGGAGCGGAGGGAGGCGTTCCACTGCCCGCGCACCACACATGGCTGCCCCGTTCGTTCTTGGTGGGCAGCTGGTAATGCTGCAAGCGGTGATCCGGTTGTGGCTGAACAGAGGCCATTGAGGGTGAATGGGGCGGCGGGGGGTAGCATTGTAGTGTGCCTTAGGTGGCTGCCTGTTGAATGGGGGCAGTGGTGGGTGATTCACTACCCGTCTTTGGCTGCACTGTGTTCGTTCTCGGTGGGCGGACACTGCCCCCATTCATTCTCAATAGCAAGTCTGCTTGTACTGTTACGCACATAGCAGGAAGTTGTCTCTTGTCAGTACATCAGATGTGTTGACAATTGGTGCCTTCCTGCTGTGATAGCGTGTTACAGTGCTGTGCAGAAGAGCTCATCTTAATCTTTTGTCTTCACCCTTTAACAATGTCTCTGAAACACAAATCTGATGCAAGTGCTGGTGATACAGTACAGAAGAAAAAAACCATCACCACTGAAAATAAAGTAGAAATAATAAAAAGGTCAGAGAGGGGTGAAACACCATCATTCATTGGCAGAGCATTTGGTTACAGTCGGTCAACAATAGCATTTATTAAAATAATGTACCTGTTCCGACTTACATACAAAGTCAATTTAAGTATAGACCTACAGTCCCTATCTCTTACGTAACCCAGGGAACTGCCTGTATAGAGACTGACTGGTCAGAAGTTGGTCTCTGCAGAATTGATTGCTTTTAAATGAGGTCTCTTCCTAATTAATTTTAACAATGTTATAGCTGTGTTCAATTTTTGAAGAAGGATTTATTTTTATTTTCTGAGAGCACTGTGAAAAGTATGAGAATTTGGGTAAATTATATGTTTAATCTGTACAGTATTGGTTCTCTTGGTCAGTGTTAGAAAGAGATGAGAGATCAACTAATATGATTACCTGACACATTTCAGTTGTTGCTAAATTTGAGTTTGAATTGCCATTATGTAATATTGTGTCATTGTCACTCCTAGGTATGCAAAGTGAGTTAAAAGGAAAGAACTTAAGTTGGATTTACCGGCTGAGAATTTAAGTGTAAATAATATTGGCTTTCTAGCTCACATTAATGTGAAACTGAAAGGTCTTGTGGAACTAATCTATATTTACCACATATTGTATAAAGCACTGAACAGTATTATTCATATTAAGGAATACTCTTTGTTTAAGTATGTCCTTTAGAACAGCCTGAATCTCCAGTTGATTGTACAAATAAATGGCAAGTGGCTTGATTGGAGTAGCAAAAACAACAAGAATAAGTGCTATTTGACATCCTTGCTGACTGCCACATAATAAAAATGAGATTTACATAAAATATGCTTTGGGATTAGAGTATAATAAATTAATCCATGAGTCTCTTTCCAAATTAAATAAAGTGGCAAACAGCTAATCAATTGGGAATTATTTCAACTCTGTTAAATTACATCACATTTACTTATTTGGCTGATGCCTTTATCCAGGGCGACTTACAACATTTCTTTTGGTTTTTCAGTTGGAGCACAGGCAGGTCAAGTGACTTCCTCAGGGTGACAAAGTGCCAGTAGCAGGGTTTGAAGTCCAAAGCCCTTACCACTACAACACACTGCCTGCCTTGTCTCATTAACATTATTAAGACACTAACTAAATAAATATACGTTGAATTATTTTTACTGCATGTGTAGTGAAATTAAAAGTTTTGAGCTATTCAATGAGGCATGTGGTGAAATGAGGTCAAATAATTTTTTGATGATCATCCCTTCCCCTTTGTCAACTGTGTGTGTGATGCTACCAGCCTGGTTTAATTTCAGGCCCCAGTGAGTTGCTATATTTAATATAAAAATAAAGTCAATGTTTTGGTCTAATGCTTGAAATGTGAATTTGATGTTAGGAGCAGAGTAGCACTAAAGTTTGCTTTTATTTTTTCTGCATACTTTCTTTTTAGCAAACCAACTGCAGATGATAGATAATGATGAATATAACTTCAAAGGGAAAATATTCATCACTTATTAACCTGTATTTCTGCACTACTATCATTTTAGTTAGAAGGACAATTAAAGAATTAGAATCACAATACGTTCTTCTGCCAGTCTATTGAACTTATTGCTGTCTTGTCACTGGTTTAACAAGGCATCCTTAATGAACTTCTCAAGAATGGATAGGTTAAACCAATATCCTACCCCATTCTTATCTTATAGCATTTAGAGTTCACTTCATGAAACTCAACTATAAGTTACGTAAAGATGCATGATTTCTTCTTCCAAAAGGTTAAGGGGAGGATGGCTAAGGTTGATAGAAAAGTATATAGACAATAAAGGTTATCATTATATAAACACTTTAACTCACACCTGCTAATATGGGAAACAACAGAGTTTCATTTTGCATACAGTTTTGTGAAATTGCCTTGTACCACTGTCACTGGTTCATCTAAATAATGGGAATGTTTATTGAACAATATACAGAGCAACATTGCACTATAAGAGTAAAACAAATCTGATGATTTCACTTTATATTTTTACAGGTCACAAAAAATGTCTCAAAACTGATACTACCTGGGAACAAGATGTAGCTGGCTTATGCTGTTCTCTACCTGAACATAGTCAGCATTACACTATCAGTAATTGCTGTTACACTCTCCATCATCATTGAGATGCAGCACTCATTTATACCTCGGTCCCAATCTGTTTCCTAATAAAGCCTCCACTCTCTTTCTCAAAACCTTATATTTTAAGGAATGCATTCTACTTTTTTCCAGCGGGCTAATGCTCGTCTCACTCTGTCCAACCTGTGAAGTGCTCAGAGACGGACACCTTCCAGTCCTGTCTGTGAAGAGCTTTCTGCACTCTGTGACAGCATTTTCTTGTATATTCAGCAATGCATTAAGAGATTTATAACACATAATGCATTCTTATTTTTTTTCTGAGACCTCCCACAAGTTTAACTTTTAGGTTTTCGGTGGGTCAACGGATTTTATTATATTTCACTACTTCCCTGTACCCCTTCTTTTCAACACTACACAATTCTTCCTAATACCGAAAATACTTTAAAACAATTAACTGAAATATCTGAAGTAACAACTTCAAAGCTACTAACCTAGCACTACCTATACACAACAGCTGAATATTATATAAATAAGGGTTACGGCGCAGATAAATATGAAAAAGTTTGGCAATTTGTAGTATAAGTAGGGTGGCCAAGCAGTTTTGTTTCATTCAAGCTTTTGTAGAAAGAAATTGCAAAATCTCCTTTTCCCTTTTAATCTGTGCTAAAGACAAACATCTTTAAAATGTTCCTGTCTCCTCTCCTTACTCTCTTTCTTTCTCTTTTTGTCTCTCTAGAATAAAATAATCCGAGCACCTCTTCTTATGCATTCTACTAGAAGAGGAGGTTGCTAAACATCATTAAGTTTACCATCCCAGATTTTGATACATTTAAGATTCTTGTATGCAGCAAGCTTGTAAATGTCACAAATCCATGCCGTTGGAGTTCACCATCTGTGTCTACTAACGACTGGATGGTTGAGTGAGGCCCACCTAACACCACTAGTGCAGACTGTTATAGTTTTGTTGAAGCACTAACAAGACAATAATCTTGAGTAACTGACGAAGGAAACAAAGGTAAAAATGTGAACTTACAAAGGGTTTACTATTCAATAAATTTTATTTTATACTTGTACTAGTTTTGTTGACTATTTCAGAGCTGAATAAATTATTTAACTGTTCAAACATTGTGCAGCATGGGCTCTACTAAGCAACTGACTGAAGATCTCAAAATGAACACTCGTAATTGATGGCCATAAAGCAGGTGAAGGCTATAAAAAGATATCAAAGTGCTTCCAGCAAGCAGTTTCCACCGTCTGAAATGTCATTAAGAAATGACATTTAAGGGGAACCATGAAGGTCAAGAAAAAATCTGGAAGACCAGGAAAACTGGCAGATAAAACAGCTTGTACAATGTGCAGGAAGGTAAAGCAAAGTCCCTCTATGACTTCAAGCATCCTGCAGGAAGATTTACCTGAGAAGGGAATGGTGGTGCAAGTGGTACTTAGACATGGCCTTCAGAAGAGCCATCAAAAGGTAAACTTTCCTGTGCTCTCATCACAAAACACAGTGTTTTAAGTATGCAAAACAACATCTCTATAAGATATATGCTGCAGACAGATTAAAACTGACCTTTTTGGCCACATTCACAAAAGGTTTTTTTGGAGAAAAAGGAGGAATATTTGAAGACAAAAAAACACTTTGCAAACTGTTAAGTACTGGAATGGATCTATTGTGCTTTGGAGTTGTGTGGAAGCCAATGGCACAGGAAAAACTGTGCAACTACGGGGAAGAATAGATCCCACTAAATATCAGCAAATCCTCATGGAGAATGCCTGACATTCAGTCAGGAAACTGAAGCGGAAAAAATAATGGCTTCTACAACAGGACAAAAATTCAAAAGACACTTTAAAATCTACTATGAAGTACCTAAAGAAAGATAAAGTAAATGTTTTGGAATGGCCTTCACAGTCCTGAGACTTCAGCATCATTGAAAAGATGTGGATAGATATGTAGATATGTGGATGAATGCAAGACAGCCCAAGTGGCCTGAAATGAAAAATGGGGATAGAATTCCAAACCAAAATTTCAAATAGGTGGCTTTAAAAAAGACTGCAAGCTCTGATTTTTTTGTCACTTTACTCTTTCATTTTTTAAATATTTTTTCAGTCAATCAAATACATTCTAACTATACATTAACATTTTCTTTAAACTGCTATTGTTGTAGTTTGTTTGCTGTTAAAGATGTAATACCAGGCCTGTCAAACATGTGGCCCGCAACAGAAATCTGTGTGGCCCGCATGACAATCATAGTTAGCACTAAACTTGTACAAAATGATTACTATCGTTTGTGATTGAATCATTCTGCATCTTCAGCGTTACTTATTTACTTTTCATACTTCCACCTTCTGACAAAAGCATGTTTTCCCATGGCATTACAGTACTGGAAACGTCATCTGCTAGTATAGTTGCAGCTGCGGCGTCAGCTCCTTGATACCCTAGGCATGACACTAAGGCCTTGACCAAAGTTAGTGAGCCGAGACGTCGCACCTGAAGTGCTAGGCTGCTGCACTACTGGATGGGCTGCTGAGACTGGCCACTGGGCAGAACTGACCATCACGAGCAGTAATAACTCGCATATTTTCACGTTTTTTTGCTCTAGTTTTATGTAATTTTGTGCTAGTATTGTAACGAGCAGTTAGTGCAGACTACAGCTGAAGATCTGAAGTGGACGCGAGGAGTTGGTGAGTTGTTTATTAACAAATTTTTGTGATTTAGAGTTCGTAAAATTAGTGTAGGTCAGGAGGCTTTTTGCATATTGGCTTACTTTACAATATAAACTTTGAAGTAAACTTAGTAAAGTAAAATTTGATTTTTGGAGGATATTTTTTCCAACTTGAATTACTGAGCAATGAATTCAGTGAGCGTTTTTGTGATTTCAGTTCACACGAACAGGACTTTGCGCTGTTTACGTCACCATACTCTGACAATGCTGAGAATGCGCCTGAGAATATCCAGATGGAATTGATTGAACTGCAGTCAGATTCTATTCTGAAGGCAAAAGACAACAAAGTTGGTGTGCCAGGCTTATATGCTTACCTGCCACCCTCGTATACGCAGATCCGTAAGTTGGCATCGAGAGTATTGTCTATGTTCAGAAGCACTTACCTTTGTGAGCAATTGTTTTTGTTAATGAAAGATACCAAAACCCCACATCGCTCAAGACTTACTGTCGAGCACCTTTCATCCCTCGTAAAAGTTGCAGCTGCACAAGATTTCAAGCCTGATATTGACAAACTGGTTACTAACAAGAGATGCCAAGTGTCGGGACAGAAGAAATAGATCTCACACTGTAAGACCCCTATATAAGGACCTAGCTAAGAGGCTAAGACTCTAATTGTATGCTGTTGTACGGAGATTCTATGGAAACAAATTTCTTTTCTTTAAACTTTAAGTGTTACATTTTTTAAAGTTTTCAGTATTGGAAAGAAAGCTACAGTAACTTTATATAATAGTATAATAGTATTCATTACAGTGCGGCCCGCTGACGCACGTATGGCAGTCAAAGCGGCCCACCAATGGTAGTGAGTTTGACATGCCTGGTTTATACTATACAGTATTTTAGATCAAGTGTATATAGTGTTTATAGAAATTACACATTGTTTTCTTAATTGGTGCCTGGAAAATAAATTAAGATTTACTCCATCTATAAGAGGAATAAGTGCTCTGCAGATTTCAAGATAAACTTCATAAATGTCTCTACAAAATCAGAGGACCTTATACAGTATGTAACTTTGACTGAAAAGAGTGCCATAATTCATATTCATGTTTTAGAAGCAACTAGAGACAAATAAAATGATAAGTCTCAGTGACAGAATGTTTTGTCCAATTAGCTTCAGATACGATTCTTCTTTGCGAAGTGCAGCCATCAAGGGGCAGCTACACCCAACTGCTCAATAAGAAATAGACGGTGAGTTACAATTTCACTGGTTTCAAAAATGCTGTGTCCTGGGTAGGATTTTGAAGGCCACAGCCTAAGCCAACAGAATCAGCTACAAGGCAGGTACCAACTCTGATTAGGGAACCAGTTGCCAATTAACCTAAAACACATATTTCAAAGGTTGGAGGAAAACTGAATTCTCAGTCACTCAGTCACTCAGATATGTGAGGCACCAGTGCCATCCACTGTGCCTCTCTGTGTCACCCAATTCTGTGATATACTTGCCATTTTACCTTTGAAACTTATTCTACATAATGGTCTTGTTGGTTTAAATAAAAATAAGTAACCCAGCTTACTTCAAATGGTAACAGTGACTGTAGGATATGAATAAGGTAATAAACATTTATGTCAATCAATTCTCTAATTTTAAGATGAAATAACAAAATATTAAAATAATTACATGATTGCCTTTTCTAATAAGCCATTACTGTAGTTTATTAATATGAAAGCCCGATAATACTTTAAAAATTAAAATGCTAAAATTAGGTCTTTTAGTTATTGTGGTAATTTATTGGAATATGATTGTCATAAAATTCATGTATAAATTTTATTTGTGACAGTGCAGTTGCAGTACATTTATTCATTCTGGAAACAAAATGTCCTTCCCTGACTTTCATTAATTCATGCATATAAGCAGTAACATCATGCTTCTGGGCATTGAACAGTTGACATTCAATGCATTGCACCACACCAGAGTATTAAAAAGACAGATTTCTCTTCATCTTTTGATGAAATACACAATAAATCTGTACAATGGTCTGTGTACTGCTGGAAGCAGTCTCTCTTTTGGACAGTTTATATTTTTGCATTGTATATCAAATTTCTTTTCCCAATGAACTCCTTATTAAAGGATCATGTCAGGTGCCCTGTGCAGGGTCGTTTCCTGCCTTGTGCCCACTGTTGCTGGTGTCAAAACAAAGAGTAGTATTGGCCTATCAATGAGCTGCCCTGTCCCCTCAGTTTTGGACAAATAATTTTTTAACACTTTACATTACTTAATCTGTGCCTTAAAATAGTTGTAAATGTACTCTGGATACTGGCACTGGGCTGCAGGTGGTTCCTCCTCAGATCAAACTATCTATGTGGGGAAGTAGGTCATTCAGTGCCATAGCCCTAAGACGTTTTTTTTCCCCCTTTCTTCTGTATTGTCTGGGTAGTTGTTTTGTGCTATGCTTTGCTATATTGACTTTTTAGTTATTATTTTATTGTAATATAATAACATTGTAATTACGCCAAACGTGGCATTTATTATAATGGCTAAAAAGCTCAATGCTGGTCCCATCAGACCGTAGAACCTTCTTTCAGCTAACTTCAGAGTCTCTCATGTGCCTTCTGGTAAACTCTAGCTGAGATTTCATTTATGTTTATATCTCTTTGCAGCTCTTCCATAAACCTGTGACTACTAAAGCAACCGGGCAAAAGTTGTTGTATTGACAGCCTCTCTAACCTCAGCCACTGTGGCTTGTAACTGTTTCAGAGTTATCATAGGTCTCTTGCTTGCTTCCCTCACAGAGTTTCTTTGTGTAGGCTAGGCCATAATACTAACTCACCACAAGTTGGACCTTCAAGATAAGGTGAATTTCAACTAAAATCAATTGATGCCCCTTGACTATAGACAGATGATCTCCATTTGACTAATTATGTGAATTTTTAAAGCAATTGGCTGCCCCGGTGATAATTTAGGTGTTTCATATGAAATGGTGTGAATACTTACAGTATGTGATCAGCTATTTTGCATTTTATATATGAATTTAGTATTCTGTTAGTCAGTGTCAATAAAGACAAATATCCACTGTGACTAATGTATAACAGTAAAGTGTGAAAACATACAAGAAGGTGAATACTTTTTATAGTCACTGTATGAAAATTATTAACTTCTTAACTAATAAAATTGACCTAAACCAAATAATTTGTTGCTATAAATTGCTTTAAACACACTATATGGACAAAAGCATTGGGGCGTCTGACCATTACACCAACAGAGAATTTTAATGACATTGAATTCAAATACAGAGACTTTAATATGGAGTAGGTCCCCAGTTTGCAGCTATAACAGCTTCCACTCTTCTTGAAAGGCTTTCCAAAAGATTTTGGAGTGTTTATGTGGGAATTGTGTTTTATGAGGTATGAGGTGTCACACACATGCGCATGGCAGGCAGCTAAAGGGCTTGAACAAGGGCAATTCTGAATCAGACCGGGATGTGGCAGAGTGCACTGATTCTTTTTCTCGCTTTTCCACAGACCATTCACAGGAAATCCCGCCTGGTCTTGGTGACATCTCTTCTGGGTCCAAACCTATGGGTGAAGACCCTTCCAATCCCGGCCCCTTTGACGTCACTTCCTATACTGACCTTTAAAAGCCTCCAGCTTTACCCTATCCCCTCAGTTCTATTTTGGGCTACCGTTTCTGCACATCAGTGCTATCACTTTTTTCAATTTTGCAGTCAGGAAAACAATATATGGGTGGCTGCCCCAAACCTTGCTATGGCTCTTGTTGGGGTTTGCGACAGAGGTCAGGCACAGATGTTGGACGAGAAGGCCTGGCTCGCAATCTCCATTCCAGTTCATCCCAAAGGTGTTCAGTGGGGTTGAGGTCAGGGCTCTGTGCAGGCCAGTCAAGTTCTTCCACACTGAACTTGTCTTTATGGACCTTGCTTTGTGCATTGGGGCACAGTAATGCCGGAATAGAAAAGGGCCTTCCCTAAACTGTTTCCACAAAGTTGGAAGTATAGTATTGTCCAAAATGTCTAAACTCTGAAAAACAGTCCCACACCATTATCCCTCCTCCACCAAACTTCACACATGGCACAATGCAGTCAGGCAGGTAACGTTATTCCGGCATTTGCCATACCCAGACATGCACATCTGACTACCAAAAAGAGAAGCATGATTCGTCACTCTATAGAACACATTTCCACCACTCCATCCGATGCTTGGCATTGGACAAAGTGATGTGAAGCACAACAGATCCCAAAAACTACAGACATACCACCAGATAATGATATACAGTATTTACAAAACAACAAAAAGGCTGCAAAAGGCAACATACGGGTTGCAAGAAACAGCTCTTAATTGACTCAGTGATACACCATAAGGCATAGCAAATATAGAAAAACCTACAGAAACATATAGAAAGTATTAGAAAGTGATCTACGCACAATGCTACTACAAATATTACACTTTTTCAAGATACACTGTTACTCATAAACTGCTTATAAATACTAATGGGACACTGACTTACACAGACTCAATACAAATAAGACTGTCTTGCTCTCTAATCATTATCAAACAGATTAAACAACATGCAATATGGATACAAAGTCAAAAACAACACTAACAATACAACCAATCACATGTGCTCTATACGAACAACATAAAGATATATATAGGAACAATTACAACAATTACTAGAAATAATCACATTCACAGGACATACACATGGAGATTGGAGTGGACAAATATAAAACAATGTAGAAAAGAGAATTCTTTGAAAAGGTGAATATACCCACAAAAGTGGCAACACAATCAAGACGATGGAAGATGGTGAACTATACAAATACTTAGAGTTCCAACCAGACAAACTTATACAACACAAACAAATAACAAAAAAATAACACAAGAATAATACATCACATCTTTCAAAAATACTCAAAACACTCCTACGTGCACGTCACACAATTAAAGCCAGCAATACATATGCCATACTGATACACATGTACTCCTTCATAGTTATGCATTAGTCACAAACAAACCTACAACAGCTCCAAAGGAAACTATGAACACTACTCACAAAACACAAACAACAAAAGCCCAAAACTTCCTCCATGTGCTGAAGGAGGAAGGGGTCTAGTAGATATAATTAATTTACACAACACACAGATTCATGATTTAAGACATTTACAGTCATATGAAAAAGTTTGGGAACCCCTCTTAATTCTTTGGATTTTTGTTTATCATTGGCTGAGCTTTCAAAGTACCAACTTGCTTTTAATATATGACATGCCATATGGAAACAGTAGTATTTCAGCAGTGACATTAAGTTTACTGGATTAACAGAAAATATGCAATATGCATCATAACAAAATTAAACAGGTGCATAAATTTAGGCACCCCAACAGAGATATTACATCAATACTTAGTTCACCCTCCTTTTGCAAATATAACAGCCTTTAGATGCCTCCTATAGCCTTTGATGAGTGTCTGGATTCTGGATGGAGGTATTTTCGACCATTCTTCCATACAAAATCTCTCCAATTCAGCTAAATTTGATAGTTGCTGAGCATGGACAGCCTGCTTCAAATCATTCCATAAATTTTCAATGATATTCAAGTCAGGGGACTGTCACGGCCGTTCCAGAACATTGTACTTCTCCCTCTGCATGAATGCCTTTGTAGATTTTGAACTGTGTTTTGGGTAATTGTCTTGTTGGAATATCCAACCCCTGGGTAACTTTAACTTTGTGACTGATGCTTGAACATCATCCTGAAGAATTTGTTGATATTGGGTTGAATTCATTCGACCCTCGACAAGGGCCCCAGTCCCTGAACTACCACACAGCCCCACAGCATGATGGAACCTCCACCAAATTTGACAGTAGGTAGCAGGTGTTTTTCTTGGAATGCAGTGTTCTTCTTCCGCCATGCAAAGCGCTTTTTGTTGTAACCAAATAACTCAATTTTTTGTCTCATCAGTGTAAAGCACTTAAAAAAGCACTTTTAAAATGAATCTGGCTTGTCTAAATGAGCATTTGCATACAACAAGCGACTCTGTTTGTGGCATGACTGCAGAAAGGGCTTCTTTCTCATCACCCTGCCATACAGATGTTCTTTGTGCAAATTGTGCTGAACTGTACAACGATGTACAGATACACCATCTACACCATCTGCAGCAAGATGTTCTTGCAGGTCTTTGGAGGTGATCTGTGGGTTGTCTGTAACCATTCTAACAATCCTGCGCATATGCCGCTCCTGTATTTTCCTTGGCCTGCCAGACCTGGGTTCAAAAGCAACTGTGCCTGCGGCCTTCCAATTCCCAATTACATTCCTTACAGCTGAAACTGATAGTTTTAACCTCTGAGATAGCTTTTTGTAGCCTTCCCCTAAACCATGATACTGAACGATCTTAGTTTTCAGATCTTTTGAGAGTTGCTTTGAGGATCCCATGCTGTCACTCTTCAGATGAGAGTCAAAGGGAAGCACAACTTGTAATTGACCACCTTAAATACCTTTTCTCATGATTGGACGCACCTGTTTATGAAGTTCAAGGCTTAGCAAGCTAATCCAACCAATTTGATGTTGCAAGTAATCAGTATTGAGCAGCTACATGCATTCAAATCAGCAGAATTACATGGGTACCCAAATTTTTGCACAGCCAGTTTTTCACATTTGATTTAATTTAATACAACTAAATACTGCTTCACTAAAATTCTTTGTTCAGAAAACACCCCAGTACTCAGTTGTTCCTAGGAAATGAAAGACATACCACTGTTATCTTTTTTGTTGAAAGTAGAGTAAATTATTATGCAAGCTGAGAGGGGTTCCCAAATTTTTTCATATGACAGTATTTTGCACAAAACAGTATACATCGACATTACACAAAACAATAGTTTATGTACACACAAACTACACACCACTTAACCTACATACAATGGACAACATCATAGAGGACATAACAAACACATGACATAAACAAAAGCATAGACCCAGAAAGTATTGCATGGTAAATATCCTCATGAACTTGATCAGCTTTGTGAGAATTAGATTGTGTCAAATAGCTGGTTAAGCCATGGTGATATGTTTGGCAAAATTGGTTTAGGCTAGCCATACAAGATTCAAGTCATAAACATAAAAAACTACAGAAAATATATTTTGTAAGGATGCTAACATAACAGACAGATCATGCAGATGCTGCAACAAGGAATAAGAAACAATCCAACGCATCACATCAGACACAGACAGACTGGGTACACAGATGCAATCAGATGGCAAACATTTTAGGCATCAAGAACTGGCACTACAACACATCCAGTAGACAGACACACACCATATTATATGTATACCTCCAAAGTACTAGAAAATGCAACACAAGTATAGTTCAAGGACAGAACTATACTGACCGACAAAACTATCCACTATAACAGACTAGACATAACACTGGTAGACAAACAAAATAAAACTACAGATATTCAATTATTGACCAAAACACACAACTTACAAAATACACTCTAATAATGTGCAGAAGTACACAGAACTGACAGAAGAAAAATTTGCAGTTAATAGAGAATGGACAAGATCAGCACTGTGCCCATTGTTGTATCCACCATTGGTGTCATCCCACATGCACTACACAAAAGCTTATAGACATTACATAAAAATCAATACATAAATATAAAACTAAAGAAAGCAGCCATTTTAAATAACATGCATATTACGTAGTGAGGAAATTCATTAACACAATCACAGTGCCCTTAAATACTGTACATTATATACATGTAAACACACACAACATAAGATAAAACTGCTATGTGACCTAGAGCCAAATTAGGCAATGAGACCATCCTAGAAAATAATAATAATAATAATAATAATAATGTTGCTATTATGAATACATTTACCATGTTACAGCATATAATTTTATTATCTTGAATATGTCTTGCTATTATGAGACACCTCTCTTACAATAAATAAATAAATGCTTAAACAAGTTCATATATTAAATAAAACTAATTATAACTGTGCATGCACAAATAAATAATAATAAGGCAACACATAATGAAACATATGTGTAGCAGATTTTTTTAATGCTTAATGCTTGTCATTTTTTATGGCCAAATGGCAATGCTGGAAAGGAAAATCTCCAGCTGATTCCAGTTTTGATAAAATATAACTGTTTTGGATGTAGTGAACCTTTGGAACAGACTGAAACAATGACTCTAGCTAGCTAGCCAGCACCATCCAGGGCAGTCTTTCTTTAGCTCTTTCAGTACACATTTAGTTACCAGCTGTAAAAGGCTTATTGTTAGTAACACCATACACACTTTCTCCTTTTATTACTCGTACATGCTGTATGATGTGCATAGATCATACCCACTAACACTAATGCTGACAATAAATACCATAAAGTAGCATTAGTATGCTGCTAATGTAAGTCATTGTCACAATTCAGGTTTTATTTGAAATATTAATATATAGTGCCCCATGACAGTTCATAAAAGTTCATAAAACGTATGTACTACAAGTTTCTACTTTCATGCTTTAAAGAAAGTTTCCACCTTTTGCAAAACAAAGTCATCAATAATATTATTGCAACTAACAGCTAACAGTTCACAATTTCAAAAGAAGCAAATAGGGATGAATGGACATTGCCATGAAATTGCCAGACCTAGGTTGTACACTAATTCACTGCATTGGAAACATTTAACGCTTCTAAACATCTGAAAGATCATATCTCTGATGATCTTTCATGGAATGCAATATTAATCATATCCTAAAGAAAATGGAGAAATACCTGCTTCAAATAATTCATATGAGCACCAAAGCCCTGTTTATCACTGCATCACTATGAGTATAATTTTTAGGAGCAATACAGATTGGTATGATGGCCCATCAGCCAGTATCCACAAGATTATTTAGTGCAGTATTTGAGAAGACATCCCTGGAATCAACCTGCAATCTGCTGATGGCATTTACATTATATATATTGTCACAGCAAGGCTTTTGGTATAATAATGGATTGCATTACTATATGCTCATACCCCTTCAGTCCAACATATGATACTGTTGCACGAGTGCAAACTAGGAAAATACAAGAGCACATCTGGGGAGAGGTCCACCCTGCATGAAGTTTGCATGTTTTCCCCGTGTCTGCGTGGGCTTCCTCCGGGTGCTCCGGTTTCTTCCCACAGTCCAAAGACATGCAGGTTAGGTGCATTGGCAATCCTAAATTGCCCCTAGTGTGTGCTTGGTGTGGGTGTGTGTGCCCTGTGGTGGGCTGGCACCCATGCCCAGGGATTTGTTCCTGCCTTATGCCCTGTGTTGGCTGGGACTGGCTTCAGCAGACCCCCGTGACCCTGTGTTAGGATATAGTGGGTTGGATAATGACTGACTGACTGACATCTGAGGAGAAGACTCAAGGAAATCAATGAACATTAACTACTAGAAAATATTCATGGCTTAATAATTTTGGCATAGTTATTGTCACTGCTGGGCAAGCAGTCTAGATACCATTTAAAGACAGTTTCTACCCTCAGTACCACACATTTACATTTAAATAAGCATTTTTCACACTACATCTTGTAATTTTTGTTTGGCCATTGATCAGTCAAATGTTATTCTCCAGGCCAGTAAATTGTCCTCATGCTTTTTACTTAATATTGATCTTATATTGGCTCTATTTTGCTTTACAATAAAACATGTAAACAGTTTGTGTGTTGCATATAGCAATATACTTGGACAAACTTTTGAAAACCATCATAGATTCAAGAAAAAGAAAACAATGTGGAAAAATGTTGTTAGTTCTAACAGGTGTTTGCCATGAATATCAGGATACACTTTTCTAAGCATCACCATTCATAAGAAAAGACAAGCAGCATTTGGACACCCATGCAACATGATATAAAAATCTGCAAAAATTCATCTATTACGCATTTACTGTTATGTAAAAAGACCTTAACAAACACTTCTTTGAGTCTTCACAACACTTACAAAGCCTCATTGAAGGGTTTTGTTCATCTCTGCAATGTGACCTTCTAACAAGACTTCACTTTGAAGTGGTCTGAGGTGGCTTAACAGAGACACATTTCTCTTGATGTTACATATTGTGACGGACAGCCGGGTCCCATGCCCGGCCGGGACGCCTCTGCTGCATACATCCCGGGGAGCCACCATGGACAGTGCAATGCCTCCCCCGGGGCGCCTGGGGGCAGCCTCCCTGGCCGTGGGTCTTTCCTCAGTCTCCCCCATGGCTCCATGGGACATGGAGTCCACCACAGCCCGGTTGGGAGATGGGGTGGCCGCTAGGGGGTGCTGTGGAGGGCCAGCCGCCACAGTGGACGACTTACCAGCCCCATCCGGAGGTGCAATTAAGACCAGCTGGTCAGGCACCTGGAGCACTTCCGGGTGGGCTATAAAGCAGGTGTGGAATGGAAAAATACAGCTTGTCTATGTGACATGTAGCAGCTAC
>JANRMT010062832.1:454270-467002 GCA_026402145.1 Polypterus bichir lapradei | reverse complement strand
TCCTACTCTGTCCGGAAAATAAAGAAGAGAGAGAAAAATCGTCGACACAGGCAACCTCCCTCCATTCTGGGCCAGAATCGGGATGAAGAGGACGAGGTTGCCTGGGAGGAGTGGTGGTGCCAGGAAGGGTTGTTTGTGCTGTATCTTGTGCTTTGCCAACTGTGTTGGGCTGTGTGGCACGGGGAAGACGTGTCACACAGCTGAAGAAAAAATAAAGCCTGTGTGTTTTATACACGTGCCTCTGCGTGGTCTGTGCCGGGTCGGGCGCTATATAGCGCCTTTTACAATATTTAGAACAAAACCTGTGAATCCTTCATATTAACAAGTCATTTTACCATCATGTCAATACTCCACACTGCACAGAGCTGACCGATTTTGATAGCTTAACCTATTTATGTTTAATGAGTGTTAAGAAGACCAAAAGAAGCCTTTGTTAAAGTCTTGTTACATAACAGGAAATGAGTAACAGATACATTGTGGCAGTATGTAAACTAAAGTGTTACCAAAATATTTATTTTCTGTTGTATCTCATAACTAATCAGGATTGCTAGGTGGTCACTGGCTGGAGGTTATTTTCGGTTAATTTTTAAAAAGGTTTGTTATCCAGTTCTATTATGCTGACCTTGAATGCTAATTATTGCTCTGTAAGCTTTGAAAGTTTACAACAGGTTTCACAGATTTGCCTAGCTGACCCTAAAACCATGAAATGTAATTAATCATATTCTTGCTGCATTTTGTGAATAATGTAAGTGTTTCCATTACATCTTTTACATTCTTATTAAGATATATCCTCTCTTCTCATTATATAATGGAATTCATTATAATTTTAACATTTCTTTCTACATGCTATGATAGCATGTAGCAGGCAATCAGATTTCCATATGGATATACAGGATTTAAGGCGGCCACCTCAACAGTAGTGGACAGTCTACCAAACAAAACTAATGGAATGAATCGTGTTGAAACAATTGTTAAAATTTACCACATTTTATATGTGAAGGTAAACTTACTGACTCTGGAAACAAGTTGCTAAGGACATTATTGGAAGTCTTAACTGTGGTCAGTATTTCACATTTTTACAGGCAAATCCAACCAAATATCATGAAAACCTATTCAAATTCATTTACAAATACTTCAAAATTGTCTCTTCCACCAGAGAATAAAACAATAATGTCAATACAAATATTTGTTTGAATAACACTTAAATCATTCATTCCTTACCAAATGATACAAAATGTACATTTTAAATCTTTGACTTCAATACCTCCAATAGACACTTAAGTCTTATTTACTGATCTATTTATTTATTTTGATTTCTTCCAACCTGTAGTCTGGAGTATATGTCTAGTCTTCTGTGAAGTTACAGATGCTTGCTCTTTATCACACGATGTAAAAACAAAACACATAATTTTGTGTGATTCAGTTTTTAAGAATGTGATCTAATTTTACAAATTTTCTTATCATTGCCTTTGCATTTTTTTAATTATCTTTTATATTAATAAAATAAATTAATAATGTATTAGTTGTTTATTGAAAATGGATCAGGAGGGATTTGCCGCTTTCCAGGATAGTTGATGTTATCGTTGTGGGTGGCCATTAAAAGGCAATTGTGACCCTACAATGTCTCTGCATCAGAGAGGATGAATATTATAGCAGGCAACCTTTATGGAAACTTTTTAGTCTCTTAAGTTTTTCAGTTATACTGCCTTTTGTCTAACTATACTAAGTAGGATGGCTTCATTCAAGTATGTAGTCCCTCCAGCTAGCCTCTGATCTCATGTAACTTTTTCTGTGTAACCTAATACAGGTTGATCTGATGTCCCATATATGGATCTGTTTATAATAGATTAACATGTTATCAGCTATATGCTAAATAAACTTTTGTATGTTCATACACTATAAAGCCTTTGTCTAACAAAGGACTGACAGCACTCCTGTGATTACAATTCAGGGAACATGAGCTGCTCCAAAGATATCTTTCTTAAATACATTTCTTGAAATAATGCAATGCTGGGATCTGAACAACCTTTTTACATATGTGTGCTGAAGTAAAACCAGAATGAAGATTTTAGTTTTCCCTATCAATATAGGCGTGAGCGTAACCAGCATTGAACTGGCACTGAACGCTGCAGGCATAGGCTATGGTCTCCAATACCCTGACATACCACAGGTGTATTATTTTGTTAATGTAATATTTCAACCTTGTACATTTTACTTACTATATTAACAAAAATCAGTAACAATCAGTTTTTTTGCTCAAAAACCTTTGTGCTGGATCCTTTTATAATTTTGTTTTTCCTGGCCAGTGCTAAAGACTCAGTTTCACTAGTTGGGAAACAGGTATGAATAAAGCTCAGTTCCACTGCGGACAGTTCACTTGTTGACCCAAAAAGAACAATCGGAAAATGGTGTCAGTTGAATTCTTCATACTGCAAAAAATCATTTGCATATGGTAGGCATTACATAAGGTAAATCATTGTAAATGTACTTTGGTTAAATCAATTACCTTTTACTGCACCACTTGTGAATTCACTGATTAGGATACATAATGCATTTCAATGCAGATGTTTCACTTAATGTAATTTGCCTTCAAGGATCATTAATTTATGTTTTCTGTAGAAAAAATCTACTGCTGTCCTGTTTTTTTTTTTTTTCTTTCCTTACAACATGTTCAATAGAACAATTCCTGGTAAGATAATATGTGACAGTTAGTTTATTTCTTGTGGTTCTTTGTTAATCAAAAGTCCTCTGTGTAGAACATGTTTTATTACTGCATATGATTTATATCTGTACACATGAAGCATGGTCTTATAGTTCTTTGTTTTAGTAACAGTTAGTTTAAAGTTTACTGTAAATCTGTATGGTCAGTTTGTTTTTTGTTAACCACTTGAAAAAGTTAACATTAACAAAATACAATAATTAAAAAAGATAATTGATTTCTATAATATATTGTACTTTAGGTTTTAGATTAGATAATGATGAAATAGGATTCACCTGAAATACAAATACAGTACATCATAATAACAGAACTCACTACAGCAGCCTTTAAAACTGACACAATACAATTAAACTGTATCACTATCAGTACGTGACATGAAAACTACATAGTAAATCGCTAGAAAAAAGACATTCCCCCAGCTAAGATATACTATCCCTCATTATCTCTCTCTTATAATATGTCAGACTTTCAGAACTTGTTTATCTCAATACATTTTTTTTGATGTTTAGATTATTGGAGAATTCAATAGTAATTTTATTACCATTCTGTTTGGAAATCTACTCGCAATGTCGTAGATTTTCTATTTTCTGTCAGATTTTCTATTTTCTGACAGGGGCAGACATTTTGTTAAGCCATTGCTATGAAGCAGCACCCATCACTAGAGGGTGGCATGATCAATGAAGTCACACATAATGATACCATTAGCGTGTCCGTATGAGAATTGGCGTGGTGGATAACATTGTCTAGAACTGTGGATGTTTCTGAGAGTGTATATTAGTGAGAATTTAGGACTAAGATGTTCGGTTCATTTGAAACATTCTTGAGTTTGGTTTAGTGTTTTGGTTTAGGTGAACATTCATTTGACTTCTGGTTCTACCTCTTCACTTTGTTTAAAAATTACAATTTTTGGCTATCTACCATTCCTAAAAGAATTTTCACTTAACAATTTGAATATTTATACACAAGAAGACCACACTGTCTATCTCGCTTTCTTCAACGCTCAAAAGCTATTTTTTCTTTTACATTTTAAAGTTATATAAGCTTGTCACTGAAATCGTATCAGTCCTGCACAAATATGTACTATTTTAAGCAGCAAACCATGAAGCTTGCAGCTGGAAACAACATAATGGATTCTTTAGGATGATAAACATTTCTGAGTTCACTAAAATGTACAGGTGGTTGCACTTACAGATACTTTCTGGGTAATTCTTTTATTTGGGTGATCTGCCAGGGTAATCAGTGGGAGGAGAAAAATAAATGAAAAACATCAGCTTGTAATTTAAATACACTCACTGGCCACTTTATTACTTTAGTACCTTCTTCAACTGCTTGTTAACGCAAATATCTAGTCAGTCAATCACATGGCAGCAAGTCATTACAGTTAAATATGTTGACATTTTCAAGACAACCTGCTGAAGTTCAAACCAAACATCAGAATGGGAAAGAAAAGTGATTTAAGTGATTTTGAACATGGCAAACGGGCTAGTCTGAATATTTCAGAAACTGCTGATCTACTGGGATTTTCACGCACAACCATCTCTAGGGTTTACAGAGAATGGTCAGAAAAAGGGAAAATACCCAGTGAGAAGCAGTTCACTGAGTGAAAATGCCTTTTTAATGCCAGAGGTCAGAGGAGAATGGCCAGATTGGTTTGAGGAGATAATAAGGCAACAGTAACTCAAATGACCACTCATTAAAACCGAGGTATGCAGAAGAGCATCTCTGAATGCACAACATGTCAAACGTTGAAGAAGATGGGCTACAGAAGCAGGAGACCACACTGAGTGCCACTCCTGTCCTGCTTAAAACGGGCAACTGAGGCTACAATTCACATGGGTTCACTAAAATTGGAGAACAGAAGATTGGAAAAATGTTGCCTGGTCTGATGAATCTCGATTTCTGCTGTGACATTCGGATGGTAGGGTCAGAATTTGGTGTCAACAATATAAAAGCATAGATCCATCCTGCCTTGTATTAACACTTCAGGTTGTTGGTACTGGAATAATGGTGGGGGATATTTTCTTAGAACACTTTGTGCCCCTTAGTACCAGTTGAGCATTGTTTAAATGCCACAGCTTATTCAAGCATTGTTACTAACCATGTCCATCCCTTTATGAGCGCAGTATGTCCATCTTCTCAGCAATATAATGCACCATGTCACTAAGCTCAGATCATCTCAAACTGGTTTCTTGAACATGACAATGAGTTCATTGTACTCAAATGACCTCCACATTCACCAGATTTTAACCTAATAGAACACCTGTGGCATGTGGTGTAAGGGGAGATTCACATCATACATATGCAGCAACTGCGTGATGCAATCATGTCGATATGGACAAAAATCCCTGTGGAATTTCCAGAACCTTGCTGAATCTATGTCACGAAGAATTACAGAAGTTCTGAAGGCAAAAGGGTGTCCAACTGCATACTAGCAAGGTGTACCTAATAAAGTGGTCGGTAAGTGTGTTTTTATCCATGTTAAGGTTTTGACTAGGGAGGAGGTGCAGGACTGAGCTGTATGGAGAAGGCTAATCAGGCACATCAACCCCATGTAGAATTGGGAAAAGATGAAGAGGAAGGAGAAGAAAATACATTGCTCATATTATAAATTTAGTGTTTGAAAATATGATTCCTGGTCTTCTTCTCCTCCTCAGTGCCTTTTTCTTGGCCCATTTTCTCTCCCCCACAGCACTTTCTTACAGGTTTCACCATTTCGTGTGACTTCTGTTTCTTTGTTGGTGGCAATGCCACCTGTTGCTGTTCATGTGATCAGGAAGTATGACATCATATTGCTTGGATATGATCCTCACCAATACCTTCTAATTTTCTGTCTTCATATACCATGTCACATTCTCATACCTGTACAAATTCATGAAGTAATACAGCTAACATAAAATTTAGCTTTAAAAATTTAAGTGGTATGAAAGGGGAACCATTTCTGTCATGCTAATCTCAATTTTGTCATCAAATCAGTACCACTATCTATGTTCAACATGTCACCAAAATATACATTTTCCATCCTTTTTTCTTCTTCTTCAAAGAACAACTATCACCAAGATTTTGATTAACCACCATAACATTATTATTCAAACCTTCTCTCACAGAATGATTCCCCTCAATGTATTTAGGCTTCCTGCTGCCTTACTACCATACAGTATATAGCAATGCACTAACATTTAATCCACATTTTGCAATCCTGGATGCCTTTATTAGTTTCACATAGACATCAATGCAGACACTAACTTTTTATCCACACCTAATTTTGCCAATGACCATCTCTGTGTCTAGTGATATGCTGTCAAATCCATTCCAGAAAGTATTTTTCCAACACACACACACACAAAGACATTTCAGTTTCACCTGATACATCATTATTTTATGCTAACACATTCTCAGCCAACTTCATTTCCTGCTTCAAAGACAGACTGCTTAGCAACACCTACACTTTAATCAATCACCTTTTTCTTTGGACACTGAAATGATCACACTTTTTTTTCAATCTTTTCGACTCCTCTTTTCTTTGAAATCAAATATATACATTTGCAAGCAATATAAGTCAAAGAACATGAGCTGCTCTCAACATTTCTGTCATCACTTCATTTACTTCTGCTGCTTTACTGTACATCTTTTCATTTTCTTTAATGCATTCACAGCCTTGGTTTTCAAAACTTACAGACATTTCTTACAACCATTTTATTGCATCCTTTTTTCATACAGCAGTGTCTTTGTGTAGTTCTTCCAGAGGTTCTTGACTACAATATTATTAATTTTTGCATTTTTCAATCAATGAGTACAGATCACATCCATTACTGCTTTTATTAATTGTGACATTAGGTTTGGTACTGTAGTTGCCTATCAATGATCACTGACTACATTTATTCTTCTTTTCACCTGCTTTGTGTTCCCTAACATATTCCTCTTACAGTCCTCATTCTGGAGTTAATTCAAATGTTTCTGTCTCATGGCTCCTTACACCCTTACATTACTTTGCTTATTTGAAGATTGATTTGCTGCATTCTACCTTTTTGTCACTCCTAAAAGCACCTCCTCTTCTTCTTGATTGTATTCCATACTTACATACCACACAAATGTGGTTAACTTTGTTCCTTTCATATCATATCACCCAACTACAGTATAAACTACCCACAACAATCTTTGTACCAAAGTCAAAGTCACCTTGAAATCAGTCATAACTCTAAGCAGTTTTCATTTAGGTTGCTGCCCAGTATATTGGTCTCCCATGAGGAAGGCCAGATTAGAGCATCTTCTGTCCAAAAATTAATCTTTATCTTAATCACTTGTACTACTCATTTTTCAAACTACAGCAATCACTCAGTCACATCATCAAGAAATGTATTACTTAATTCTTCAGGTATAAACACTCTAGTATTGCTATCACTAGTCCCCTGTATTGAAAACTTTTGCAATTTTTTCCTCTCTGTCAAGCAGCATGTTCAATTCAAAACATTCTCCTTTCTTCCCAATCTTCACTCAAAACATTCACAGTCACAGTCTTTACTCTCTCTCCTATATACATCCTCTTACTATATCTTCTTTGTCTCTTTTGCCACTAAACCAGCCTCAACAGAGTTTTTCAGATTTTAAACCAAAATATATTTGTTATACTAGTCACAAAAACAAAAAAGCACTTTTGCTGGTGCTTACTAACAGTCTGTTATTACCCACCAATCACCATGAATAGTCTGCAGGCAAAATCTGATAGAGAGCAACTGCTAAGATGTTATTAGCAACAGATCAGAGGATGTCTTTTGAGAAAGAAATTGAAAACATAAAAAAAAGTTTTCTAAAGACAGTGATATGTTATGAAAACCAGACAGCTAAACTGCAATCATAGTCAGACAAAGATTGCAGTTGTTTACCAGGGCAGTACTATTCAACCGGGGCCACCATGCTAAGACAGAAAACCGAGGTGAGAGAAAAGAGCTATGAGCCATTAACAAGAGTATCAGAACCAAAATTATGAAACTGCTTTTGTTAACTAGTTAAATCTGTAATCTCAAAAGACAGACTCCTGTTGCTGCACTGGAATTCATCAGCCAATCTTTGTGACACAAGTTATGAATGTGGCCTTTAGAAGTCAGGCAAAGTTCCCTCCAGCAGGAATTATACAGTGACACTTAAAAACTTAATTAAAACTGAATTAAAAAACTGATAATTGACAAACAAAATATTAAAATATTTAAACCTAAAAAAAAATCTAGGTAGCCAAAGTGGGTTTTCCCAATCCTTAAGAGCATTAGGATAAAAAATATAAAATGGAAGTCCCACTCAACAATGACAGACTATGGTAGTTTGTCCCACAATTACACTCATACTACCTCTTTGGTAAATTGCCTAAATATGGGGTGTCCTCCACTCTCTTCCCCAAAAGGTAAAATGTGTATATAAATAATTTTGCTTTCTAAGCCTGAGGATCTCTGTGATGTATTCCTTTGCTTAATTTATGCTCATACGATAAAATATAACCAACTGAGCTCCCATTAACATACTTCCATAACACTATTTTGACTATGTCCCATTTTCTCTGTTGTTTGAAATGGTTCCCCCTTGATCAAACACTCCTGTGATATACTGTATATCTAAATCTTTCACATTATAAAATATTTTTGTCCCTTGTGAAAAAATTATGTAGAGAGATATGTTGAGATTCTACGGTGGGCTGGCACCCTGTCCGGGGCTTGTTTCCTGCCTTGTGTACTGTGTTGGCTGGGCTTGGCTCCAGCAGACCCTCATGACCCTGTAATTAGGATATAGCAGGTTAGATAGTGGATGGATGGATGGATGTTGAGATCTTACATTTAATCATATTCATTCTTTCATTTGTTTAAATTATTTCTTTTCCTTGCATTGGGGTTAATTATTACTGATTATGTTAGTGGCTGCATTATGTACATGCAAAAAAATTCTTGTCTTGTCTTGTCTCCCTAGTCTGCCTTCCCAAGATTTTTTTTTATAATACAGAGATAATAAGAACATTTAATAGTAATTAAAACAGATTTGTGGCATTACTTCTTCATTTACAAAGGGTTATTAGATCCAGCAGCCTCGGCATGAATTTTAAACCCTAATGTTGCCCATGGTTCTGCATGTGTTTTCCTCTAAGTCCTCTGGTTTCCCCACTACATCCCCAAAGGCAGGCAGCAGTGGCATAGCGTGGGTGTCAGCCGCCCGGGGCGGAGGAAAATTTCACCGCCCCCTTATTTAGGTATTTCAATTTAAAAGTCTAAAATATACAGTAATTCTTTGCCGCCCCCTAAAAGTGCCGCCCGGGGCGGGCCGCCCCTGCCACCCCCACTACACTACGCCACTGGCAGGCAGTGTGGAATAGTGGTTAAGGCTTTGGCCTTCAAACCCTGAAGTTGTGGGTTTAAACCCTGTTACTGACACTGTGTGCCCATGAACGTCACTTCACCTGCCTGTGCTCCAATTGGAAACCCCAAAGAAATGAAACCAATTGTATCATAAATGCTGTAAGTCACCTTGAATAAAGGCATCAGCTAAATAAGTAAATGTGAATGCAAAGATGGGCATCATTCCAAATTTGCCCTGTTTAAGAGAGAATGGGCAGTGTGGCACCCTGTCCAGGCTTGTTTGCTGACTTGTGCCCAGTGTTGCTGGGATAGGCTCTGACCCCTCACAACCCTAGAATTGGATCGGGTGGATCTGAGAATGTTTTCCTATGTTATGCAAAGTAAGATTTTCCCTATATAAATTAGAGCTTCCAGTGAGTTAAAAACACCTACAGTGAAAACTGTTTTTCATGTTGTCTTGTAAAATTGCTTTTTTTTAAATTTACATGTGATACAACTGTTAATTATATCCATTCACTTCAAGTAAGTTTAAAAGAATTGTAGAAAGAGCAAGTACATATTTTTTAGCTGTAAGATCACTTACTATCCTGCTGAAACAATGACAGAATTAAAAATAGATACAAATAATAACTTCAAAGATAGCCGAATCTTTGCTTTATTAAAATATATACAATTTAAAAGCAAGGGTTTATTTTAACATAACATCAACTATATTAAGTTCTTGAACAGTTCTTAAATGCAGTTGTGCTTGAAAGTTTGTGAACCCTTTAGAATTTTCTGTATTTCTGCATAAATATAACCTAAAACATCATCAGATTTTCACACAAGTCCTAAAAGCAGATAAAGAGAAAAAAGTTAAACAAATGAGACAAAAATATTATACTTGGTCATTTATTTATTGAGAAAAATGATCGAATATTACATATTTGTGAGTGGCAAAAGTATGTGAACCTCTAGGATTAGTAGTTAGTTTGAAGGTGAAATTAGAGTCAGGCGTTTTCAATCAATGGGATGACAATCAGGTGTGAGTGGGCACCCTGTATTATTTAAAGAACAGGGATCTATCAAAGTCTGCTCTTCACAACACATGTTTGTGGAAGTGTATCATGGCACAAACAAAGGAGATTTCTGAGGATGTCAGAAAAAGAGTTGTTGATTCTCATCAGGCTGGAAAAGGTTACAAAACCATCTCTAAAGAGTTTGGACTCCACCAATCCACAGTCAGACAGATTGTATACAAATGGAGGAAATTCAAGACCACTGTTACCCTCCCCAGGAGTGGTCGACCAACAAAGAGCACTCCAAGAGCAAGGCGTGTAATAGTTGGCGAGGTCACAAAGGACCCCAGGGTAACTTCTAAGCAACTGAAGGCCTCTCTCACATTGGCTAATGTTCATGTTTATGAGTCCACCATCAGGAGAACACTGAACAACAATGGTGTGCATGGCAGGGATGCAAGGAGAAAGCCACTGCTCTCCAAAAAAACATTGCTGCTCATCTGCAGTTTGCTAAAGATCACATGGACAAACTAGAAGGATATTGGAAGAATGTTTTGTGGACAGATGAGACCAAAATAGAACTTTTTGGTTTAAATGAAATGCGCTATGTTTGGAGAAAGGAAAACACTGCATTCCAGCATAAGAACCTTATCCCATCTGTGAAACAAGGTGGTAGTAGTATCATGGTTTGGGCCTGTTTTGCTGCATCTGGGCCAGGACGGCTTGCCTTCATTGATGGAACAATGAATTCTGAATTATATCAGAGAATTCTAAAGGAAAATGTCAGGACATCTGTCCATGAACTGAATCTCAAGATAAGGTGGGTCATGCAGCAAGACAACTACCCTAAGCACACAAGTCGTTCTACCAAATAATGGTTAAAGAAGAATAAAGTTAATATTTTGGAATGGCCAAGTCAAAGTCCTGATCTTAATCCAATCGAAGTGTTGTGGAAGGTCCTGAAGCGAGCAGTTAATGTGAGGAAACCCACCAACATCCCAGAGTTGAAGCTGTTCTGTATGGAGGAATGGGCTAAAATTCCTCCAAGCCGGTGTGCAGGAATGATCAAAGTTACCAGAAACGTTTAGTTGCAGTTATTGCTGGAAAGGGGGGGGGGGTCACACCAGATACTGAAAGCAAAGGTTCACATACTTTTGCCACTCATAAATATGTAATATTCGATCATTTTCCTTAATAAATAAATGACCAAGTATAATATTTTGGTCTCATTTGTTTAACTGGTTTCTTTTTATCTACTTTTAGGACTTGAGTGAAAATCTGATGATGTTTTAGGTCATATTTATGCAGAAATATAGAAAATTCTAAAGGGTTCACAAACTTCCAAGCATCACTGTAAATACTAAGTAGCTGTCAATACATTTGATTAGCCATGCTGCAGATTTTTTATAAATACAATCTTTAAAATAATAAATCTATACTAATAAAAGGCAAAGCCCTCACTCACTGACTCACTGACTGACTCACTGACTCATCACTAATTCTCCAACTTCCCGTGTAGGTAGAAGGCTGAAATACATACAAGCATATTCATAAATGCAGCTACTGCGGAAACACTGCGGAAACAAAGCACACGGTGGAAAAAGTGAATGTCCCGCTAAAGGAAGACAGTGTTAAAAAAAACACCCGTGCATGCAGTGTGTCAGATCTCAGATAAAGAAGAAGACGAGCTGTTTATTAATGCAGTAAGAAACGAATCTTTTTCATATTTTCTTTAACACACTACGTCTCCGCTGCGATACGCGGATATATATATATGTATATATATACCCCGATCTACATACTCGAATAATGAATACTTTATTCGCAATCAATGATTGTTTTGGTAAAGCCATACTCAGTGTATTCATTAGATGAACGGTAAAAAAGTAAGAGCGAGGGGAGGGTGACTTATTGAGGCATACAGGCAAAACCACAATAGCACGCGGGCTCGATGTACGAAAAAATATATCTTTTCAAGTTCTATTTAGTCCATATGTGTCAAACTCAAGGGCCACGGGCCACATCCGGCCCGGCATGTAATTATATCCGGCCCGCGAGATCATTTTATATACTGTATTATTGTTATTAATGGCCCGGGTATATGAAGCACTGGTAACACAATAAACTACAGATCCCATAATGCAGCGCTTCAGCTGCCTTGCTGAACACTTACCGCGTTAATCAAGTCAAGCTTGCAAGTTATTGCGAAGCTAGCCCACACGATGCTGAAGAGAAAAGTTGATTCTGAAAATACAGCCTTTAAAAACCGATGGGAGGCTGAGTATATGTTTAATGACATTGCCGTTAAACCCGTGTGTCTCATTTGTGAAGCTAATGTGGCTGTAATTACAGAATTTAATCTAAGACGGCACTATGAGACAAAACATCAGGGTAACCTGAAAGACCTGAATGCAATGCAGAAGATACAGAAAGCAGAAGAATTAAATAAAAATCTGACACTTCAGCGGACGTTTTTACCCGTGCACAATCACAAAGTGATTTCAAGTGAAGCTACTTTTATGGGAGACACAAATGCACCAGTGCAACTTGCCTCACTTTCCCTGTTGCCAAGTAATGTTGAACCAAGTCTTCACTACGGTGTTCCCAAATACGCACTTTGCTGATAAACTGAGCGCACTGAGTTTGCACGGCGCTTTGGTGACTTTGAAGAACAAAAAAAGTC
>JANRMT010062832.1:443235-453870 GCA_026402145.1 Polypterus bichir lapradei | reverse complement strand
AAAATATTATAAGTTGTTTAAGGTTTGAGTTGATTTATTCAAGAATACTATTCCTGTCTGTTTTTACCATTCCTACGAAAGATATTTCTATCGACTAAATAAAAATTCCTTCTATTTAAAATTTAAATAGAACTTGAACAAATACGATAGTTCATAATATCCACGAAGACTTGCACGTAAGAGCGGGAGTTATCCGTTTTAACAAGCAGCGTATTGCACTGATACGAAATAGCTGTGTGTGTATATATGTAGATATGTATGTATATGTATATATATGTTTATATATGTGTGTGCGTATGTGTATATATATATGTATTTGTGTGTATATATGTGTGTGTATGTATGTATGTATGTGTGTATGTATGTGTATATATGTAGATATATATATATGTATGTATATATGTGTGTGTGTATATATATGTGTATATGTATAGATATGCATATATATATGTTTATGTGTGTGTGTGTAAATATATATATATATTTATATATATATATTTATATATATATATATATATATGACAGCAACACTCATCACTCACAACAGTGACAAAACAATTACATTGACAATCATGTTACGTTATTTTCAAAATGTTTCCTTTTCTTTTTCATTGCTTCTTTAACACACTACTTCTCCTCTGCGAAGCGCGGGTATTTTGCTAGTGCTTTATAAAGGGTAATTAAGGCGTAACAGTATTTCATGTAATATATATTTTTACCAAATATATTACTTACGAATAACAAAATTAGAAAATAAAGAGAAAAGTAATGTTTTAATTAGAATAAAGACAATTAAGTGTAAATATTTACATTTATTATTTAGGAAAAAAGAATAATAATAATGCACATTATATAACAATGTAATAACATAAGTCCCTTACTCACAAACATGAAAATGGAAAAGTCCCCCTCAAACACTAAAAAATTATTTTTTGCATTCACTGACTGTTCAAATACTACCAAACTTCAAAGATTCTTAATTATATTAAACACATTTTTGTTCAAGCAAGATAAATACAGCACACAATACTACTACATTAAAAAATTGTTCAACCATCCTGACTGCCAGACACTAACAGGATGAATAGGAGATACATTTTACTCCGGATTTAGTATAATACTGCACTTTGACATGACCCGCCCACTTTAAATCAAATGTATGTTTTTATTGTATAATATTAACAATAAGAGCAGCTCACTACTCAAAATGGTGAATTTGCGCAGCACCCAGGATCAATGCCGCAAGCCTCTTGATTGCAGTCAGCAATTCTTACCGCTATACCACAGAAGCTGTCATATTGCACTTGCACCTTTTGTGAAAGTGTTTATTTGATATTTAGACTTCAGCCTTCACACATTATATAGTTCATGTCTACATTTTGTCATTTATTACTAAAACATGAAAATGTTTCTGTCTTCTACATTTTGTCATTTATTACTAAAACATGAAAATGTTTCTGTTTTAACAATGTGTTTACATAGATTGTTGTTGACATGGAAGAAACATGAAATGCATGTGTTCCAAATAACGATCTATTATTTCCCCTCTAAAACTCCACCATTTCACTCCAAGAAAATCAAGGCTTAAGTTGGGAGAACTTCTTACCCATTTTGCGGCGGTGGGGGGAATGGTATAGTAGGCTGCTTGCTGCTTGGCACATTTATAAGACAAAAGATGCTAACGGAGAGGTGCGAAGGGATTAAAGGTGGGCCAGATTTACATGTTTTTTCATAGGCTTTGGTAATTCTAGTGTTAAGGTTTTCATTTACTGGGGTTAAAAAAAAAACAAAAAAAAAGACCAACATTCTGGTTTGAAAATTGTATGTTTTATTGTCAGGTGATATGTTCATTATGTTTTCAAAATTTAAGGATGCATCCACATTATGCAGAAGAAAGTAAATATCACAACATACCTTTCAAAGAAATTAATGACACCCCAAAAATCACAATATAAATAACAAATCAGATGTATAAAGAGGTTGATATTGTAAATAAAATCAGTAAGAACATTACATCACAAAGCAAGGTTACTACTGGCAGGAGTTCAAAGTAAATATGGTATATGATTTAGACTGCTTGTGGTAGTGGAGGAATTTTAAAGAGAGCAACACAAATATCTACTGTATTTATTGGTGACATAATTTATTTTAGTTAGTCACATATTTTGTGACACAGTTACATGTCTGTGGGGCATCTTTAAATAAAAAGAAGCGTAGACAGGAAAATAGTGCTCCCAAAAGGAATCACATTTAATTAAAAACACTGTGCTGAGATGAGAAAATCGATAAAGAAGCAGAGGGGTCTGCTTTGAGCAAGCATATCTAACCAATAATTAAAGTAGTAATGTTAGGTTATAAAGGTAGTGCTTAAACTGCATGCACCCCTTTAAAACAGTTTCAGTAGTCAGGGACATATTGGTGACTGGGATCTACAAGAGGTAGCTCTCAGTGTTGTTCTTTTGACAATTAGCCTGTGTTTCTAATCAGGATGCCTCCAAGGAGGTATAAAATACTGTACTACTTTCTGGAATTCCTTCTATAAATTAGGAAAAAAGGCACTACTTACATGAATAGGGCACTTCACAGCTATAATCTGAACTGATGGAGGAGGCGCTGCAATTATTTCCAGTGAAAACCAAACTTTATAGATATGGGAGACTTCTAAAATAGAAAAAATAATTATGATAAACATGATAATTTTAATAAAAAATATGCATTTGCTGTAGAGTGAATATGAGAAGCCTACACATCCTTATTGAAAGTTCAGCTTTTGTTACTCTAACAGGTGTAACCAGACATACCAGATCACACCCCACCAAATGATGGCTGTACTCAAAATATCCTCTTGCAGCTTGACCGAGCTTGAACATGTCTTAAAACATGAATACAAGTGCTAAATCGAGATGTTTATACAAACAAGCCAAGAGACCAATACAAAGAGACTCACAGCATGATCAATTCAAAAAGTGCTTATCCTAGTGTTTGTTAAAGGATTTACACACAAGTCATTGATTTTTTTTTATTTGTAATACATTTTCTTGAAAAATATTATTTTTTGCCTAAATATTACTGGCTATAATGTGGTGAAAAAGTCTGGCATGTCTTATTTTTACTTCTTATGTCAACAAAAGTAGAAATTTCAATACAGAAACAGTGTCTATATTAATGCATATCATAATAGTGAAGATCCTGATGAAAATTAATAGTTGAGTAAACTGTATTTAGACATGGCATATCATGGGAAGGAATTCTAACATCATCTAGTTACTCATGAGCACAGAAGGGTTACAGAAGAGAAACCAGTGACTGTTCATGATGCCAGCTAAGCTTAGCAGATTACAATAGTATTTCCGTTGTTTTCTTTAAATTCATAATTCATTTTTGAAACAGTTTCATACTTTGTGTACACTTCATATATAAACTAAAATAGAAAGTTGATTATTATTGAGTAGTGATTTAATTGAAGAAAGTAAATAAAACACAAAAGTGTAAGATAAACTGTAGGGATATATTAGCTATATATTCACTATTATATATATAATTTCAAAAAAGAATTAGAAATACAGAGGGAATAAACTAAATATGCATAAGGTTACTGGCCAGTTTCACGAAAATGTTATACATGGGCCTGAGTCCTGGGTTTGAAAATCAGATTGAGCACTGCTTGTGTGCACTCTCTCTCTCTCTCTCTCTCTCGCTCTCTCTCTCTCTCTCTCTCTCACTGTCGTTATGGGTTTTTCTCCATGTACTCCAGTTTTCCCCATGCTCCCAAAGACATACATTTTTAGGTTAAACGGGCAACTCTAAATCTGGCCAGCATGACTTGATATAAACGATTCTGAATTTGACATAAATGGAAATAAAAATTGATAGATCAATGAATGGATAGATGGATGGATGGAAGGATGAATGGATGAATGAGCTGAATGACACATTAAAATAAAATAAACAACAAGCTAAGTCAATATAAAGAACGCAAACCTTTTCCTTCACTTACTTCAAAATGCAGGCAACACATTCTGCATAATTAACGAAACCAATGAAACAGTATTCTTCATATTAAGATGCATATTAGCATTTCTGACAAATAGTATTTCTGGCAAGTTTTCCATTTTGAAATACACAACAAACAAAACACATTTTTTTCAAACCTGCTTAATCCAAAAGGTTGGACACTATCCTGCTCACCCTAAACTGAAATGAACAGGACATGAGTCTTTCACATGGTTTACTTATGCCCTCACCTAGTTAGGGGATAATTACAAATCACCAATATACCTGTATAGAAATATCACGGCAGATAAAGGAAGAACATGCAAACTTCAGAACAACATGGACAACATAAGTACATGGGATTTAAAGCCATGATGCTGGATCTGTAAAGACACTAACCACTGCATTACCATGCTGCCCTAAAGAAAATACTTAAAAGAAAAATCTTCCAAAACAGGTCACCTTCATACATGACTACTCTTATTAGGCTAGACATTTCAAGTATGCAGAAATTACATTTACAAAACTGAACCTTGAACTACAGGCAAGCATAATGATCCTTAAACTGAAATCTATTTTTACATCTGATTTCTCTTTTTAATTTATAATGTATGTAGTTGAACAAGACTACCCAATTTATACAATCATGTATTATTCATAGCATGTAAAAAAATCAATGCAGTTAAGAATTGAGGCTTTGCTGATTGTTTATTTTTAGTAATTTTATGAGGAAATACAACTGTCAGGTTGTGATTTTTCTTACAGTAGCAACAGAATATATATGCAATTAGGGAATCCAGGAACGACCAAGCTCTCATATAGCATGTAAAAGTGTAAAAATCAATCAAGAAATAACAGAGTTATAGTTGAAAATAATTAAGTGACACATTTTTTTGGCCCACGGTGCAATGCTGTTGCATCCGCATTATCTTTGCCAAGAAACTTGCCATCACAGAATGATGACAAGAAACTGGATGCATCAGTAAAAGCTGAAATGGCGGTGTTTCAGAGCAATGGCAAGCGCGGGCGTTGTTTAGAACAACTGTATCAGTATCTGATGACTGTGCTGCCTACTTCAGTGGAGGCAGAGAGTGCTTTCTCAGCGGCTGGCATACTCTGCACAAAGGTACGCTCTCACCTTGATGACCGCACGCTGGACATGTTGTGCTTTCTACGCTCTTATTACCGCAACTAACTAGATACATGTACTTATATGACATCATGAACTGCTTGTAGATAAGGTTAGTCTTTTATTGGTGTCAACATATTGCAGTAGTTTTATTAAAAATAAGTGTCGGTCGTTCTAAAACCGTTCACATGTGAGATGCCCATGCACTGTGACATCCCTGGGAGCCCGGGATTCCCGGGAATGACATGCAGGATTTCTAAATTCCCGGGAATGGATGAACCTGTCCAGGAATGGATTTCCTATATGCAATTTTACATTTCTGTAAGTGTAATTGCTGAAATTTACACGCATATCTTTACCTGACAGATCAATTACAAATGAAATGGCAATGGTCATTTACTTTTTCATGTTAAAGTGTCATGTTAAAGGCCATTGTACATGTCAGTAATAAGAAAAGACTTTTTAATTCTTTGTATCAGTTTATTTACCAAAAAGAAACATAAAATCTATTTTGTAGTCCTTATTGTTACATTTATTAGGACACTGCATCAAAAACATAAAAATAAGATTTCTAATTTATACTGAAAGAATTTATAATAAAATAATTGTAAAGTATGTATGTCAGGAACCATGTTCATACAGTGCCTTGTAAAAGTATTCGGACCCATGACCACTCCCAAGCATCCAGTGGAGAATCTATGACACTTTTTGAAAGCATTATCTGAATAATCTAAACAACTTGAAGCAAATCTGCTTGAGAAGATGGGCCAAAATTACTCACCAAACAGCAGGCAAAGCTGGTACACACTTACCTGAAAAGCCTTAAACCCTTTATAGCCACAAAAAGTGGCTCTAATATGCAGGATAGTGACTGAATAGTTACATTTTCTTTTTCTATAATAAAGTAATATCACTTTAAAAACTTTGATTTTTTGTGACTTGGAAAAAAAATATCTTCTCATCTATCCATCACAGTGTAAAAAAGTAATAGTAAGCAACATTATAGTGTAGATCTACTGACTACTTTTGTAAGGCGCTGTACTTTATTCCCTATAAATTCTTACTTTTCACTTGACAATCTTTACTGAGACTGATAATTCAGAGAACAGGGAAGTCTAAAATAAAATGATGTTTAAAAGTTGACTGTTTTTGTAGTGATAACTAGAAAAATAGACTGTCTTGATCATGAAAAACCAGAAACCCAATAATGGAAGGCCTCCGTAGAGTGAATGTGGTCATTAATGTACACAGAGCTTTAATTGTAAACCTTAACATTCTCGATTCAGGCAATGTATTGCTCAGCATCTTCATTTAAACACAAAACTCTAAAGGCCTGTACTTATCTGAGTTGCCTCTTTAGCCTGAGGGCAATGGCATTAAAGCAGCTGTTCAACTGCCTGCTCACAGATATTATGCATACAAGAGTCTCGGTAGCAAGCCTACAATATAATAGACTGGCTGCCAGCTCAATATAACAGAAACTACTGCTCCGTCGTCAAGACTGCGGCTGTTACCTTCTGTTCATAGCTGGCCACAAGGATGACAGCAAGTCATTTTGATGTTCCTTCATTCCACAGTGTAACAAACCACGACAGTCATTATGTTGTCCTCCCAGTGGCCACCTAACACATGGCAGGCAATTTTCTGTTCCCTGGCACATCCGCTTCATCACTTTCACATCTGATTCCTAATGCTGCCAGTCTTTCTAGGACACCCAATGCTACTTTTTTTGTTTTCTCTCTACATTCTCAAATCTCTGGGTGGGATTAGCAGGCTTTCCTCTCACTCCCTGCTTCTTTTAGTCATCATTGTCCAGCTTGTTTTTTAATGGTGATTCCAGACCACTTCATTCCTACTTCCATCCCAAAAAAAATCATATTAGTCTATAATGTGTAGTCATATCATATTAAGACTGCCTATTCTAGAGAGTACAAAGGTTTCACTTGTACACGCTTAATGTATTTATTTTTGTCAAAACCCATTGTGAACACAGATTCATCAATAACATAAAGATAAATTGGGGAAAATACTGTATATGTATTCATAAAAAGCTTACTTGAATCATCGAGGGCACTGAATGTTTCTCCTGCCAACCTCTGAATAGCCTGTTTACCATCTGTCTGATTCACAGCTTTGTTGTGAGGGGGCTGCTGGTCCTCTCCATCTTCAGCAACAAATGAAATTACACCTAAAACAAATAGGTACCAGATGTTGTATCAACTGCAGCATTAGGTATGTAAGATGGACTGCCAGCACTATATATTATAGTAAGATCCATTCACTACTAATAAATGTAAGATACACTCCAAATTCTAGGTGTCAGCTATCCAATTAAAATTGATTGCTGAATGGAAAGCCCTTCAGTGTAGTTGAGGAAATGAGCCTTTTTTAATGCTTTCTTCTGAAGGGTGATTCTTTCGAAAGCTTCCATGAAATAATTACAATGCGAAGCAAAAGCCTGCAGACAAATAAACCGTTAGAAGGACTTATTGGCATTGGATGACAGTTTGTATTTACTTTCCTTCTTAGGTAATTTTTCATGTATAGTTTAGGCTGCAGGCATAAGGTTTTTGCACCTACTATGGTAAACAGTCCTTGATGTCCAGAGTAATAATATCATATAAGGTAGAGCTGAAAAAAGCAACAATAAACTTCTTCAACCTTCTAATTTTAAAATGGCACTAACATTGTTATACACAACATAATTTTACTTTGCAAAAGATGATGCAAAGCTAATAGTTACTTTTTACTGTTTCTTTATACTTGTTTTTCTGTTTAAAGAAAAAATAAGATTTACCCCTAAAGAGACATTATTATTATTGTCATAAGGCCACTTCACTGTTGCCATCTGCATGAATTGTTTTGTGTATATATCTCATCTGATATTGTATCTGCTCTCTGTTTGTTATGCAGTGTGTGTTGTTGATTATTATATTATAGCTACTAGTTTGCAGGAGACAATCAAGTAAAAATTTCATTATACTGTGTAGACGTGGCAAGAAATATGAACTTGCCTATCTATACTAATAAAAGGCAAAGCCATCACTCACTCACTCACTCACTCACTCACTCACTCATCACTAATTCTCCAACTTCCCGTGTAGGTAGAAGGCTGAAATTTGGCAGGCTCATTCCTTACAGCTTACTTACAAAAGTTGGACAGGTTTCATTTCGAAATTCTACGCGTAATGGGCATAACTGGAACCTATTTTTTCGTCCATAGACTATAATAGACTTTTGTTCGATGCCCGTGGGAGGCGGAGTTACGCCTCTCACGTAATTTAGTGCCTGCCCATATAAGGCCGTCCGTCAGCGGCAATCCAATAGAAACACTGCCACTAAATATTCACGGGTGAAGGACTGTGCTTATGCAGAGGAAGATGAGATGGTCAGGGTGGTGTTTGGCACAAACTCGGCGAAACTGCGAGAGAAACTTTTAAGTGCCGGGTCTTAGCCATCATAATACAGCCGTGGACATCGCACGAGATGGCACCAGCACAGCTAAGAAGCTTCGATGCATGTACACCGAGCGACTCACGTGAAATGACGCAGTGCACAGACAAAAAGCAACAGTTCCAAAGAGTGCTGAACAAAAACCGAATTACACAATTGAGAAGGCAGCAAAAAAATATGAAGCGTGTGATACATGCAAGCATATTCATAAGTGCAGCTACTGCGGAAACAAAGCACACGGTGGAAAAAGTCAATGTCCCGCTAAAGGAAGACAGTGTAAAAAAAAACCCGTGCATGCAGTGTGTCGCGTCTCAGATAAAGAGGAAGACGAGCTGTTTATTGATGCAGTAAGAAACGAATCGATGAATGAAACCTGTTATCTTTACAATGATTGACAAACACGGAATGTAACTTGAACACAACACATCCTACAAATACGAACCTGATTGAAAGAAATAATGATAATCAAATCCTTGATGACAGCAACACTCATAACACTCACAAAACAATTACTGTATATTGACAATCATGTTACGTTATTTTTAAAATGTTCCCTTTTCTTTTTCATAACTTCTTTAACACGGTACTTCTCCGCTGCGAAGCGCGGGTATATATACCCCGATCTACATACTTTCAAACAGACAAACCACATGCCGTGGCGCAACGGTAGAGGCTTCGCCTCTAACACTGACAACCGAGGTTCGATTCCCGAGAGGGGCTACTCTGATTATGTACGTGTGCTTCCCGATTCATTTTCCTTGGTTTGAGACGTATGAAAAAATATGCGGTTAACGCAGAAAGACAGATCACCAATTGAAGCTTTATGAATAATAGATACTTTATTCGCAATCAATGATTGTTTTGGTAAAGCCATACTCAGTGTATTCATTAGATGAACGGTAAAAAAGTAAGAGCGAGGGGAGGGTCACTTATTTAGGCACGCAGGCGAAACCACAATAGCACGCGGGCTCGATGCGTCGTGCGCGTCAACTCGATCTGAATTGCACGATCACATTCGAAAAAATATATCTTTTCAAGTTCTATTTAGTCGACACAAATATCTTTGGTTGGAATGTAAGGCGAATTTACTCTTTACATTTGTATGGTGAAGAAAAATTTATGCAATGATGACTAAATTTAACTATATAAAGTCAAAACTTGATTATATAAAGTCACTGTCGGAATAAATAAAGTCAAAACTTGAATATATAAAGTCAGCGTCGGTATATATAAAGTCAAAACTTGAATATATAAAGTCATTCCCAAATATATAAAGTCAAAACCCGAGTATATAAAGACGGCGTTGGAATATTTAAAGTTAAAACTTGAATATATAAAGTCAGCGTCGGAATATACAAAGTCAGCGCTGGAATATCCATCCATTTCCCAACCTGTTGAATCCGACCACAGGGTCACGGGGGTCTGCTGGAGCCAATCCCAGCCAACACTGGGCGCAAGGCAGGAAAAAATCCTGGGCAGGGCACATGCATCATTTTCAAAACATTAACCGAAAAGTGTTTTTTAATTTATTTTTCTGAATACGTTTTTGTTAACTTAGTTCAGTTCAGAGTCGTTTCAATCAATATATTTTGACTTTGACTTTATATATTCAGGAATGAGTTTATATACTCCGATGTTGACTTTATATAATCAGGAATGACTTTATAAATTCCGACGCTGACTTTATATATTCAGGTTTTGACCTTATATATTCCAGCGCTGACTTTATATATTCCGACGCTGACTTTATATATTCAGGTTTTGACTTTATATATTCCAGCGATGACTTTATATATTCAACTTTTGACTTTATATATTCAGAAACAAGTTTGACTTTATATATACCGACGCTGACTTTATATATTCAAGTTTTGACTTTATATATTCCAGTGATGACTTTATATATTCAAGTTTTGACTTTATATATTCAGAAAAAAGTTTTGACTTTATATATACCGACGCTGACTTTATATATTCAACTTTTGACTTTATATATATATATCAGCAACACTCATGACAAAACAATTACATTGTCAATCATGTTACGTTATTATTAAAAT
>JANRMT010062832.1:402514-432663 GCA_026402145.1 Polypterus bichir lapradei | reverse complement strand
TATATATATATAATAAGAGATGTACAACATATAACAAACAGTTAAATGGTTAGTTATATTAAGATTAACAAACGTTTAAAACTTACAGTTAAATTCCCATTCTCAAGAGCAAGTCAAAAAATCATTAATAAATGTGTTATAGTGCGAATTTATTTGTTTAACAGGTTTGACCACCCTAACCCACTCTCACCTCGGAGTACTTCATCCTCCAACCAACCTTCTGCTGATACTAGCATAGGTGAGACATCCCCACCCACAATTACAGCAGCACAGGTGAGCAGAGAGCTGAGGAGACTTCGTGCCAGCAAAGCAGCGGGTCCAGATGGTGTATCGCCACGACTGCTTAAGGCCTGTGCGTTGGAACTGGGGAGTCCTCTACAGTGCATCTTCAACCTCAGCCTGGAACAGGGGAGAGTCCCGAGGCTTTGGAAAACATCTTGTATCACCCCAGTCCCAAAGGTATCACGTCCTAGTGAGCTGAATGACTTCCGGCCTGTTGTTCTGACGTCACATGTGATGAAGACCATGGAGCGGCTGCTGCTTCACCACCTGAGGCCACAGGTCCGCCACGCCCTCGACCCTCTGCTGTCTCATACCCGGAGAAGGTGGGAGCGGAGGATGCCATCATCTATATGCTACACCGATCCCTCTCCCACCTGGACAGAGGCAGTGGTGCTGTAAGAATTATGTTTTTGGACTTCTCTAGCGCCTTCAACACCATCCAACCTTTGCTCCTTAGGGACAAGCTGACTGAGATGGGAGCAGACTCACACCTGGTGGCATGGATCGTGGACTATCTTACAGACAGACCTCAGTATGTGCGTCTTGGAAACTGCAGGTCTGACATTGTGGTCAGCAACACAGGAGCACTGCAGGGGACTGTACTTTCTCTGGTCCTGTTCAGCCTATATACATCAGACTTCCAATACAATTCGGAGTCCTGCCACGTGCAAAAGTTCGATGATGACACTGCTATCGTGGGCTGCATCACGAGTGGGTAGGAGGAGGAGTACAGGAAGCTAATCAAAGACTTTGTTAAATGGTGTGACTCAAACCACTTACATCTGAACACCAGCAAGACCAAGGAACTGGTGGTGGATTTTAGGAGGCCTAGGCCCCTCATGGACCCCGTGATCATCAGAGGAGACTGTGTGCAAAGGGTACAGACCTATAAATACCTGGGAGTGCAGCTGGATGACAAATTGGACTGGACTGCCAATACTGATGCTCTGTGTAAGAAAGGTCAGAGCCGACTATACTTTCTTAGAAGGTTGGCATCCTTCAACATCTGCAATAAGATGCTGCAGATGTTCTACCAGACGGTTGTGGCGAGTGCCCTCTTCTACACGGTGGTGTGCTGGGGAGGCAGCATAAAGAAGAAGGACGTCTCACGCCTGGACAAACGTGTTAAGAAGGCAGGCTCTATTGTGGGAATAAAGCTGGACAGTTTAAGATCTGTAGCAGAGCGACGGACACTAAGCAAACTCCTGTCAATCATGAAGAATCCACTGCATCCACTTAACAGTGTCATCTCCAGGCAGAGGAGTAGCTTCAGTGACAGATTTTTGTCACTGTCTTGCTCCACTGACAGACTGAGGAGATCGTTCCTCCCCCACACTATGCGACTCTTCAGTTCCACCCGGGGGAGTAAACGTTAACATTATTTAAAGGTATTGTCTGTTTTTACATGCATTTTTATTACTCTTTAATTTAAATTTTTTTTTTTTGTATCAGTATACTGCTGCTGGATTATTTGAATTTCCCCTTAGGATTAATAAAGTATCTATCTACTGTATCTATCTATTAACTATATGATGTCACAGTAGTCTGGCAGAATGCAGAGTAATGCTTTCAAATCCCAGTCTGGCCACTGTTTCGGTGGACTTTACATGTTTTTCCTACTGTCTGCATGGGCTTTTTCCAAAGTTTTGTGGTTTTCCTCCAACATTCTAATGATGTATACTGTAGCTTGGTTATTTGGCGATTCCATGTTAGCTGGTATGAGTGAGTGTGAGTTTTGTGGATAACTGCCCTGCAATGAACTAAAGCGGGGTACACAACTCCAATCCTTGATGTCTGCTTTAACCAAATTTTTAATCGGAACCAATTTATTTACTAATAAAGTAATATGTTTATTTGGGATTTGTTATAATTCAGAACCCTTAATTGACCATTTCAGTTTTAGACAGCTGCATTAAGGTTTTAATGGTTGCCTGTGTTTTAACCAGTCATCAGTTAACAATTAGGTGCAAATGACAATGGAACCACTAGCTCTCCATCTAACCTTTTCCATTTAAACCTATGTATTTGTATTGTGACGTGCCTTGTCATTGCATGGGCTGTAGGGAGTGGAAGCAGTGTTGGGGTGGAGTCTTGGGGGAACACCTTTTGTAAGGGCTTGGGGCACCTCCCTAAAGAGACAGCAGAGTGACAGCGAGCAAGTTGAGAAGGGAGCAAACAGTGAAAGACTAGGCAAGAGGTAGATAGGACTAAAAGCAAGTTATTTTTGTTATTTTGGAGGTGTCCCCATGACCCAGACAACAGGTGGTGGTAGGGCACCATTTATATTGCGGCATATCCAATAAAAAGCCAGTCGGCATTTGGAAGACTCCCCCAGACAAGCGGCTCCTGAGTGTGTTTATTTGACAGGACATCACAGTATGATAAAGTATACAGCATGTGTTAATATAACATTTTGAAATAAATGAGAGACAAGGGAAGGGCCAAGTGGTACAAATGTGTTCCGGATCATAAAACGTACAGATAATGTTATATATATTTTCAAGAAAATGAAAAAATCTACAATGTGATAAAGATTTATCTTGGAAGACTAAAAGGACTACCAAGACATACTGTATACACGCACATACCAAGTTTCCAAGTTTCATTATCTGCTAGGTCTGGCTTCTAATTATGAAACTGTTTGGTTTGAAAATCTGCACCCACTATGATCCTTCTAAACTAGAGTGGAGTACTAGAACTTGACTAGGGCTGGTGTTTCATTTGCATCTAGTACTAAGATTAGTATCTGCATCTGTAACCTTGTGGTAGATTAAATGAGTTTTTTAACAAATGAATGCTTTACTTAATAAATGGCAAAGACTTCATGAATATTAGCTTTATATGCCTCTTACTTGACTTAACACTGAGATTCTTAAGATTTATTATATTTTCTTCCACATCTCGATGACATAAACATAACCAGTATGTACATAAATGTGCTCTGATATGTCCCATCCAGAACTGGTTCCTGCCTTGCATGTTTGATGTTATATGCTCCTTACAACACAGTAATACAGTGTTTCCAAAACCAGATCCACCAGCATCATTGTTCCTTGTGGATTTGGCTCTAACTAGTTTATTAATCATATAGTATACCTGTTGTTATATTGACTTGTTGTTTATACATACAATGTGGCAATCCAGATATTCTAACAGAGTTGGTGTTACTTTCCTACAAAATTAGCAAGGAGTTTTGTGTCTTATTCATAGAGGCTGGTTAGGTTACAAAAGTTTAACTACTAAAATTGCACAATCATCTCTCGCTTACAGTATTTTAAAGCAGCCATTTTATGATAAGCACTCGTAAATGGATGTGAGCAAACAGCTTCTCTTTAGAATGCACTTTTATTTACATTGGTGTCTTTTGTTTTTGAATTCTTATTTGCAAAGCAAAGCATGTGCATCTTTTTTCTATGATTTCGACAAACAGGACAAAGAAAATAGTTAAGTTTATGATTTAATTTTATCGCATTTAAGTCTATTTGATTTACCTGTTTGCTTCCCCCGTCTCCGTGGATCTATACTTATTGTGTAGGAAGTTGATTGTCCTGGTTTTAGCTCCAGAAAGGGAAATCCACTCACAATTGCAACATCAGAGACAACCTGAAAATACAAAATATTCACTATTCTAAGTCTGTATTTTTGTCTCGTGTACAACTTTGATATTAAAGTATATGTAACCTGTTAAATAAAGTCAGAATAAACATTTATTTTATATACTGTTATTCATATTTTTATTGTACAGTTTGACAACCAAAACACAAATATGAAAAGCTTTTATGTTGTGGAGAATAATGAAAACTGTTTTAAAACAAAAAAATGATTAAAACCCAGTAGCAAATTCAACACAACTAAATTACATGTATAGTGGAAGAATCTGTCGTGCCCAAAAGAGCAAACGTCAATGGAAATCCCATACCTTTTATACAGTTTTCAATGTAACATAAAGCAAAAAATAAAACAAAAAATAGGCTTCTTGGGCTAGAGTCTACATTCCAGTAACATCAAACACAAGAGAAAAACCAAATGTACATGAGGTGTCAGTCTATCACTTGGCACATTTACACACCCTACATCCAAGTTTCAAACCAATATAAAACACACATAAAAATATAAATAAGAAAGTTGAGTGGTTACAGCTCACATTTGTACATACTGTACAAAGCTGTAATAGAAACAAATCAAATAAGATAGAAATGAATCTCAAATACCATACACAGTTTGGGTTGTAATACACGGATTCTTTATGACATACTCAAGAACCTTACTAATCTGTAGGTAATGTGGATCAAATGCAAATAATACAATTAAATATAAACAATGACCATTCATTTTGTGCTCTGTTTCACTGCTGCTTTTTTCCATTTGGTACAAACTATGTTTAATCCTCTCCGATTCTAAAGATGTCCAATGAATGCCATGTGGCATAGTGGTTAAAGCTTAGGACTTCAAACTCTGTGGTTGTGGGTTCAAATTCTGTTACTGTCACTATATTGTCATCACCAAAAACAAAAGAAGTTCAAACAGTTGTATTTCAAATGTTGTATGGCATCAATGGAGTTAATAATAATATTATGAAGAACGACAGGGGTGTGTGTATGTATCCACTCAACTGGTACCCTGTCCATGGTTAAACCTTTCACCATGCCTAGAAATAAATCTTAGCACTCCTTTTTTGATGTTTCATGCACCTAATTTTTCAGTTTATGGACTAATTTTTTAGTTACTGGTCTTTTTGCTTTTTACTTAACACATTTCTTTGTTTTCAAGTTTTACATGCTTATTTGTTGATGTTAGTTTAAGGCACTATTTTTTATTTCATGCACTTATTTATAAAACTTTTTTCACTCTTTTTTACTTTAATTGCCAATATTTAATTTTTTATATCATTTTTACATTTTTGCTTTTTGCCATTTGGGACCACTCTATATTATCCTTGTGGCTCCTCCAAATGGCTTGGAGCAGTCACTACCTCTCAATTTATATACTTCTTCAATGTCTTAGTTCCACTCCCATCCAAACAACCTTGACCACTGCATGGGACTCTTTTAAATCATCTCTGATGTCAATTCACTCCTGGCCAATGCAAAGCTTTAACTCTAACAGGCCAACAATATATAAAACATTTGCTAAATCAGTGCTGTCAGTCTGCCTGCCACTGCACTACTTTATTATTATAACATTAGATAAAATGTGATGAAAATAAGCCGTTCATCACAACAAAGCTCACCAATACTAACCACCTGATTTCCCCAAAATAACATCAACTCACGTTTATGATTCACTGCAATAAATCTGAGTCTTGTATATTCAGATATATTGATTTTAAATATGAGTATTTTAAACATAAATAAACATGGAATAATCTCTTATATATATTTCTCTTCTGGTTTGTCCTGCTTCCTCTTCAAAACTGGTCCCAACACGCAGCCCACACGGCATTTCTTGATTCCTATTCCTCCTCTTCCAAACCCTTCCCCACGCTGCCTGGGGCCTTCCATACACCCCTGCGCCACTTTTCTCAATTCCTACTCCTCCTTCGGACTACCAAGTTCCCCGTTCCTCTCTCATGACCCCATCGGTGTCACGTCACCGCCCTATATCTAGCCTGACTGCGTGACCTTTCACTTTGGCCATGTGTGTGCCTGGGAGTCTTTTCCGTAGCCTACTACAGGAAGGTACTCCCTCGACCATTGGCACTGGTTTCGCTCCTTGCGATTGGTTCCGCTCCTTGCTATTTTTGTTATATTGAGACAGTTGTTTCCTAAGCCTTTGTTATAAAATGAACAACAGTATCTTCTCTGTCGACGGGTTTTTGTACAACGTCATCTCTATTCCCGGATCCGGCAACTGCCTGTTCCTATCAGTGGGTTATTTCTTGACACAAATGGTTGACAAAGGAAATGTACTCTCACTACGACATAGGGCAGTAGATTTCGTTGCATCACATTGGGACAGATTTGGAGACGTTCTTCCTGTTCTTTCCAACGCAAGTCGAGTTATCACAAGTCATGAGTACTATCAATAAATGGCAACATCTGGAGTTTATGGTGGTGAAGCTGAAATTCAAGCTCTTTCCGAGATTCTCCATGCTACCATTGTCATTTACATCAAACACGACCCCAACATCCCGCCTTCCATTACGTTTGCAAAAATTTGCGTTAATCTACAACAACCAGTCTTCAGTCACGGTCAGTTGTAGGTGGCTTTTTCTAGGGTAAGATCTTTCGACTCATTATCTGTCGTCTCCAGCAAAACACCTATTCATAACTGCGTCTTTCAAGAAGTATTTCTTTCTTGTTTATTTCTGAATTCCTTTCTCACCATTTTCCGTTCCTGTTGGGCGTCGGCTAGTATGAAAAGAATTTACTTAAGATTGCTGGTATTAGGTGGGCATTGTATATTTCAATTTAGCAAAACAGTCTGAAAACCTTTGCTTTAAACAGTAAATATAATAATAATTTTGTAGGTATATTTAAATAAGAATGAAACCGTATGCACCTTAACCAAAATAAATGAGGTATTTTGACTCTTTCCTTGAGACCCTTGTCAGACAAATGGTATTGTAATGCAATTCAAACAAAATACAGGGGAACCAGAAAGATCTATGATCAAAGAGTGAGTTACATTTATGCACAAGAAATAGTGGATGTGCATGGAGCTCTGTGCGCTGTAAACTTAACTGGACAAATATGAAGCAGATGCTAGTCAATAAGAAATTTTAGAATGACTAGGAAAGTAAAAAGACAATAACAGAAGGATTGCAGAGCACACTCCTCAAATGCAGCCTTCTACATCCTTACATAATTTACTTCACAGTAATTCAGATTGAACAATGGAAACAGAACATCTGTGATATTATTTTCATACTTTCATGATGTCATGGTTACCATTATCTCACCCCATCCATCTACAATGTATGTGCACCCTCATGCCAATTTTAATGCCCACTTTTTATCCAATTAAGCTCTGTAGGTAGTTGGAAGTACATATTATTGAACCATTTTGGATAAAACATCAAAACAATTCACCTTACTGTTCAAATAAACAGTCTGATGAACACTTTTTATATGTCAGTTGCCTCAGATGATATATATTTTTTTTCAGAATGAGGAAGTAATTGCTGCAGTATTGAAGATATTCTCTAACGGAATAGAATAAAATGCAAATACACACACAGTAGTAGCTTCTCACTACTTGAATTGTTTTTTTTGATATATCCACAAGAATATATAGTGTACGTGCTAACAGGTAAAAAAATGTGCCTCTATCCATTTACCCATCTATTAACTCTCTTAGATGCTTAAATGATTTCAGGGTCACAGAAAACCAGAGCCTATCTTGATAGTATTCTATTGCTATTATTTTGAGAATAAACTATTCATTGACAAAGCACCATGGTGGCACAATTGTCAGCACTGTTGTCTAACACATGGCATCCTAGATAAGATTATTCACATCTGCAGCCTGTGCAGTTTCCATTTTTTCTGTGTCTCATTAAGTTTTCCACTCACATCATATAAGATTTTTTTATTAGTTTAATTAGAATTTTCAAAATTGGCCAGTGGGGACTGTGTAGGAGTGGGCCCCTCAATTGACTGGTGTCATGTCCAGGGCTGACTCCTACCTTGCACCTCATGCTGCTGGGATTTGCTTAGGCCCCCCACATTGCTGAACTGGATTGAATATGTTTGAGAATGTCAGGTTATGCTATTCAATTATAATGTCATATCAAATTAAATGTAAAGTAGAATATTATATTGTATTGTTAACTTCATTTAGATTAAAAAAACAAAGTTAATGAACATCATAGCAATTATGATAGCAATCAATATAAATCAAATCAGCAATTAAACAGGCTGATCTCTTATCCATTAAAAATGAATTAACTGAGGGTATTGTTGTTGCAGATTTGCATCTGTGAGTATTTCTAACTGCTAAAAGCTAGCAATATCGTGACGGTAAGGGGAAACTTGGAAAAATACTTGAGATCTATGTAAATTGATACTTAATAAACTTTTGAATTATAAGTTTAATCAGAAGACATCTGTGGAAGGTAACTACAATTTAGAAGTACAGTTTTATATCCACAGTGTAAAAAAATAACAAGAAAGTGTCAACTTCACAACCAATAATAAAAATAATAAGAATAATCCAAACATTTTTCTTTACAGTAGAAAAAACAATAAATAATTTCTGCATATTAAATAGTTGTTTTGATTTTAAACAGATCTAATGAGGACACGACTATCAGCCTTTGATTAGGTGGTACGCTCCACCAACTTATGCCCTGGTACAGAAATGAACGGGTCAATATAGTGAAAATTTTACTTACATGTCCAACCAACAAGTAACATGTCACCACTCACTGGTGTGATGATAAACAAGAAGGAATTAAAATACAGATAAAATATCGAATTTATTAACTGATAATACTAATTCATTAAAACTAATTCAAGTTTTTTTTTAACAATCTGAATAAAAAGATTAATTAATAACAAAAAACAAAATGTTTAGAACACAATTAAGTGACTAGAGGTGTATCTCTGTAACCAAAATTCATGATTAGGGAAAAAAGCTTGAAAATTCTGATTGTGAATTATAAAATGATGATTAAATTTATGACTATGATGAGTGAGTGCTAGGAAAATCAATATCTTCCACCAATACCTACTTCCTTATCTGCTGGATACTTACTCCAGTATGAAAGACTCCTCCATAATAAGGTAAAAAAGAAATCTAATTTAAGTAACTAAAAATAGTATAGTCAATGACACGTGATCATTATACTGCAGTTGATATTTTTTAATTAGTTATAAGTAGCCTTTTATAAAAAATATAAGAATCAGGAATATTAAACTCATACCTGAATTATGCTGAAAGCAACAAGAACATGAAATTAGTGTCTTGTTTTACTATGCCTATGGCTAACATACTGTATTATTATTCTGTCTTATGCTTACTGATGCAAGGGTACTGCTTAATGCTGGACAAGAAGTTTCAAATTTTAATGATAAAATGTATACTGATATATAGTAAAATATGTCATTTATTAGTAACATGCTGACAGAATGTACTTATATACATTTCAACCATGCCAGAGGGATGATCTTGGTGACAACTGGATAAAAATGTCATACTGCTGTATATTAGCTTCCAGTACCCATGACTGCTACAGTAATACCCTTATTGCAGGAGAAAAGTCCTTGTTTCCCTTAAGGTAAAATTCAGAAACAGCACGAAACAGATGTTTATTACCATTAAACATAGCATGTTGACCAAAGTAATGAAGAATTACACTGCAACACAACTAGCAAAGCAACGCACTAGTCTTAGGCATAACAGCAAAAGCTAAAAGAATAAAAGGTAAAAGAACATTTTAAAGGAGGAGGTTTGGAGTGCATCTATTACACAATGAAAACAGCAATGTCAGTATCAGTCCATCAAAACTTGCAGTGTTCACTGAAATGAATTCAGCTATTGTTCTCATAACTGCTTTTAGTCACTGGAGATGATATGTGTCTTTAATAAAATGTATTTTAAGAATACAGTGGTGTTTTTAATTACCAGCAATGAAGACGCTAAGATTTTCAGAATACTATCATTGTAGCAAACAGAAAACGGCCAAAGCCTTAACTTATTCCTGGAAGTGTCTTGTTTTAAGTAAACCAATACTATTGCCATTAATGTTAAACTTAACTAGCATAATAATAAAGTCTCCAAAGCCATTAAAAAGTAATTAAACTGTCTTAATGTCTTTGATTATGAAATCTTTTCTGATCCATAAATAGTTTGTATAAAACCATTTGAAAGGAAAGAATCTACTATATAAGAATGACATGATATGAGAGAATGAGCGTTATATAATTAAAATAATTTGTAAAGATTTCAGTTAAGAATTTGGAACAAAAACCTGCTGCCACTGCAGTGGCACAGAGGGTTCACGTTGTTACTTTATCAATTCAGCTTCCTGTAACTGAATCCTGCACATGGCTATTCTCTGAGAATAATTTTCATGTGGTCCTTGTGCTTGCATGAGTTTTTCTCTCACATTCCTAAAGACATGGTGTCAATGTGTATGGGTTTTTGCATGTGTGACCTGCACTGGATTGGCACCTTGTCTTGGGTTGTTTTCCATATTGTGCACAGGGCTGTCAGGATACAAAAATTATGGCCTTTAGCAACTCTGAATTGGAGTAAAGACGTTTGAGAATGTATGCTTTCAAATGTCGACATTCACAATGGTGCTGGTTTGTGTCTGTTTTTCAGACAATGAGAAATGTTTTTTCTTCTAATTTTCTAATAATTTTTAAAGAAAGCTGCTGGATACATACAGGCAAACAGTTTAGTCATCAAAAGATAATTCCTGTGCTTCCATTTAAATTAAACTCCAGTTAAAACTAGTTAATACCCTTGCTCCCAAGAAATTTGGGTCAGATTTCTCTTAGCATGTAGCTAAATGCTGGATAGTACATTAAGATTACATGCCATCCTTCCTCAGGCACCTAGTTCTCTAGTTATCCATGATGTGTACCTGTCACAGTGTAGCTGAGTTTTCCTTCAAAAAGACGCAAAAGGCAGCTAAGATAGGGAAGAAACAAATAATTGTCTTGGAGGACTGTACAGGGTGGGCCATTTATATGGATACACCTTAATAAAATGGGAATGGTTGGTGATATTAACTTCCTGTTTGTGGCACATTAGTATATGTGAGGGGGGAAACTTTTCAAGATGGGTGGTGACCATGGTGGCCATTTTGAAGTCGGCCATTTTGGATCCAACTTTTGTTTTTTCAATAGGAAGAGGGTCAAGTGACACATCAAACTTATTGGGAATTTCACAAGAAAAACAATGGTGTGCTTGGTTTTAACGTAACTTTATTCTTTCATGATGAGTTATTTACAAGTTTCTGACCACTTATAAAATGTGTTCAATGTGCTGCCCATTGTGTTGGATTGTCAATGCAACCCTCTTCTCCCACTCTTCACACACTGATAGCAACACCACAGGAGAAAAGCTAGCACAGGCTTCCAGTATTCGTAGTTTCAGGTGCTGCACATCTCGTATCTTCACAGCATAGACAATTGCCTTCAGATGACACCAAAGATAAAAGTCTAAGGGGGTCAGATCGGGAGACCTTGGGGGCCATTCAACTGGCCCACGACGACCAATCCACTTTCCAGGAAACTGTTCATCTAGGAATGCTCGGACCTGACACCCATAATGTGGTGGTGCACCATCTTGCTGGAAAAACTCAGGGAACGTGCCAGCTTCAGTGCATAAAGAGGGAAACATATCATCATGTAGCAATTTCGCATATCCAGTGGCCTTGAGGTTTCCATTGATGAAGAATGGCCCCACTATCTTTGTACCCCATATACCACACCATACCATCAATTTTTTTGTTCCAACAGTCTTGGAGGGATCTATCCAATGTGAGTTAGTGTCAGACCAATAGCGGTGGTTTTATTTGTTAACACAAACACAATGGTCAGCACATTGAACACATTTTATAAGTGGTCAGAAACTTGTAAATAACTCATGAAAGAATAAAGTTACGTTAAAACCAAGCACACCATTGTTTTTCTTGTGAAATTCCCAATAAGTTTGATGTGTCACATGACCCTCTTCCTTTTGAAAAAAACAAAAGTTGGATCCAAAATGGCCGACTTCAAAATGGCCACCATGGTCACCACCCATCTTGAAAAGTTTTCCCCCTCACATATAGTAATGTGCCACAAACAGGAAGTTAATATCACCAACCATTCCCATTTTATTAAGGTGTATCCATATAAATGGCCCACCCTGTAGATTGTATTTATTTACAACATCCTCATTAATTTAAAAATAAGAAAACACTCTCACAGAGCTATAGAAATTCAGATCAAGGATTTTTTTATTTTGATTTGATATATTTTATTAATCCCCAAGGGGGAAATTGTCTTTTACAATGACATTTTGGAGGTCAGAGGGCAGGTCAGCAACCCTGGAGCAGTTTTCAGGGTAAGGGTCCTTGCTCAAGGGCCCAACAGAGTAGAATAGCCTATAGAATCAAGCAAATAGTTATCAACCTAAAAATAGAAACTACATTAAATAGGTAGTCAATGGAGGTTATTCCACCCATTTCATACTTCAAAAGCTGTGAAGGCTAAGCCAACTTGATTAAATAAAGTTAGTGCCTGGTAGCTTCTCTCACAGGTGAAATCAAAGCCTAAATACATTTAAGGTTACTTTAAAGTAGAGTGTTAGAGTAGTGTATCATTTGAAATTGTACTAATACATTTTTGGCACAAATGGAGGAGGAATGTTTTCTTAGGAAAGTAACTTTCCAGTTGTTCGTTAAAGCGCACGCCTATAAATCCAGACATCTGGATGGTTTTAAAGTCTTCAGCTGATCAAAGCTTGCATATTTTGGGGGTGTAGTAACATCCTAGAGTATTCTAAGGGAAGCCCATATAAACAAAGGGAGATCATGCAAACTCCACACACGATTTATGCCGAGATTCAAACCCGGATAACCCAGATGGATAAAGCAGGTTTGGAAAATAGAGATTAATGAGCAGAGACTATCGCAAAATCCAGGGAAAAATGGAAGGCCATTTTGGTAATGAAAGTACAATTTGCAGAAGGAACGAATGAAGGCAAGGCCCTTGGTGGTAAAATTGTTATCTTCTTTTTGTTTCTAAAGTTGTTATCTATTTTTGATATTTACAATTTTAAATGTATTTGTATGATATTTCAAAGTTATAATAATGACTTCCTCAAACATTGTAGTTAAAAGCACCAGTTAAAATGTAGTCTGTTTGTTAATAATCATGGTGCTCCCTGATGTGTAAAAAAAATATGTGCTATGAAAACAGCTGGCTTTTGCATGGAATATATTTCTAAGAGAACTAGTCTACCTGAATATGCCCAAGATCTATGCTACTCATCTTAAAAAAAAGCTCTTTGTTTACTAGATCTATGTATTCCATGTATAAGGCCAAGGTAAATTAAAAAAATATGCTACATTTAACATATTACTGCAGTCCCAAAATAATTTTCCTATTAATATTTTTACATTTTTTCCAACATAAAATTGTCAAGATTCAAAAAGATCTTAAGGTTCCCTTTTGATTAATGTTAGATGTTGGATGTATATTTCCCTTAATACTGAAACTGGTTTATTCAATTTTTAGTTAGTAGATGGCAGACTAATTGCTGAGCTGATCAGTAAATTAAATTCAACTACTTGATCACTAAATCCAATTCCTACTAACTTAGTCAAAGTGTGCCTTTCTTCACTTTTTACTGCTATTATTAATTCTTCCTACATCTCTGGTACTGTCTCAGATTCCGTTAAATTTGCTGCTGTTGTTACTCCTATTATTTAATAACCTGATGCTGATCCCAATGATTTCATTACTTACCCTCCAATTCCTGATCTTCCTTCTCTAGCTAACATTTTAGAGCACATTGTCGTAAGTCCACTTCTCGCATATCTGATTTATAACAACGTTTTGAACAGTTTCGGTCAGGTTTCCATGCTAAACATAATAATGAATTAGTGTTTGTTAATGAAACAGCACATGTGAAAGTCAGAAATGATCTCCTTTGTGCTTCTGATGCTGGACTTCATAATATTTTTATTCTTCTTGATCTAAGCGTAGCTTTCAGCACAATTTCCCACCTTCTCCTATTAGAGTGTCTCTTTTCTTTAGGAATTACATGTGCTGCTTATTTGTGTTCCAGTCTTATCCAAGTAACAGATTTCTGTTTATTTATTTAAAAAATTACATATTACATTCTTTCCTTATTACTCAGGGTGTTCGTATTAGGTGCTTTGTTTTTCATTGTGTATCTTTTTCCTCTGGGTCCATTATGCATTCATTATGTATCACTGTGATGACAGCTTTAATTGTTTTGCAGATGATAATCAACTATATATCTTTGAAGCACTTCTGAAGCACTTCCTTCCTCATTTTTGGTTTGATGTCCACATGATGGCATATTAAACAGCAAGAAACCTGAAATTCTTCTTATAGGCTTCTTATAGAATCTGTTTTGATGGTTCTCCAGTACCACTTTGTGCCAAAGGTAAATATTTAGAGGTTATCCTTAATAGTTCTCTTTCTTTTGAAACTCATGTTAATTCCATACTTTAAAGATTTCTCAATTAGGTTTTTTTCTTATCTTATGCATCGATTGAAATATTGATTCATACATTTATTACTTCAAGATTAGATTATTGCAATGTCTTTTTGTTTCATATTCCTAACGGGCTACTAAACAGACTTAGTTGTTTTAAAATGCAGCAGCTAGTTTACATAGTTATAATAAAACCTACAATCATATGTCACCTGTTCTCTGTCAGTTACATATTATTATAAGAGTTTGTTACTTATATGCAAAGCCCTCTGTAGCTTGGCCCTGGTCTGCTTGTTGGATTTTCTTCAGTTCCTCTGGTGCTGGACCCAAGCTTTATAATTAATTTCCCTTTTATATTTGGTCTTTAGACTCAATTTTATTGTTTAAAAAGTAACATCAATTTATCTTTTTAAAATGCGTGTTATATTTTTTCTTTTTGTTTCTATGACATGTTATTTAATAGTGTTTAATATGTGGTGCCTTGTTTTATACTTTATAATGTGACATTGAGTACTGAAAGACAAAATAAATAAAATGTGTATTAATAATAATAACAATAAAAACAACATTAATTATATTAAAAGACAGAAAACATGATTGTTCCCCTTTAAACTGATAATGTCTTATTACACATCATGAGAACCTATACTATTTTTAATTTTACCATTTCAGTATATTTCTACTTTAAAATTTTAATGTGGGTGTAGCAAATTTTAGTAGGTCATTTGTGCATTGTAGTGTGCACAATGTAACGATCAGGAGGGCACTGCTTGAAGAAGATTCTTCTTTTCTGTTATTAAAATTAGGGGGCTTTGCCCCCTGCTCGCTTCACTTGCCAACCCCCGGCCTGCGCTACGTGCAAGCCACTTTGCATCTCTGCCACTCGCATATGTGGATTTCACTTTCACCATACAACAAATCTTTTAATTCTCGCAGACACGCCTCTTCATTGGCAAGAAACACTACTTTTCCTGATGGCAACACAATTAGACAATCTACAAGTCACCGACTTAATGTTTAAATCGGAACGATATATTCGATCTCTTTTCGCTGTTCCGTTATTTCAACAAGTAATAATTTCCATTTGTTTGTGCTAATGCGATCTTTATTATCATTTTTTTGAGACTAGTACTTTCATTATCTCTAACTTGCTCTGCATGTGTATCGCGCCATTGTTTTTGAACCTTTTTATGATGTTCTACTTTGTCATCTACTCTTTGTCTTTTATTTCCAGCCCCGGGCATGGTTAAATCTCTTGGCACAAAGTCTTATCTCGTAGGATGTGAAAGTATCTCTCTAAAAAAGTCTTGCCTCGTCCCAGGATTTTTCTTATATACTGTAATAGAGAGATACAAAAGCAGTTAATTTCTCTTCTGATGTACACCTTATCTATGCACCCATTTTCTCTACCTGCTTTAACCAATACGGGGTTGGTGCAGTACCTAGAAACTTTGCTGTGGCATCAGTCAAAGGCTAGGAGCCAGCCATATATGACACACATATACCTGACAGGACACATTATATACATACATTCCACTCTCTCAAAATTAGAGTTAGTCATCCACCTCATTGCATGATTATGGGTCTTGCCCACATTTAGAATCCATGTGCTGTATGTCTGCACCTGTACCTGATGTGCTACCTTGTCATCCTAGGCACAATTTATTGACTGAGTATAATATACTGTGTATATTGTGACATTTCCAAACAGAAATGAGTCCAATTCAGGGTCATGGAGGGACTATCCAGAATGCATGAATCTGCCCCGGACAGGGGACAACTCTTTTACTGTGTCTCCTCATACATAAACCTATGCTTACACTTACTCAAGGATAATCTGGAATTGCCAGCATGCCTTTAGGGATGTGGAAAGAAAAGCAGAGTACCAAGAGGAAAACCCACTCAGAGAACAGAATAACGTGCCATCTCCTCCTAGTCAATAACCAGGCACTAGATTTGAACCCAGGATACTGGATCAATGGGATAGGAGCACTACCCACTTCTCCATCATAAAATTTATTAAATGGAATACATGGAAAAAGTGGAAGGTGTTGTGGATGCATCTAATAAATAGGAAATGGGATTTTATTAATCTAAAATTGAATGTATCAGAGACCTGTTATTATACTTTACTAGCAAAATACCTGCGCTTCGCAGCGGAGAAGTAGTATGTTAAAGAAGTTATGAAAAAGAAAAGGAAACATTTAAAAATAAAGTAACATGATTGTCAATGTAATTGTTGTAGGCTTATTTTAGTATTGACAGTGAATTTGATGATTGTAAAGAGTTTAATTTATGATTGTAAATGTTGTGTATGAGAAATGCACATTTTTAGGATGTAAGGATCTCTTTGTAAAAGATGTTTGCAGTTCTGCCCTCAGGCTGTAAAATGACCAAGCTGTCTGCTGAGCTTACTCTTGAGCATGCAATGTACATACAGTTGGCCATGTGAGAACCAACCACGTGCGCAGACAGACCAGGGGCGGCCCTTGTGCGTCTTTGCTGTGAAATAAATCATCTGTTGACGGAAATAAGGAATGAAATCGGCAAAAGGAGAGGTAAATTCCGAAAGTTCCTTACGGCATAATGGCGAGAACCGCCAAAAAGAAGACATTATTTTCGAAAGTTCGTTATGAGGCACGGTGTGAAATGAAACATACTTAACGTTTGTAAGTACAGTGTAAAGGATGAGCATGGGAAATTTGGTCTTCTTACGTATATTGGAAGTTGCAGAAATAGGGAGGAGGGGTTCCCCTATCTATATATACAGTTTAGGGGGTACACCCGTTTCCCCCCTTGGGTGTTGCAACAGGACATGAAAAATGCGTAACTTTTGTTAGTACACTGCAAGGAATGAGCATGTGAAATTTCAGCTTCCCATCTATAAGAAAAGTGGGAGAATTAGTGATGAGTCAGTGAGGGCTTTGCATTTTATATATATAGATAGCAGAGTTATTACTGGACTAAAACTAAAGCAATTCTCCCTAAGTCTACTTTTTACTTTAAACATACATCATAAAAAGAGATAAAGCAAAATAAAATTGAACAAACCATGTAATTATTATTCCAAGGAATAGCTGTATTAGCTTATTTGGCCACGTTTGCAAATTAGTTTAAATGTTTTATTTCCTACTTTAGAATGTCAAAGTAATTTTTTTAATTAAAATGAGTATTTTCCCTTGGCTACGCATTTTATTCATCACAAACATTCACTCTAGATCTTAGATTTCCTTTCATTCAATGTGTCACTTAACCCCCTGAAATGTAGATAATGTGTTACTCAATTGCAAGACTCAGTGGATTTTTGAAGTGAAAAAAATTAATCAGCAGAGACAAATGATCATAATGACCTCTCATTTTCACTAAAATTCTCATTTCATCAATTTATTAAACAATTAGTGCACTTTTCCATGAAGCTAAAATAATTTTTCCTTTGACATATGTGTAACATGCAGTTTCACTGTATGGCAGCTTATAAAAAAGTGCTTTAGGTTCATGCATTGCCTCTTAAAAGTAAATTTTATTATGACCTTGGGGAAGGTACATTTTCAAAACTATACTGATCTAAAAAAGAAAAGCATCATTTTCTGAACCTATATTTATAGCTTGTGTACTTTCACAAAAATTTGTCATGTTGTTTTTGACCCTCTGACCAGCAATACAGTTTGTGCAGTGAGGCATTGCAACTTGCCAAGCACATGAAAGCTCTTTTGGTGTACTTTTACCTGACAAGATCCAGGTGGAACAGTAACCGATGAAGTCACCTATAAAACAAGCTTAATTTAAACCAGCTGAAAGTCACACTTGGTCAGTTTTATGTGCATTTCACTGTGCCTTGAATGCCAAAAAAGTAAGGGAGTGAGACTTTGGCATGCTGCAGGCAGTTGTATGATGTTCCAGGTTTGCAGACAATATGGGTGAGGCTACTTCACTCTGTCCTTGCTGCAGGCATGGTTTCAGTACACTGGAGCAGATGACTATGCAAGATCTGGTTGCACTTGACTACCACACCAGAGTAGAGTAGAGTCATCTCAAGCATGTAAGCATGGACGGAGTTTGACATTTAGGCTTGGGGGATCAGATGACCCATAAAACATATGTTCATTTTTTTAGAGTCATAACTGTACTGCTAAATATTTAATTCATATCCCATGTCACATATAATAAATTTTTCATCATACAAAGTTAATACAATATAATCTAAATTTTGCAATAACATGTTTAAAACTTTGAAATTATGAAGAAGTACACAAGTTCCATTAATTATATTGGGGGTTATCTGCTAATATTTACTTTTTAAAAAGTTAGAAAATGTATGCATAACATGATATTGAGATGTTCTAAGTTAACTGTTTTGAAACATATTCGGATTAGGTGGGTTGGCAATGCTAAATTGGCCCTTGGGGTGTGTGTGTTCACAATATGATGGTCTGCTTTGCCCCCCGATGCTTGATGAGTTAGGCTCCAGCATCCGTGCATTCCATGCCCTAAATAAATGGGTTTAGAAAATGAATATATTGGTGGAAAGTTCAGGAATTTAAAATGTTTTTATTTATTTTTATTTACTTGTCACAGTGGTGTGTGTGATATGTGGTTGAGATTTCCTCAGACTGCCATGTCACTGCTTATACAGATGGTCAATTCAAGCATAAGATTGCAGGCATACAGATACACACAAGTGGCTTTGAGGTAATTTAAATAGCAATTTGAGGATCTGTTTTGCTAACAGGAGTGGCTGTCTCACATGTAAAAAATGAAAATACTGTATAGAAAATTTACAAGTTGAAGTGACCTCTCTCAAGCTAAATTTGAAACTGTAAACTAATCTGTAATTTAAGTAATACAGAATGTTTCTCTGTTTAAAGGGTATGTGACACAGAAGAAAGAGTTGCTGACATAAGAAAAATTTAATTACCATATTCATTGATTATTAACATATTTAAATTAGCTGTGGCCCTAAAAAATAGTTGAAGAAAAAACTACCCTTCAATTTATTTCTATAATATGTGGATCTGTTGAGGGGAAAAGGCCCCTCTTAAACTCCACCTAGGATCTCATGCTGCTCCATCTGAGAGATTGTTTCTGTAACCATAATGATGCTGAAACTGCCAGCAGGCACTATGCTTCCATCACTGACAGAATAGTGTGGGGCAGACTTCATATAGCTAGTGTTAGAGATGACAAGTCAGATACCCTCTGCTCATACCACCTAGACATTTAGACTTACACCTGGACCATGCCTGTCCTGCACATTTTGTTGTCATGCATCTCCTGCAGAATGCTGGTGCATAGCTGTTGCCATGGCCTGCTTTTTCTCCTAACCTTAATTACACTAATATTTTGGGATGACCTGCATCAAAACATCTGGGGATGTGACCCCCAGCCTGCCCAATGACTAGTCAATTTGGCAAAACCTCCTGCAGGAATGGGATAACATCCAACAGCTACAGATACAGAGGCTCATTGGTTATGCATGCCAGAAGTGTCAGGCAGTGGTGGCAGCAAGAGGTGTTCACACAAGATAGTAAAGGACTGCAAGATGATTGCTGTTAATGTTCACATTTGCCACTATTCTGCTGTTGTTTTGTTTTGTTTTTCTATTATTCTTTTTGGCTTATTGTTGTTTCAACAATAAAGTCTGAAAATGTACCATATACCTGTATTTAGCAGCCTAATTATTTTATGGATACGCAGAAAGAAGGCATGAGCTCTGCAGTGCGCCAGTTGTCTTCTTATAGAAAAACGAGAGAAAAATGAGTGAAAAAGTAAATTACACTAGCAAGTGGTTTCCTTTCAAATTTGAGCTTAACTCTCTAAAAACAAATGAATCACCTAAGATTATAAAATAGCATGCACACCCTTGTGAAAACATAAGCAAGTCCACAGGAACACATGACATCTCCCTGCCATGCCTGGTAATCATAAACTCTTCTTCTATACACTCTTTAAACAGAGACAATGCCAGGGACCCATTGTGTTCCAGTAGGACTTTTGGGCTGGTAGGCCAATTCTTCCTTTTGTGTCATATTTTATTAGGTGGGAGGATTGAACATTTTTGTAAATCTACACCTTTATAAGGCAATGTGTGCCATCTGTTGGATACGGTTACTTTAAATCTTTCTCACAAGGCTCTTTTTGTTATAGGCACATGATACAGTATTTTAAGAGTTAGTTTAGATCAATGTACATTAAAATCACTATGGTTACATTAACTCCTAAAGTGATGAAGAAACTTAAAAGTGTATATATGGGGAAAATTATAACACCTCAATTGTTAATTGAAGAATGGTTATTTTGCTATATAGGAACAGATTCCAGAAGAATGTTGCCATGAGCCCTGCTTGGTGAATTCCTACAGACTCCCATACCAGGCATGACATAAAATCCCTTTACGTTGTTTTGTAGTGAATTGTAAAGCAGGAAAAGAAATCTTGATACATCTGTGGGACACTGTGTGATAATTCAAGATATGATAGCATAATGGCAGATCACCTTTAAGAGTTTGGCAATAGTTTGAATGCGTGGGAGCAGATAATTCAGAGAAGTGCAGGAGTTCAGGACTAAATATATTTACAGACAAGAGCTAATACATGGAGAATAAGAATTTCCTTACCAAGAATATCCTAATAGAATTTCTTGTTAAACTTCTTGATATCACTAATTATGTACGTCTGTATATGAAATCTACAAATTTGATATAAAAAAAACATAGCAAGACTTTTCTTATGTTTTGCTGGTAGCTATTCATGACATTTCAATGCATCAAAAGTGCAAATTAATATCAAGCTACTCATTGGAAAACATTTTATTCACCTTTGTTGTAATGATACTATCAGCATGGACTATCATTTTTCATGCTTAATTCGTCTACAAAGATATGAATAGCTTTCCTACATTATATGATATGTGATTTAAAAAATCAACAACTTACATATTTAGGTGGTAGAGTGGCACAATGGTTAGCAATGCTGCCTCACCAATCCAGCATCATGGGTCTGAATCGCATACCTAGTCATTGTGTTTTTATTCTGGATACTTCAGGTTTCCTTTCAAATATGGGGTTGTTGGGTTATCTGGTAAATCTATAATCCAAATCTATAGGTGTCTGTGTGTGATCCTCACATCCCAAAGACATGCCTGTTAGGTTGTCTGGTAGTTTTAAAGTGTCCCTTCCTGCTGGGTGTGCTTTTTGCATTATATGATACCAGGATAACCTCTGACATCCACAGGCCTAAAATCCTTACACTTACAGAATGTTAATCATTACTTCAATAAGCTTGAATCTATGCTTTGTGTTTTGTTAAAATTAAATGATATCTACAATTGGTGGAAGGATGCCGAGTTCTTATATCAAAATCAACTTTTATAGTACACAGACTGCAAGAAAACTAAACAAATTAAATAATGAGGACAGAATAGTCAAAGTACAGTGAATCAGCTAGGCACTCCACATCACATCACTCTTTTTAAAATCTTGTTTAAATCAAAACATTTATCAAACATGACTAGAATTTAATTAGAAAATAATAAACCTGTCTTTATGCAGTGCTGGTTTTGTTCCCAGAGCGAAAAGAGTATGCCTCAGGACAGCAAAAGAAACACATTACATTAACTTTATGGGCAATAAGTATGTCCATAGCCAGAAGGTGTTGATAATTCATTTATTTTGTACGTGTACATGTGTAGGCTTTAGAATAAACAAGAAAATAATCATGCAAAAAATGTTTAGACATTAAAAAGGATGGAAATTATTATTCCAGATGGTCATAATTTATGCAAATTGAAACTAGACATCTGGCAATGCAGTCTTGAATAAAAGGTCATGGATTGGGGGGCATAGTCATTGGGCTGCTGATGTATCATCAAGGGGATGATTCTCCAAAGCATCACTAGCTTAATACCACAGTGAGATTCATCTTTTCATTAAAAGAATTGCTGACCAGCATTGCCTGGGTGAGCAATAAACACCTGCTTCTATCCAAAATGTTAGGTCAAACTAAATGATAGCTCCGAACATGAAAGGTTAAAATACTTCAAATATGTATTAATATCAGTCATTTAAAAAAATCACAGAATATTCCAGGAGTATAAATAATTTAAAGGCATAATAAAGTCATGACAGCCTATGAAGGGTATTTAAATGTTGAAATTATTGCTATGGTGAAACTGGCTGGAGGGTTCCTTTAGAAACAGCTTATCAAATGATTAATTACATTTCTAGTTCTGCCATTTGGCAAGAAAATTGATCCTGTTGTGAGTAATGTCAGCATAAAAATGGCAATGAAATTATGAAAAAAGGACATTGTAAAGAATGTGGAGCCAGATTTTTCATGAAACAAAGTCACTGCTACCACTTGCCAAATATTAAAAAATATTTCTGTGAGAGCAGTGCAAAAATATACTGCACTTGTAGTTTAAGACTATAAGAATACAAAGTGTTTTTTTAGGCAGATGTTTCCAAATAGGGCGGCACGGTGGCGCTGTGGGTAGCGCTGCTGCCTCGCACTTCATTTCACGGGTTCACTTCCCGGGTCCTCACTGCATGGAGTATGCATGTTCTCCCCGTGTCTGCGTGGGTTTCCTCCGGGTACTCTGGTTTCCTCCCACAGTCCAAAGACATGCAGGTTAGGTGCAATGGAGATTCTAAATGGTCCCAAGTGTGTGCTTGGTGTGTGTGTGCACGTCCTGCGGTGGGCTGGCGCCCTGCCCGGTGTTTGTTTCCTTCCTTGCGCCCTGTGTTGACTGGGATTGGCTCCAGCTGACCCCTGTGACCCTGTAGTTAGGATATAGCGGGTTGGATAATGGATGGATGGATGGCATGCTACAGTAAAATAACTGTACTGATAATCAACCTTTATATAATCAATTTAAATTACATTGTAAACAGGCATAATACAATAAATTGGTTAGCCATATGACAAAGATAGACCCCCCTGGTTAAATTACATGTTTCAGTGAATGTCTAAGTAAAAAGAAGTTACCACTGGCCCTGTGCAGCATACATTTAAACTTAAATTATTTCTTGACATTTTCTTATTATTGCTGCAAATTAAAGATTAAAATAATAATAATAATTGTAGCAAAAGATAAAGTTTATGCATCTTTCTAGTTGATTTATTGTGGCCATAAAATGGATTGACTTGATAAGTTTTATTTTATGCCATATACAGAGCTAAATAAATGCTTGTTACTTCCAGTCTCTGAGAATGTTGTGTCTTAAAGCAGCATCATGGGTTCCTCTAAGCAGCTGACTGGTGACTTAAAAATGAGGAGAACTGGCTCTTATAAAGTAGTAAAAGGCTATAAAAGATAAATAAATCATTCCAATTTAGAATTTCCACTGTCAGAAGAAACAGAATTGAATGAAACTGTTTAACTCAAGGCAAAACCTTGAAGACCCAGAAAAATCCAAGATATAAAAGCTTGTAATCCTGTCAGATATACAAAGCTGCACCCTGGTACAATTGTAAATGTCCTGTTGAATTTTTGGTACCATGACGACAAGATACATTTTGAAAAAAAATTTAAAGGAAAAGAACACTATCTATCTATCTGTTAAGATTTGGGGTTGTGTGACAGGCTGTTGCTGCACAAATTGTTTTGAGTGAATAATATGACTTTAAAAATTAACAAATCCTGAAAGCTAATGCTGCAGGATCAGTCAGAAGTTGATGCTGAAAAGAACTGAATATTTTGGTATAATGACTGAAAACATAACTTAATAACAACCATGAAGCACTTAAAGGAATAAACTATCATGGCAATGAATTGGCTTTCAATGTTACCCCCACTTGAATATTTATGTCGAGAGACTAAGAGTGACAGAGTTTTCTGCAAGAAAGTGTTAAGGGAAAATAGTATGTGTATTATCGTGGTATTTCCCTCTACTTGCCCTTTACCTCTTTCCTCAAGGGTAAGTGTTCTCGTCAAGTTCGTTATCGGGTTGGTCTACTGTTACACTTTAAGATGAACACACACACACATAGATAAACACACACACAGACCCTAACCACAACAGTGCCCCATGAATGACACACACACACGCTTATTAACCCTTAGCACTTTGAACCACACAAGTGCTATAGGAATAACAGCTTGTCATTCAGCACTTCAAGAGACTTACTTATTTTTGGCACGAACAACATACAATGTTTTAGTGATATCTCAGACCTAAATATTACTTTTGGTCTACAAGAATACATTTAAACATACAAAGACTCAGCACTCTTGACTATAGGCCATTTATCAGCCAAGAAAACCTTCTTTATCGTATCGTCCCTTCTATTGAGTAGCGCTCTCACTCTCAGCCTTATAAACCTCGCAGCAGCACGGAAATAATGGCAAAAATCCGGCTGTCACCAGGTGCTCAAAGAAATCTAACTTATTACTTCAATCACTCTAGACATTAAGACAAAGCACTGAAAGTTAAAAGCAGCATGGTATTTACTACAAGAATAATAATAATACCACAAGAACAAAGAATACTAGAAAATAGGTACTTATAGGAAAGTCTGAATATATAGTCTTTAGAAAAAGCTTACGAAAAAGTTACAGATGACAAGGATGAATGTCCCAGGGAGGCGTTTGATTTAGCAATCGATGTTCATGATGCCTTTCGGACGACCAGGGCCGTCTTCGTCCGTTCCTCTTCTTCTTCTCCTTTTACTTCTTTGCTTCTTCTCTGCTTCTCCTTGCTTCTTCTTGTCTTCTGTCTCAAACCAAGGCATATTTATTATGAAATGTCATGCCTTGGTTTCACAACACATGCACCTGATTGGCTGGCTGTCAAAATGATTGATGAATTCATTCACTGCCCGTTTTCCCAAACAACAAAACCTTTGATGTACTCTGAGGTATCAGTAGTTCTTCCTGTCCTGGGCTGTAAACCAAACTATTGTTCCAGATGTCCATCCATAAAGTAATCAATAGCCTGAGGAATCAGCTCAGTATTCTTTCCCAGGCTGTAAACCAAACTGTTGTTCCAGATGTCCATCCATAAAGTAATCAATAGCCTGAGGTATCAGCTCAGCATTCTTTCTAAGCTATGAACAAGTGTTATAAAAGTAAGGTGTAAGGGAAGAAAACCTCCTTTAATTTGTCTTAGTTCATCTGTTGCCTTGTCTTGAACAAAATATAATGGAAACCAAAATGTACAGATTTTATACACCATCACAGTATGGAAAGAGCAAGAAGACTCTTAGCTGTCTACAAGAAATGTGTGGAAACTATGATTGTAGTCCAAGGATATGTTATACTTTTACACATGCTACATTCACTATTGTAGTATGTATTCAATCTATTAAATTCAGGAAATACATAGTAATTATTAATTAAAATGTACAAAAATATATCACATTTAAGCATATGCCCTACGGAGATTGTGTTGACTTCTTTTTAATTGGAGATAAAGCATACGTAAAGCATGTAGTTTGACCAGGGTGTGTCCATTCTTTTAAATCAATAAATATATCTGATTTACAATTCTAATAAATTTCCGGAGGACAGTTGTACAGCACTGAGATTGTGAGATTTGCAAATGCATATGTACACTAAACCCATTTCAAGTCATTTTTAAACTTAAAAGACTGGTATTTTTGAAATCAAAGGTATTTTTTCACTGTCATAATAAATTTTAGTTTGCCACATGAAACTGCTTTCTAAAGTGATTAAAATTTTATAAATTATAAATAAACAACTAGACTGCTCATGAGCTTTATAATGAAGGTGAAGGCATCAGGGTTCAAGTCAAAAATATTATCACGTACTTATCTATGTCTTAGGATTACACATGCATTGCAAAACAGCATATACATGTTGTTTTAAGAAGGTAAAAAGCAAACCATATTAAACCATTTTAAAAGATGGCCAGGTGTATGTTTCACTTTGCCAACTACCATGTTTGTCCTCTTCCACAGCGTGCTTTCAGCTCAAGGGGTGTGAATTTACCTCAGAAAGTCATTGCCAATGGTGATGGCCATATGTGAACTGCTATCTCTGTTCTACAGACAACTAGACCATAATAACTGGTGACTTTTGCAAGTCACTCCCTACTTACAACCATTTTCAAACAAGACCACAGTCAACTATCCTCTCAGTTGTTGGAATGCTTTTGGCAGACACACTTCCTGTGCTCTCAGCTCTTAAATATTTTATATGTTCTAGACGTCAACGACTATGCAAAGAAGAAAGAGCACTGCGTCGAAAAGAGACCCAAAAGCGTTGGAGAGAAAAGAATTTAAAAAAGAAAGCAAAAAAGAACAAAAATAATCAATGTGCAAATTCTGAAAATAAGGAAAGTAATAATCAGCCCATCCCGTGAGACTAGACTTTGTGCCAAGAGGTTTAACCACACCCGGGACCGGAAAAAGACAAAGTAGAACATCGTAAGCGAGCAGGGGGTGAAGCCCCCTAGTGATAATAAAGGAAGAGGAATTAAATGGGAAATATAAAAATTGCTTGCAATTTTGAACTTCAAACTGAGGTTTCCCTCTTAGTTACTACCATTACTGCCAACAGAGAAAACTGTGAAAATATCTGTAATTATACTTTCAACCACTCATGTCTTTCACTTGCATCAAACAAAGACCTTTTTCCTCTATAGTTGACTAAAGTGACTTCTTTCTGTCCTGTCTGTGTAAATTATGCCTGGCTTTCTGGCTTACATGCTTTGCTTATATATTTACATGAGGCATCCCTCAAGACGAACCTCTAAAATTTTCACACACTGAAGTTAGATGAGATTTTTATGGGTACAATTTACCACTCACTACATTGGTCAAGTAAACATTCAATAGTAATCAGAAATGATGTTCTAAATAGAAACTGAACATTAATTTGAAAATGCAAATTGTTGATTGATGCACATACACAAATGCCAAAAATATGAAAAGGAGAGTAAACCACCCTGTCACTTAAGTTTTTATACTTTATATAATCAGCTTAATGCTATGAGCCCTAAGATAACACCAGCCATACACCAACAAGAAGCCAGTAACATACTTCCTCTGCCTTTTTTTAGATCTTATTAATTATAGATTGGTTGGAGATATTAAGATGTCTTAGCTTCCTCATAAATGTATATCTCCAGTTCCCTCTGTATGTAACAGTGCGGTATTTACCTTAACTACATGACTGACAAGTTTGTTCCGTATAATTTCTGTGAGAAGATATGTCACCTGGTTGCTTTAACTGCATAACATGTTCTTTCAACCATCAACGTGAATGTTGTGTTTTACTGTTATAAGTCAAGCAATGAGAAACATCAATTTCTTACTGAACATGCCACCAGTTTTGGATAGTGACATGCATTTTAAGATTACATAAAGCTTTAAATTAAAAAATGTAATACAAAGATTGTACAAAAGAATAAAAAATGTGAAATTCACAGACAAAATGGGTTATAATTTCAATAATCTACCAAGTACTCCTGAAAGCAACTGTGTTGTGCTAATAAATGACTTTGATTAATGATAGCATAATGATGCACTTACTAGCGCTGAATGCACAAAAACCCTGCCAATATTATTATTACAGATAAATTTAAAGGTATAGTTAATGCCTTAACATAGAAAATAAACATTCAGGTGCTACAGTTTGGTGATTCAGTTAAGTGTGTTTTTAACCACATTTGAAATGCTTAATTTTACTGTTATACTCATTATGCCTAATTGAAATAACTATAGATCACTGTACCTACCTTGCATATTAGTCTGGTCTGTGTAAAATTTGGCACCATCAGGACTTTCTGTGCAAGCTGACCCACTCTACAGTCTATCACAGCATGATCAAAAGCCAGAGGTTTTTTTCCAACTCCTCTCAGTCCAAAAATTTGTCTGGTGCCATCTGTATAATTCTGCAGAGTAAGTTTGCCCTAATCGAAAACATCAAAAGAATGCTGCTTAAAATAAAAAAAAATCATACTAAAGAAATTCCAAGACTGTTTAATAATGAATACCTTTAAGTAAAACAGAATATCATTAGTTAAAATCATGCTTCTCAAGTGAACAAATATATAAATGTTTAGCTATAAAAATGCATTATAATATGAACAACAATATTATTAGGATAATGTACACCCATCCATTAAATCAAGTTTCCACGTACTTATTAAATGACAGATTGTTAGTGCATTAACAGGAATGGGTACAAGGTGAGAACCAACTCTGCATATGACCAGTCTATAGTAAAGCATAGTCTCACACACGTCATGCAAGTAAGTTTACTGTACTTTGTATACGTGACATATATAAACATGAATGAACATTCAATTATCATAGGCCAATTTACAGTCATCAATTAACCTAAAATTAATGTCTTTAGGATGTGGAATCTGAAGAAAGTGGAGAAAATGTGCAAACCCCACACATATGGAACCCAGGGTAGAATTTGAATCCAGAGCTATGAGGGAGAAGCACTATCACTTCATGACAGTGCCATACAAGAATATGTACAGTACCTGCATGACATTCTTTAAGTTATTACAGTCTTTGCAGTATCACTAATCAAGAGCAGGTACACAATAATCATTATGCACCAAGCAAAACAGAAGAGCAGTTTGGATAATGGATAGAAGGTGGAAGCAACATACACTATTATGAAATTAAAAAGTTCTTACAACAAATTAAAAGTGTTAAAATAAAGCATAATTTTAATGATCTTAGATTTAGCAAAACAGATTTTTTCACTGATCTTCCAAATTGAAAGTTTAATCACCTAACGCAGTTATGTTTTCCTAATCTTTTCATTAGATTTCTAAAAAAAATTTACAATACAATAATGCATTATATTTGTATTAATGACAGAATATTTCCTTTTCTTTTTATTAGATATTTTTAATCAACGGCAAATAGGAGAAAAAAGTCTAAGGTGAGATTGTTCTGGGAACTCAAATAAAACAAATGTGTTCCAAAAAGGTGCAACATTTTGCAGAATAACTGTGCTGAACCCTGTTGAGCAAATATTACTTCTTCTAGTTCCACAAAGTAAAACACTTCATTAAGCTGCTGCAAAATACAAGGTAGTAGAAGGTTCTTCCAAATAAAGAAAATCTGGCAATGTGTTAGCAGTGTAAAAAGGGTAACTGCAATAGTCTGATAATTAAAACCTCTAAAGAAATGAAAGTGGATAGGTTCTACTGAGAGCACCGCCTAAAATGTAAAAGAAAAACAAGCTGTCCAAGGAAAGTTGATGCCTGGATGAGTCTCAGACTAATTTTTAGGAAGGTATCTTTCCATTAAATTTTTAAAAAGGTGAAAATAACATGTTCCTGCATTCTGCTATGAAGGTTATGGGTGATCTGTGTTACAAAGGACATTACACCTCTTTCTGTTGTGTTTTTGATAACAAAATCTCTAATTAACAAACTATACAAAAACAATGTTTTTTGTAATAAGATGTGTTTCTGGCAGAGCTGCCCAAATGACTCAAATTAATTTTTAACTAACCGTCTTTAAAATCCCAGTACCAGGCTTTCATCAGATAATAAATACAAATTATTTAAATGAAGGTGAAGACACATGAATTGCTCTAAAAAGTATGGCTGACAATAATGACACCAAAATAAATCTTACTGATGTATAGTTGTATACTTTCTTACAACAAAGTATTCCTTATTTTATTATTTATTTATGTTGTTACTACAGGGAACTTTAAGAATTTCAATTAGATAAGCAAAGTCTCTAGATATACAGTATGTTATGGCAAGCCAAATTAACATTTAGAGATATCTCAAAATGAATTTT
>JANRMT010062832.1:387493-402504 GCA_026402145.1 Polypterus bichir lapradei | reverse complement strand
AATTTGGGATATCTTAAAATGAGAAGGAAGTTATTTTGAGATATCTCAAAATATAATTTAGATATCTTAAAAAGCATTTAAGATATCTTGAAATTCTTTTTTTTTTTCAGATATCTGAAATACATTTTTAGATATCTAAAATGAATTTTGTGATATCTTAAAATGGGTCTCTGCTCCATTTCAGATATCTAACAATGTATTTCAAGATATCTCAAATTGTATTTCAAGATATCTAAAATGCATTTTAAGATATCTTTAAAAGGACACTCAATTATTTCAAGATATCTCAATAGCATTTTCAGATATATACAATACAATTTAAGATATCTCAAATACATTTCCAGATATCTCAAAACAGCTTCCTGTCCATTTTCAGATATCTCAAATACATTTTAAGATATCTCAACATCACTTCCTGCTCATTTCAAGATATCTCAAATACATTTTAAGATATCTTATAATAAACAAGAAGTCACATTGAAATAATAGGCAATTTTACAGGAAATGATTTTGAGATATCTTGAAATGCATTTAAGATATCTTAAAATGCATGAAAGGTCAATTTAAGATATCTGAAAATTCATTTGAGATATCTTGAAATGCAGAAACAATTATTTTGAGATATCTGAAACTATATTTGAAATGCATTTGAGATATCTCAAAATGTATTGCAGATATCTTAAAATGTAAAGGAAATTATTTTAAGATATCTCAAAGCGAGTTTCAGATATCATAAAAAGTAAATTACATTTTAAGATATCCAAAATTCATTTTGAGATATCTCTAAATGTTAATTTGGCTTGCCATATGATATCTTAAAATGGGTCTCTGCTCCATTTCAGATATCTAACAATGTATTTCAAGATATCTCAAATTGTATTTCAAGATATCTAAAATGCATTTTAAGATATCTTTAAAAGGACACTCAATTATTTCAAGATATCTCAATAGCATTTTCAGATATCTACAATACAATTTAAGATATCTCAAATACATTTCCAGATATCTCAAAACAGCTACCTGTCCATTTTCAGATATCTCAAATACATTTTCAGATATCTCAACATCACTTACTGCTCATTTCAAGATATCTCAAATACATTTTAAGATATCTTATAATAAACAAGAAGTCCCATTGAAATAATAGGCAATTGTACAGGAAATGATTTTGAGATATCTTGAAATGCATTTAGGATATCTTAAAATGCATGAAAGGTCAATTTAAGATATCTGAAAATTCATTTGAGATATCTTGAAATGCAGAAACAATTATTTTGAGATATCTGAAACTGTATTTGAGATATCTTGAAATGCATTTGAGATATCTCAAAATGTATTGCAGATATCTCAAAATGTAAAGGAAATTATATTAAGATATCTCAAAGCGAGTTTCAGATATCATAAAAAGTAAATTACATTTTAAGATATCCAAAATTCATTTTGAGATATCTCTAAATGTTAATTTGGCTTGCCATAACATACTGTATATCTAGAGACTTTGCTTATCTAATTGAAATTCTTAAAGTTCCCTGTAGTAACAACATAAATAAATAATAAAATAAGGAATACTTTGTTGTAAGAAAGTATTCACATTCTCTAAAAAGTATCACATTATTGAAACATAACACTGGGGAACAATTTTGAACACATTTTGTGTTGACTTCAATTTTTAAGCTTATTTACACTAAAATAGGTATGCTGATTCTGAAAGTGCAGTTAGTTTTCTTCTGTCATGTCAGGTTTTTTCTCTACCGCTTATATTAGTGTGATTACTGTAGCATGGATTTGTACAGGCTATTCATTTACACGCAAGACAGTGTGGTTAGAGGTTGTGCGCTGCTCTACGTAGTGAATAAGCAAAATCTATTTTTCAACTTACACACGTATTTCCTTTCTTTCAGATCATGTCTGGCTCTGCTGTTTCTCGTCGTAAGTGCCTAAACAACCCTGATTCATTTTGTTATATCTGTGGCAGTTTCACCATTCCCAGTCAAAGGGCAAACATCAGCACATTTGTAGAGCAAGCCTATTTGGCATATTTCAAAGTTAAGATAAGTCTTGGGCCCCTCATAAGCTGTGCAAACAGTGTGTTGAGGATTTACGGATGTGGGCAAAGGGAACATGTGATAAGATGCCATTTGGTATACCTATGGTTTGGCAAGAGCCAGGAGATCATTTCAGTGACTGTTACTTTTGTATAGTGTAAACTTCAGGATATAACAAAAAAAATAAATGTAACATAGAGTATCCTAGTCTACCATCGGCTATACGCCCAGTGGCTCATTCAGATGAAATCCCAGTGCCGGTTTTTGTTACACTACCCTCTCTTGAAGAACACAATTATGGTGATGAACTAGGTGACAACAATGATGAAAGGTTTGAAATTGAAGAGGACTATCGAAGAAGGCTTCAGAACTCCTAGCATCAAGACTGCGTGAGAAAAACTTACTTGAAAAAGGAATGAACTTATCATAGTTTCGAACCAGAAAAATTGCATTTCTGCAGTACTTTAGAACTGACAGTGACTTTTTGTATTGCCATAACATACCTGGTTTAATGGAGGAATTGGGAATTCCAATCTATAACTCAACTGAATGGTGACTATTCATCGATAGCTCAAAGCGGCGCTTAAAGTATGTCCTCCTTTACAATGGCAATATATACTCAGCAAAAAAAGAAACGTCCTCTGACTTCCAACTGTTTTTACTTTCAGTAGACTTAATGTGTAAATATTTGTATGAACACTAAAAGAGTCAACACCATAAGATATAAACTAAAAATGTTTCACAATGTGTCCCTGAATGAAGGGAGGCTCAAAATCAAAAGTACCAGTCAGTATCTGGTGTGGCCACCAGCTGCCTGAAGTACTGCAGTGCATCTCCTCCTCATGGACTGGACCAGATTTGTCAGTTCTTGCTGTGAGATGTTACCCCACTCTTCCACCAAGTCACCTGCAAGTTCCTGGACATTTCTGGGGGGAATGGCCCTAGCCCTAACCCTGCGCTCCAACAGGTCCCAGACGTGCTCAATGGGATTGAGATCTGGGCTCTTCGCTGGCCATGGCAGAACACTGACATTGCTGTCATGCAGAAACTCACGCACTTTTTGCCACTCCTGTCTGGTCCAGCGAAGGTGGGTTTGTGCCCATAGGCGGCGTTGTTGCTGGTGATGTCTGGTAAGGACCTGCCTTACAACAGGCCTGCATGCCCTCAGTCCAGCCTCTCTCAGCCTATTGCGGACAGTCTGAGCACTGATGGAGGGATTGTGTGTTCCTGGTGTGATTCGGGCAGTTGTTGTGGCCATCCTGTACCTGTCACGCAGGTGTGATATTCGGATGTACCGATCCTGTGCAGGTGTTGTTACACGTGGTCTTCCACTGCGAGGATGATCAGCTGTCCTTCCTGTCTCCCTATAGCGCTGTCTTAGGCGTCTCACAGTGTGGACATGGCAATTTATTGCCCTAGCCACATCAGCACTCCTCATGCCTCCCTGCAGCATGCCTAATGCACGTTCACGCAGATGAGCAGGGACCCTGGGCATCTTTCTTTGGGTGTTTTTCACAGTCGGTAGACAAGTCTCTTTAGTGTCCTGCGTTTTTAGAACTGTGACCTTAAATGCTTACTTTCTGTAAGCTGTTAAGGTCTTAACGACCATTCCACAGGTGCATGTTAATTAATTGATTATGGTTAATTGAACATGCATGGAAAACATTGTTTAAACAATTTACAATGAAGATCTGTAAAGTTATTTGGATTTTTAAAACATTATTGTTGAAATACACAGTCCTGAAAAAGGGACGTTTCTTTTTTTGCTGAGTATATTTGGGTCAGTCCCAATTGGCCATTCAGTTTCAGTTTGTGAAGAATATGCAGACATAAAGAGAGTCATTGAGTTGTTGCAATATCACCAACACAATTGGGTTATCTGTGTTGACCTTAAAATGGTATGCTTCCTTTTTGGTCAGCAATGTGGATACACTAAGTATCCCTGTTATCTGTGCATGTGGGACAGCAGAGCTCATGAGAGGCATTGGGTGGAAAGGAATTGGCCTCCAAGATCTGCCCTAAAACCAGGTGATCCAAACATTCTACATGAGCCACTTGTTTATATAAAGAATATTATATTTCCGCCTCTGCACATGAAACTGGGTCTGATGAAGCAGTTTGTTAAAGCTTTGCCAACTGAAAGAGACTGTTTCAAGTACCTCATTTTGGCATTTCCTAGCCTGTCATTTGAAAAGATAAAGGCCGGTGTGTTTGATGGTCCACAGATTCAGCAGCTCATCAAGGATGAACATTTCTTCAGGACAATGTCAGAAGTCGAAAAGAATGCTTGGTTATCATTCAAAGCCATTGTCAAGGACTTTCTTAGAAACACACAAGCAAATAATTACACAGAAAGTGTCCAGAAACTCTTGGAGAGCTACAAAATGCTTGGTTGCAATAAGAGAATCAAGGTGCATTTTCTGCATAGCAATCTTTCCAACTTCCCGGAAAACCTTGGTGCAGTCAGTGATGAGCAACGTGAACGATTCCACCAAGATTTGAAGGACAGTATCAGGGTAGATGGGATGTACATATGATGGCTAACTATTGTTGGAGCATCCGGCAGGATTGTCCTAACACTGAACACTCCAGGAAAAGCAATAAGCGTAAATTTTTACCTTAACCGCTTACCCGATTAATTTTCAAATGTTTTATTGTCAAAAAAAGTCATAGAGTAAAAATAAATCCTTTGTATGAACAAAGGAAATTTAAATAAACAGTACATTCAAGTTATTATTTCATTATTTTTTCATTGTATGTACATTTTTTATGTTTGTTAACAAAAATGGAGGGTACCCTGTATCGTAAAACTGGATGTGATAGTAAAAAACTGAGGTCATTTCTGGATTCACCACCCAAAAATCAGTAAAAAAACAAGTGTAAGATCTAACTCAACAAAAAATGTGTTCCCCATTTCACTTCTAGAGCTAGAATAAGATGACCTATTTTAACAACTAATACTGCTACAGGGTGAGCCAAAAAGAAGTACCACATTTCAAACGTTTATCCTACAAAAACGTTACAAGATAAAATACATTTTATTACAACACAAGAATGGGTATATAAAACAGATTTTTTCACTATGTTTTAAAAATTATGTCTTCAAGGTGGTGGCCATCATTAGCGATACACTTTTCAAATGATTTTTGAATGGTCGCATGACTTGTTCACCCATTTCAAGTGGAATAGCAGGGATTTCATGGTGAATGTTGTCCTTGAGGGCTTCAAGGTTTTGAGGTCGGTGTGTATACTTTCAACTTGAGATAGTCTCACAAGAAGAAATGACATAGAGCGAGATCAGGTGAACGACATCACCACGCAAGAAGATCAACTTCCCCCAGAAACATCTCCCACAAAACTTGTTTGGATCTCTGCGCCGTATGAGCTGTTGCTCCATCCTCTTGAAACCAGGCATCCACCACATCCATTTTTTCCAGTTGGGGCTGCAAAAAGTTCTCTAGCATTTCAATGTAACATTCTGAAGTGACGGTGACCGTTGCTCCACCCCTCCTCAAAAAAGTAAGGGTCTACAATACCAAATTCTGCAATGGCGCACCAAACTGTAACATGCTTACTGTGCAGGAGTCTCTGATGAAGTTCACAAGGGTTAGTTTCACCCCAAAAGCGAAAGTATTGCTTGTTTACACAAACATTCAAATGGAAATCTACCTCGTCACTGCATATGACGATGACATCTCGATGAATGTTTTGCAGAATGTTCATGCACAACTATGTACGGCTCTCCCAGTCTCTCAATGAGTTCCTGCACTACCATCATATTGTATGGATGGAAATTAAGGTCCTCATGCAAAATCCTCCTCAAAGACGTGTTGGAAATGCCTAAGAAGCAAGTTTGCATGCTGAATGTCTGGGAGCCAAGATTGTTTTCATCAGCGTTCATACACTCTGAGGATAGCCTGTGTTCAACGTTGTTCCCATCTGTCAAAATTTAGCCACCCACTGAAAAATTGTTTTCTTGTTTTGGGACATCACCTTTAGGAGAAATGCTGAAGTACGTTCAGAAAGAGCATTGTGTAGTAATGATGGATTTGTTGTTTTCGAAGAACGCTTTGACAGTGAAAGCATGTTGCAAGGCATGTTGCAGACTGAAAACCACAAGGGATCGCCTATCAAAGGACCACCACCCCAACTCACTCGGCTGCCTCTACCTTGCGCAATGATCTTGAGAAATGTGGTACTTCATTTTGGCTCACCCTGTATATCACAGTTTGAAATTATTCATTCTATCATGAATTTACTGTATCAACTTAATTCAGTTTTTATGGTGGTGTGGTGTTGGGTGGCTGAGACTATCTTACCGGCTTCAGGAGCCAATCCTGGATGTGATGCTAGTTCATCAAAAGACATACAGTTATTCAGTCAAAAAAATAAATTAACAAAATTGAAATGTTCTATTGACAATCATAGGATAATATGGGTACAATTTGAATTAGGTGTTGATAACTATAAGAAAATATTGCTAGGTTGGTCTTAAACATACAGTTGCAAAGCATCCAGTAGCCCTCACAAGGAAGGCTGTTAATGTGCTTATCTGGGATGAATTACAAAGCAATTTAAAAAAAGTTTAAAATTAAGAATTACTGTGTAAAACTGGTTATATATCAATGGAGAAAGTCAAGGGCCATCATGTATAACGCCATGTGTAGAATTCACACTGAAACATGGCTTACAGACAAAACTGGAAATATGCAGCTATGGTAGTCACTTTGAGCTACTGTTTGTATGAAAATGTGCTATATAAATAAATGTTGTTGTTGTTGTAGTCGGAATTATTTGGCGAGTCTGTGCACAATTATATTGTTACAGAATGATTACAAGCAAGTGAATTAAATTTGGAAATGATATGCAATTATTTTCGGTGTATTTGATAAATCCTGCGTCATTGATGCAAATCTGAAAAAAAGCGACACCACACAGAAACAGTAGCACTGATTTGGCGCAGGGTGCCTCCAGTTTGCAAAACCAAGCAGAAACTTGTGTATGCACAGGGTGAGGCTGGTTTGAAAATAGGCATGGCTTTACACCAATTTTATTTTTTATACATCACAAAGTGTGCGAGGAAACGGGTGTAAGCAACATCGTACATACTCACCATTTACACATTAGACCCAAGATCACTGGCAATCTCCTAAGAGCAACTTGAATATGCCTTAAACCTCAATCAAAGCTATCGAACAAATTTTCTGCTTGGTAGGGGAGGTAGAAAGAAGCTTTTGCCCTGAGTAAAAATGACCTAAATGCATAGTAAAAATCAATACACTATCAAATGAAAGCAGAACAACAGTTCTTCAAAGGTGTGTTCCGCATGCAGGAGTGAAAGTTTTCACTGTAATACCTGACAGCTTTTTGGGGTAAATCAAATATTACCACTAAGCAAGAAAATCTCATTGCAGTTGTCTAGTACAGTAAAGTGAGCACTAAGGTTTACTGCTAATTTGTTGCTTCAACATCAGAGCAGCATTATGTCGGGAGGACAATGTCCAAACACAACCAAATTAACAACAAAACGTCCGGAAATGCAGAAACCCAGATGTAAATACTACTAAAGTGCCATTGCGAAAGATGAAGTGAGCTTCATGTGCAAGAAGGCCATCAAATATCACCCAGATAAAGCAATTTTATGTAGAGGAATATAAAAAATATTTTTGTCAGCCAATCTAAAGGAGACATTTACAAGTAATGCTAAAATATATTTGTTTCTGGCAACACTAGGTACTGAAGCAATCAGATCCTCTTATTTTACACACCACATTTACATTGATTTTTGTCAAATAAATAAATGAAACATACAAGAAATCTCTCATAGATAGATTGTGCTACTTTAATCTTTTGATAGCTTTAAAATGTAGATCTATTTTCATTATGATTGATCAAAAGATAAAACCTTAAAAGAGGTGTGTTCACTTCTCATAGCACTGTAGAAAAAAGTACTAATGTATTCTGAGAAAACAGAAGAAATAAAGCAAATTCCATTATACATTAATTCTAGTATAAATAAGCTTCTGGACTTTATAAATTTTAAAGGCTGCTTGGATGTTGGGTGGGTAGTCTCCAAAATTCGGATTATTGCATATTAGAGCGTCAATTAATAAACGTGTTCAAAATCTAAAAAATTCTAAAACATGTAATTCTGTCTACCAGAATCAGAAATAAGTCAAGTTAAGATTAGAAACTTGAATTAGATAACAAACTGAGAGTTAATGGAGTGAGATAAAAAAGAGAAAGATAAATATTAAGCTAGGAAAATCATCATCCAGAAGTCCAGTCTTCTGCCACAGAAATAACTTTTCTTTTATACTCGTTTCCTATGACATTTAAAATGAAGTCTATACTTGTGTATGTAAAATACAGTTTATTTTGTATTATTATCTTTTCTTTGATTTGTACTCTATGTGTTGATGTGATTAAAGACAGTACAAAAACAAAATGATTGATTAATGAATTGTTTGATCTAAACCTCTTTAATAATTAGCGTTTGAGCTACTATACACAATAAATTGCATAGATTTCTATAAAAATGAATAGCAATACTGTCATTTATAATTTTACTTAACAGCAATAATAATCTTCAGAGACTTGTAACAAATTTGGTTTTAAAAGGACACTTGGTTTACCAGGCAGAAGCAAGCTGGCTGATAATTTTTGCTTGTGGACTGCAGCTTATTTTTATAGCAGATGACCTTTTCTTTATGCACCTGGCCACCATACTCCTTTCATAGCTGTCAGTCTTGTCTCAGTAGTGCAGTGTCAGATACTATTAGATGACGATGAATTAAAAGGGCATTGAATCCCTAACGTACATAGCTGTCCATTCTTCTTTGTAAGGTATCCAAAACAAGAAAAAACTGCCATTGGTAGTATGCAATACTACTGACAAAATTAGTAAAATGTTTCATTATACATCAAAATACACAACAACAGAATACAGATTTTGCACTTAACATTATTTATTTTTTCAAAAAATTTCTACTTCTTACATTCTGAATTACACTGTTTTTAAAACTAAAATATACCGTATTTAAGTCATTTAACAATTTCAATACTGGTGATTTAGGACTGGTGATTAACTAGGTTAACTGAAATTTAAAAAAATTACCAATTCATGTAATGTACCATACATTGTGTATTTTTATATGTATTTTAATGTTAAGATATTTGTACAAGAAGCTCTGGGATAATCACCAAATGAAACCTAAAGGCCAGCTGTACCTGAGAAGAATGTGACATTTAAGACAACTTCCACTTAATGGTGAGATAAGAAGGTGGTGCACTGGCTAGCACTACTACCCAAGGGTTCCATGGGTTGTAATCTCAGCAATTTGGCTCAACCACTGTCTGTGTCTAGTTTGAATGTTATTCATGTGTCTACATGTATTTTTTACCTTGTCCTCTGGATATCCTATTATACTCCAAAGACACTTACATAAGGCTAGTTGAAGACTCTAAACTGGACACATAGAAATAAGTGTGTATGTATGTGTGTGTGTTACTGACCCCAGCTTGCGCCTGGTTGCTGCCTTGTATTTATTTTATTGTCACGCTTCTGTTAAAATGAGTACACAAAAAATATGTGTATCTTTAAAATAAACTATAGGACATACTGCTTTACCCTAATATGTCAGGCTTCAAGAAGGAGCATTTGACATTTCAACTGCCTTAAGCTACTAACATGTCTTCTGTCATCATCCTACCAAATCCTCCTAGCCTCCCTCTCAGACCTTGGCATCACTGGAACTACTCTTAGGTGGTTTGAGTCCTACCTCTTGTGTCCTGATATGGAGATATGTCAAGGATGCATCAGGCAAACAAAGTGTTGCCACAAGGATTGGTGCTGATCCCTCTCTTATCCTCTCTGTACACTTCCTCAGTAGGCCCTATCATAGTTTTTCTTATCAATTCTATGCTGATGATACCCAGCTATACTTGTCGCTCCATCAAGAGGACCAGATGGTATCAGCCAGAGGAGGATGGTGGAAGGCAGACACAGTTTTTGTTGAAGGTCCGGTTCTATTTTAAAAGTGATAGGAGGGAGGATGGAGCTTTGATGCAGGAAGCATAGTAGTGTTTTTGGAGAAAGGATGCTACTTTGGAAGATCCGTTGGGGAGATGGAGTTTTGAATGAAGAATGATGAAGTTTTGTTGGAGAGAGGGAGGGAGGATGTCCTCAAATAAACATTGTACACCGGCACTTCTACTTTCTTATACCGTACGTCTGAGGACAGCTCACATTTCTAGTTTTCACACACTTTTACAGACACATAGTGGAATCCAACCTTAATGGCTGTATCATATCCTCACATGATTCCTGCTTGGCTCAAGACCATGAAGCACTACAGAGGGTGGCAAAGGCAGCATAGTATATTACTAGCACCCAGCTGCCTTCTCTTCAGTATATTTGCAGCACTATCTGGCTTAGAATGGCAAATAATATTATTAAAGACATCACCCATCTTACACTGCCATTTTTCTCTCTTTTCCCTTCTGGCAAATGGTATAGGACCATTGGAACAGGAACCAGTAGATTTATAAACAGTTTCAGCTCACATACTGTAAGGTTACTTACTGTTCAGTCATTAATAAGAAGAAATATTGTATTTTAGCAAATAGTTTATAAAGTATATAATTCTATATCTACTGTATGTTGCATGCTAAGTACTGTGTACGTTTTTTTTTGTATTGTATTTTTATTAACTGTTCTGAGAAGCCATGCTAGTTTGAATTTTATTATGTTATGTACACATGACAATAAACTTGATTTGACTTGTTTTAAAGCACTTTTTCTACATTGTTTGAATGAAAATGTGCTATATAAAGAAAAATAGTTGTTGCCTCCAAATTAATAAATTGCTCTTATTCATATGGAAGAGTTTCCTAACCTTTGTTCTGGGGTGGTACACTTTTTGTCACCAAAAACATCCCAAGGCACACAACTGTTCTACTAACCACAAACACATTATATCTCTTGCACATGCTCAACTGTCTGAAGGAACAATACTCCCAGAGAAACTGGTGAAAAACCAGCTCTGAAATCAGCGTTCACGGACACGGCACTTAGCAAGAGCTTTGGTGGCATCTCTCAGCTATTTTGTCCCTTTGCAGAACCCTCTCTGCTTCAAAGACAACTCATATGCCCCACTGCCCACTTGCCCTGTGAGACGTGCTGGCGAGCACAAAGCCAGGCAGATGAACTCTAGCAGCATGGAGACGCTGCTGAAGTGTTCTAAGTGCTGTGGTTCTTTCCTCTTCAAACAAATCTCGAACACCTGTGGAGCTTGTCCCTATCAGGTTCAGACCTAGGTGCGCTACACTATTTTTCCACAACACATCTGAGCAGCTCTCATGGCGCACAACTATACTGTTGCACACTGGTTGAAAAACACTGTTCTTGTACATATTGAAAACGCAATATTATATTAGTTATAATGAGAAAATTGTGAAAAAATGCTAATTTATTTTTTTGTATAAACTGGCTTACCAGAGTAATGCCTTCACACATAGGTTTGAACATCAGTGGATACTGAACTTTTTCACCAGCTCGTACATTTAGAACTGAAGGACCATAAAATCCATTGCCCTCAATGATGCCTTGAATATTCCACTCTTGCATGGTTTTGTTGCTCTAGGACAATAAAAGAAAAAATATTACTGACAGTACAGTATGTTTTATACATATGTATAGAGTTTAGTAAGTCACAATGTTTTGATTGTCTTTGAATTTCTACATACAAACCTTTGGTTGGGAGTCTAGTGAAAAGGTTTTTTGTTCAGGATGGAGTAGTTGTTGATATGCCATCAGCAATTTAATTCTCCTTATATTTGAAAGGTGAATAATGTTTTCATCTATTTATAATTCAACATTACTTTTTTTGAATACTAAAGGAAATAAATTAATAAAGCAGTTGATAAAGTTTAAGTAAAAAGCTTCAATGTATAACTGATTTTAAATTGTGCCCAATGAACGCAGAAAAGGTTCTGACAGAAAATTAATATTCATGTAAATATTATTTTGCATATTTATTTACATAAAAAGTTAAGAAAATTGTTTATAGATCACCTTTAAGGGAAATTATTCAGAAAAAAATATGTAAACATTTCTCTATAAATTTAAACATGATAAAAGGGCATACTGTAAATCAAAGTTTACAGATTGTTCCTTGTTTGTAGCAGGAAAGGCTGATCTATACTAATAAACGGCAAAGCACTCACTCACTCACTCACTCACTCACTCACTGACTGACTGACTGACTGACTGACTGACTGACTCATCACTAATTCTCCAACTTCCCGTGTAGGTAGAAGGCTGAAATTTGGCAGGCTCATTCCTTACAGCTTCCTTACAAAAGTTGGGCAGGTTTCATTTCGAAATTCTACGCGTAATGGTCATAACTGGAAGTTGTTTTTCTCCATTTACTGTAATGGAGTTCAGCTGGAGGGGCGGAGTTTCGTATGACATCATCACGCGTCTCATGTAATCACGCATTACGTAGAAAGCCAGGAAGAGCTACAAAACGCGCTTTAGAAAACATGCATTATATAATTAAGAAGGCAGCGAAACAATTAGAAGCGAGCGACTGACATATAAAACCATATTCAGCGGCTCACGTGAACTGACGCAGTGCGCAGACAAAAAGTAACAGTTCCAAAGAGTGCTGAACAAAAACCGAATTACACTGCTATGCTCAAATAGATAAACCACACGCAGTGGCGCGATAGTAAAGCATTCGCCTGTAGCGCACACGTCCGAGGTTCGATTCCCGAGAGGGGATGCACTAAGTATGTACGCGCGCTTCTCGATTTATTTTAACCTCGCATCCCCTTAGTTTGAGACGTATGAAAACGCATGCGGTTAACGCAGAAAGACAGATCACCTATTCACCTATTGAAGCTTCATGAATAATGGATACTTTATTCGCGATCAATGATTGTTTTGGTAAAGCCATACTCAGTGTATTCATTAGATGAACGGTAAAAAAGTAAGAGCGAGGGGACGGTAACTTACTGAAGCACACAAGCAAAACCACAATAGCACGCGGGCTCGATGTACTGACTTGCGCGATCACATTCCAAAAAATATTTCTTTTCAAGTTCAATTTAGTCCATATGAGTCAAACTCAAAGCCCACGGGCCACATCCGGCCCGGCGTGTAATTATATCCGGCCCGCGAGATCATTTTATATACTGTATTATTGTTATTAATGGCCCGGGTACATGAAGCACTGGTAACACAATAAACTACAGATCCCATAATGCAGCGCTTCAGCTGCCTTGCCGAACACTTACCGCGTTGCTGCAAGTTATTGCGAAGCTAGCCCACACGATGCCGAAGAGAAAAGTTGATTCTGAAAATAGAGCCTTTAAAAACCGATGGGAGGCTGAGTATATGTTTACTGACATTGCCGGTAAACCCGTGTGTCTCATTTGTGGAGCTAATATGGCTGTAATTACAGAATTTAATCTTTACAACGACTGACAAACACAGAATGTAACTTGAACACAACACATCGTACAAATACGACCCTGATTGAAACAAATAATGATAATCGAATCCTTGATCACAGCAACACTCACAAAGCAATTACTGTATATTGACAATCATGTTACGTTATTTTTAAAATGTTCCCTTTTCTTTTTCATAGCTTCTTTAACACACTACGTCTCCGCTGCGAATATATATATATACCTCGATCTACATACTCTCAAATAAATAAGCCACACACCGTGGCGTAATTGTAGAGGCTTCGCCTCTATCGCCTACATCCGAGGTTCGATTCCCGAGAGGGGATGTACTGAGTATGTACGCGTGCTTCTCGGTTCATTTTAACCTCGCATTTCCTTGGTTTGAGACGTATGAAAAAATATGCGGTTAACGCAGAATCATGTTACGTTATTTTTAAAATCATTCCTATTCTTAGCACAAGCAAAGCTGAGAAGCTTCGATGCATGTACTCCATAACAAAAAATAACGCATTTAATCACATTTTCAATTCCAAGCAAAGGGGAACTTCTGTCAATGCATGATTTCCTGGTACATCGATTACACTGGTGCACACATCACAGCTACAAAAATGCTACACTCGGAATGAAGCGCGTTCCTGATCGGAGGAAAATTTAATTTCAAAAAACTACCCGAGCGAAGCCTTGATAAAAGCATGGTTTTGTGCACAGTGAAAACCAAGCAAAATTAGATGCATTACAGAAAGCGGACTTTGTGGCTCTTACTGGGGATCATTGGACTTCCGTGACCGTTAGTAATTCTAATTACATCTAATTACAAAATGTTCAATGATCACACTGTTTTAGCCTAATGTACAAAATAATTTTGGCTAAGGTTACTCAGAGTTTAAAGATTAAGTTGGTCAAATTACCTTTTATGTTTCTGACTTATTTTTTTAAGAAGAAAAACTGCACTTTCTGTTGAAATTTTGGTTATTATTTAAAGACAATACCATTCTGAAAATGTACTTAAAGTACTTAAACTACCACTTTATTTTTAAGTCTGCCCAATTTTAACCAGGGATGATATTTTTGTTTCTGTTTTGAATTCAAATGCAGTTTAAAAGCATTTTTTTTTTCAGAAATTAAAAGAGCTTGAGTTTACAATATTCATGTCCATGTCTATTATTTGATTCTGTCGCCCACTAAAACCCTTTTAAATTAAAAAAACACATTTGCGATTTGGGGCAAATTTACATGTGCGATTACATACGATTAATCAAGATTAATTATTACACAGCCTCTAATTAATTGGATTAATTTTTTTAATCGAGTCCCACCCCTAATATATATATGTAGATTTGTATATATATATATGTGTATATACAGTATATATGTAGATATGTATATGTGTATATATGTATATATGTGTTTGTGTGTATATATATGTGTATATATGTATATATATGTGTGTGTGTGTATATATATATATGTGTATATATGTATATATAT
>JANRMT010062832.1:327289-387393 GCA_026402145.1 Polypterus bichir lapradei | reverse complement strand
TATATATATGTGTATATATGTATATATATGTGTGTGTGTGTATATATATGTGTATATATGTATATATATTTATATGTGTATATATATATATATATATATATATATATATATATATATATATATGATGTGTATATATATGTTTATATATGTGTGTGTGTGTGAGTGTATATATATATATGCCAGCAACACTCATGACAATGACAAAACAATTATATTGTCAATCATGTTACGTTATTATTAAAATGTTTCCTTTTCTTTTTAGTTCTCTGCTGCCAAACGCGGGTATTTTGCTATGTATATATATATATATATATATATATATATATAGATATAGATATAGATATAGATATATATATAGATATAGATATATAGATAGAGAGAGAGAGAGAGAGATGACAACAACACTCATATCACAATCATGTTACGTTATTTTTAAAATATTTCCTTTTCTTTTTCATAACTTCTTTAACACACTACTTCTCCGCTGCGAAGCGCGGGTATTCTGCTAGTTACTAATAAATGACATATAGCATAATGTGTGTTAGCTGCACTAAAACAGACAGCTCTGAAAAGAAACACCCTGGACAGGTAAAAAACTCCCTGGACGCAGGTACCAGTCCATTGCAAGATAAACATACCCACACTTAAACTGGAGCTAGTTTATAAAGTTAGCAGTCCATCTACTATATATATTGGGGATATGGAAGGAAAACCAGATTACTTATTGGATGACTCAGGCACTTTAGGAAAGAACCTGCAGACTTCAAATCGACAACAAGCAGGCAAAGGATTCTTGCCCAGAGGGGACTGGGCGGTCTCTTGGTCTGGAATCCCTGTAGATTTTATTTTTTTTCTCCAGCCGTCTGAAGTTTTTTTTTTTTGTTTTTTCTGTCCACCCTGGCCATCAGACCTTACTTATTCTATGTTAATGAATGTTGACTTATTTTTATTTTTATTGTGTCTTCTATTTTTCTGTTTCTTCATTTTGTAAAGCACTTTGAGCTACATTTTTTTTGTATGAAAATGTGCTATATAAATAAATGTTGTTGTTGTTGTTGTTGCACTGAACGCTGGGTGCATGAGTTAACAGTACTAGCCACAGTAGCACCATGCTTTAAGTTAGTAATTTATGAAATAAGGATTGGATGTTATCTTACTGTTAAAAAATAACTTACTAAAGCCTCTCTTTACCAGGACAAAACTATATTTTTAGAACTGTTTCATATTTTTTTCTAATTGTTTATCAAACAAAAATGTAACAAAATATTTAATTAGAAATATCATTATATCTCGTGCTGTTCTACCACACCTTGACAAGTTGCTTAAATAGTTAATGAAAATCTAGCCAAACTGTGATTCTCAAATGTCAGTTAACCCTTTTGTCATGAATGTATTTTCTAACTTGAATCCTGTGTGACCAATTTAAATATGAAACATTTTCATTACTATATTGGCTTCAGGCAAGCATCTTTCAGAAATTTGCAATATAATTATTATTCATCAGGTCCATTCTGAAAAGGTCATTTTCTCAATAAAAATCTACTTTTGCCACCAATAAATTTAAAATAATCTGACATTATATGTTAAAGTATGCCCTAAAAACAGAAAACGCCACACACTCGAAGCAAAGGAATATGCCCTTATTAAAACTGCATAAGTGAACTGAACATGATTATTAAACATTTGGAATGAAATATAACAAACTAAATAAGTAATGTTTTTGTGAAATGGCTTCTGTGCAAAATTCAACTTACAATTGGGATGTCCTGTGTGACAGTTTGAAGAGCAGGAATTACAAACATCAGATCTGCTTCGGTTTCCTCTGAATTTACCACACACTCAATGAGGTGTACACGGACATCTCTGGAAGAATGCAATACTATCTGGCATGGGTATCGCCCAGGTGCCTTCGGATGAAAGATTAGGGGCATTTCCACTGCATCCTCTGTAAAAAAAAGATAGAGAAATCACTAATTTTAAACAGTCTGCTGCAATTTATATTTGATACAAATATATTATACAGTATATAATATAAAAATATATTATATATATGTATTATAATCCTGTGACCCTGTGTTAGGATATAGTGGGTTGGACTAACTGACTGACTGACTGTATTAAATATATTATCAAAAGCTAAAATGCTTTAAAAGAAGTAGAAGACTTTCAAATATAAAGAAAAGGGTAAATACTGTATATTAACAAAAGCTAACAACATAATAACAAAACAAAAATGAACATGTCCCTAACCAAATAAGGCATAACTTGAAGTCTCTGTTGGTGGCAATGGTAAAAGTCAGAGCCTGATGCTATGGTCACATAGGGAAGTCACAAGAGCTGGTATTAGTTCATGCTTTGAGAGTGAAATAACATTACAGATCAGATGAGATGTAATTGTTTATCTCATAGTGTCAAGAATTTGCAAGAGGAGAAAAAAAAATGGCAAGGTTAATCTCTTTTTAATAGTGTCCTATAGAGTCCAGGTAAACGAATGCAGGATTCACATTCATTCTCTTACCTTCTACAGATGTCTGTGTTTCCAAGCATCCATCCCTTTTCTAACCAGCATATACAGTTCAGGGTTGTGTGGGAAACACTGCACACATTCACAATTACGCATAGAGGTCTAAGATTTGGGGGTAAATTGCACATTGGAAGTGCCAGAAATATCAGTAGAACATAAACATTTTAAGCCAAGATTCAAATGAAGTAGCTATTTGGCTTTTCAGCACCAGCAATAAAATTAGCTGCATTGTAATAAAATCAAGTTTATTTAGTGTTTCAAAGCTTCATTGCACAAGTACATCTCCCTTTTAATACAATACGACATGTACTACATTAACAGAAACATGTGATTGCAGAAGCATAATTAGAAATGTACAAAAGGAGGAAGAGATTTGGAAAATTAAAGCACCAAGAGTTTGTGACATTTGCAATTTGAATCAATTTGACTCATCACTTAAATATTATTCTCTAGTAATAGTTTTTAACCAGCTAATGATGCAAATATAAATTTTCTATAGAAAATGTTACAATCTTAACTGGTATTCTCAGACAAACCAGATTTAAAATGTCTATTATTACAATAACAGCTTTAAACAGTTTGTTTAAAAGAAAATATGCTGAATTACCCATGCATTTACTAATTCAATAGTGCAGATGTGATAATGTTTGAAGTTTTATTTTTAGTGTTGATTTTAAGGAGTATTTTTCAGTTACTTTAAAGAACATGCCATGGAATTAATTAAAAATGTGCACATGGCAAGATAAATCAGGTAGTTCAAGATATGTCATTCTTTACAAACCCTATGCTGAAATCCTCCCAAGCATAATTAGTCATGCATAAGTTTCACCAAAAATGGTCAAAAAAAGGTCTAGATACTTATTATGGTCAGCAAAATAATTATTCTGTGATTCTGATATGGGCATAAATTAGGATTTTATGCTGAGAAGTTAGCAAAATATATTCTAATGATGGGTAGCTATCTGACAGAATGGATGCCTTTCAATGTGGATGAGGAGTGCACTGCAAATAAAGGTCCTCTAGGCCAATCATTAGTGCCATTGCAACAGTACTAGGTGGGGACCTCCATGGAGTGAGTAGGAACTGAAATACTTAGTGCTTTTCCTAAGTCCAGTCAAGTAAACATAAATGTTCTGGTGGCAGTGTGTGATGGCCCAAGTCAGCTCCACGCTCCCTGGTTGGCGACAGGTTCATTCATCCTTCAATTCATGGCTTGGGCCCCCATTGCCTGGCCTGCCGCATCCACAAAGAGCCGTGCCGAGCAACACACATGCCTCCTGATGCAAGTCCATCAACATCTACGGTGACACCGCATATTGGGTCACTCCTACTCCCTAGCATTATTCAATAGTAGCACCCATCTTCAGCCCTAGGCTCTTCACCTTGAAGCTCTCTCACAACCACCTGCATCCATTCTTCTTACACACGGGCTATCCCGATCCTGCTTCTTGCTCTTTTCTTTAACCTCCATCCTTCTTTTTCTTTTCATTATTTTCTCTGTTCTTTTTTTCTCTGTTGTTCCTCATTTCCCTCTGCCATGTAGGCTCATCTCATTTTGCCTGATCAAGTGTAGATGAGACCCTCCACCCACTTCAGGGTTTGAATGTGGTATCTGACTGATCCACCCGCATTTGCACATGACTGCATGATCAGCCAAGCACCGTAATCAGCACTGTCATTCACCCACCTGCACTAATTCTAAGCTTGCACACTCTTGGGACTTGATTATTTATTTAAAAACTTGCAAAATGCCATGGACCACTTATCACACAGTGGAGTATTTTACCAAATGACCTAGGGCCTACCCATTGCTAGTTTATCAGCATTCCCAAAGCTGTAATATTAGGAGATGGCAGCTGAGAGAGCAGCGTGGAAGATGGCAACTGAGACGGCAAAGATATATTGGTAACAGCAAAGAACAGAACAATAAAACAGCTGGCAGAGGTGACGGTACCTAAGCTGGTGCTGCTTCTGGCATCCATCCTGGTAAGTTGTTACAGTATTAAGTAATATTTTGGTCCTATTCAATGCAACAGTAAGATAAAAGAGATGATGATCTTTACAGGTTTTATGCCCATTAAGGTTGCTCTGAAAAATCCAGAGGATCAGCAGTTCTTAAGTTCAAACAACAGATACTCAGAGCACCTACTGTATATAAACAGTTTACATCTACAGGGTTGCAATACTATCTATGAAGAATTTCTCAGAGGCTGAGTTTGGCGGAAAGGGTGCCTAATGTCTGTCAGTATGTTACTATTCAGTTACTGGCATTTATCTATATGTCTCTACTATCTGTACTGTCTGTATGTTAACTGGCTTGCATTTCATTAGTAACTTAATGAAACTTGTGGCCTCTAGCTTGAGTATGAATCATCTGTGCAGATAAGCATCAAAGTAATTTTGGAAGTCTACAAAAGCTATTATATTTCAGACTTTTTGGTCAACAACTTCAAGTGCATTTTTGAAACATATTGATATTATATTTCTATACAATAACTGACATACAGTATAAATGTATATTGAATATGCATAAATATATATTATATACACACATATATACAGTTTATTGTATACTAGCAAAATACCCGCGCTTCGCAGCGGAGAAGTAGTGTGTTAAAGAAGTTATGAAAAAGAAAAGGAAACATTTTAAAAATAACATAACATTATTGTCAATATAATTGTTTTGTGACTGTTGTGAGTGTTGCTGTCATCAAGGATTTGATTATCATTATTTCTTTCAATCAGGTTCGTATTTGGAGGATGTGTTGTGCTCAGGTTACATTCCATGTTTGTCAACCGTTGTAAAGATAACAGGTTTCATTCATCGAAGTGTTCACTACCCAAATCGCTACTCGCGAATCTAAGATGTTTAACAGGCATTCCTGGTATTAACTTTTTGATTTGCCTGCGAATATTTAGCGGCAGCATGTCTATTGGATTGCTGCTGACGGACGGCCTTATATGGGCAGGCACTGAATTACGTGGGAGGCGTGGGTATGGGGGACGCAATATAGGCCATCAGCCAACTACGTGTAAGGCGTGGTGATGGGGGACGCAACTCCGCCTCACACGGCGACCGAGCTGCAGGCTATGGCCGTATATATGTACGTAAGTAGGATTCAGTTATGACCGTTACGCGTAGAATTTCGAAATGAAACTTGCTTAGCTTTTGTAAGTAAGCTGTAAGGAATGAGCCTGCCAAATTTCAGCCTTCTACCTACACAGGAAGTTGGAGAATTAGTGATGAGTGAGTCAGTCAGTCAGTCAGTGAGGGCTTTGCCTTTTATTAGTATAGATATAACATATATATAAGGGCTGCCAAATGATTAAAATTTTTAATCATACTTAATCAGAACATGTCATTCAATTAATTGCAATTTATCACATTCAGAAATGTCCAGTAGTTTCCTGTGAATGTGACTGTTGTAAAATGTCCCAGCTGCTCAAAATGTGAAGAAGCCTTTCATATAAATCCTTGACAAGTGAAACAATTGCCCCATGTTAAGGTAATATGTAAGAATTGTTAGATGTTGTGACGCGTGAGACAATGTCTTGCATCCCAAAACACGAGGCTGAGTCTCAGTACTTTATCAAAACCAGCTTTATTCAACTTGAAACAGGAACAGCAGGGTTAATTATTCCAACGGGAGCTACCACTCTCCTATACACAGACACAGCAAACGGGTCATATCAGTGGCCAAGTTATACTGTTCCCTGCATTTATAATGTGCCTTGCAACACCCAACTGTGACAGGTGCACATAGTGCAATCTTGATTGGCTTTTAGTTGTTTTGGCGGCGTTCTGCTGCTGTGCTGTGAACCTGTAGTTGCGTCAGCAACGGACAAGCAGGCTGCCTCCTCCACAGACGTGGCAGGCGCTCTTTTGTGTGGTGTTCGGTGTGCCGTCCTGTTAGAGGGGTCCTAAAAGATTTCAGAAACCTCACAATGACATCTCTCAACGCTGCTATCTTCAATTATTTTTAGAGGTTTGAACTCTGACATAATCCATTTTTAATAAATGGTGGTAGTTAATACTTTAGATTGTGCTTCACTTATGGACACAAGTCAAGTTCTACAATAATGGATTGTAGTCTGCTGCAGATTTTGCTGGTTTTGTATAACAGTAGACCTATTAAATAAAGCAAATGCTTTACACATGCAGCATATGATTAAATATCATATGGTATCTCTAGGGTTGTGTTTTTCAGCCTCTTTTCTTGGTGTATCACATTCAGGAATTAAACTTATTTTGAAGTTTGTTAAGCACTAAAGTCTTACTAGGAACAACTAACAGTGAATTTCTTAACTCCCATCTCTCTGCCTAATACAGTGTGTAAAGGATTTTCACAAGTAACTACAGAGAGTTTTTTGTGTACTTGTTTATGATTTTAATGTAAGAACAATAGCATATTTTCATAAAGAATAGAAATTAGACTAAAACTTTCATATTTGTACTTTGCAAAAATTATACAGATACTAGGCTGACCCGCCTTTTAAGGCGACCGACTTTTAAGTTGACCACTTCTTAAGGCAATTCAATATGTAGATCAATTTGATATTTTATACAAACTCATTAATTTGGTTATATTGCATTTGAGCAGTATTACTTTAATACTCGTAGTTTCTGTTATTTTTGTGATGAAATTTAAACTTTTTTTCTATATTGAGGTCACCCTTTTGAACCCCCCTGATATTTACTATGCGGTGAGGCATTTGTACTCCATCAACATTAATTATTTCCAGAGACATAATTTTGTCTATTTTTCCAGCGCATCACGCACAAAAGCAAGGGAACGATGGGAGCACCAGAACTCTGCTCACATCATGTCGCTTCGTACCGCAAGCTGCAAGTAGTAAGTCTGTGATAAGCGGAATACCGCTACACTTTCCACTCACGGGACGGAAGGACAATCCCGACCGCTTTTATATAGTAAGAAAGAAGAAGAAGATATCACACAGTCTGGAGTAGAAAATCATCTTTTACCTGGAAAAACGAAACTACAAATCCCATCGTGCATTGCAAAATGGATGGGGCGTGTGTGAAACTCCGCGCCTGCGTAGCACTCACGGGACGGAAGGACAATCCTGACCGCTTTTATATAGAAGGATGTATGAATCCAGATTAAAAGAAGCAGAAAAATAACTCAAATTACATGTAATAGCAGTTCGAAAAAGTGGGAAATAAGTGAAAGTTGAATGTCTTTATAAAGTCATTATTGTTAAGGTTGAATTCCAGTTCTGATAACTTTAAGCACTGTTCTGCTTCTAACTTCAGCCTTGACCTGTATTCATTTTTATAGGAAGAATGAAAAGTACCAAACATTGGCAACTCTGATTGAAACAAATATCTTTCACTGTTGATTAATATTAATAAAATCCATGTATCTAACATTGTATTTTAATGTAATTATTAATTGCTACAATTTGTCTTTGTTCCTAATTCTATATTATAGAGCCTTAGTCAACCAATATTTAAAACTGTTTTAAAACTGATGGTTCACCAAAACTAAACACCTTTAATTCTGGAGAACCAGCCCTGAAAGACAGACATATTTATATAGAGACTATAACTACAATGATAAATGATTACTTTTGTGAAACACCTGAAGAACATTTTCAGTTACCTATATGTTTATTTAAAAAACTTGGCAATGTAAAGACAATCTTTAAATTTAAATTGATTGTTTTTAATAAAGTCAACCTTGCCAGGGCTGCAGTCCACTGTTTGAAAATCATTGGCTTGAATAGTCTGGGGTGTCAATTAATGTGATTGAGAAAAAAATACCATATTAACTTTAACAGCTATTATCCATATACATAAAATAATTGAAATACTATATATATACTATATATATACACAGTATACATATATATATATATCAGTTATTCTGATATATGTACATATATATATTCTGTTTCTATACTATATAAGAAATACAAAGCAACAGCATTATTATAAAATCAACATCTTTAATCCAAACCATAGATTCATATTTAAATAAACTGATAAACCGATTTAATATTTTTAAAGGAAGAAATTCATTGCACACGTCAGACATTTACCAGTAAAGGAAAAAATTAAAATTTGCCAATGGAAATTTAACCTTTGTAACATTTTTTTGCCTCCATTCCACAAAGAAGCTTCTTCAAAAAGGTCAAAATGGAGTTATCAGATAAAGACAGCTTTATTCTTTATGGAAGGATACTTCAGTCTTGTCCTGCAGAGCTAAAAATAATTTCCTTTCAACTCTACAGTGCACCAAGAGCAGTTGAAAAAAATGGCATTTCAGCAAAACTGGAGTGCACTAGATGCACACTGAGCAATACTAAACAAAGCTTGAAGAAACAGTAATTGCGAATCAATTTCATCAATTTGAAGTCACACTCCCAAAAAAACATCAATACTACCCAAACATTACAGAAAATTTACAGTGAACATTACAGAGTTAGTTCAGAATAATGACAGCATATAAAAGTTGATAATTTTTAAAAGGACAGGCTCCAGAAAACTGCTCTTGGGTTCTGACACTTTAGCATCATTACCTCCACATTAGATGCTTTGCTTTTAAGCAATGTGATGTTTTTTCTTTGTTGCCATGAAGATATGTTTGGTGTCTTTTTGATTCAAGTGACTCATCATTGTTTTGATATTTAACTAAAACGCCTTAGAACAATTAAAAATAAATTGGATTATTTTAGTTTGGAAATTATTACTTTGGCTTATTTTCTCAACCTACATGAATGTGGTTTTGATTTATTTATAAATAAGGCCTCTACAGGTATATATATCAGCAACTTGTAGTTATTTCAACCAGTAATTCAAATTCACAAAAATTATATTAAAATAACTGAGAAAAAAATCATTTAACAATCTACCGAAAATTCACAATTGTGATTTGTGTAGCTGCAAAGTGGTCCGGTTTACTGCTTCTCAGAAATAAGTGAAAAGCAAGTTTGTGTTTGCCTAACTACCTTCAACCTTTATAAAGGTCTATGAGGCCTCAGTTCAGTGCAGAGACATTTGTTTTCATGATCTTGTTATCTGTCTCATTTCTGGATTCCCTTGCTATTATAAGTGCTCACCTTTTGATTTTTCTGGCTTTGAAATTTTCATTTTATCTTTGGTTATTGAATTCTGCATAACACACTTGGTTTTGTTCTGTTTGTGTTTACCTCTTTTAGGCAAACCTTTATAATATGTTTTTGGTTCTATTTTTTACACTTGTTATTAAAATCTTTATTAAGGAACACTGTTCTGTCATTTGGGCTAGTGGTTTTTGCGTCTTTATAAGCTTGGGCCCCTTTTTGTAAATGCGGGTTGCAAAGCCTGCTTCTTGAGTTTTAGGAGCCAGACGTTGTACTTTGTGAGGTGTACCTGCTATTTTCCAGGCCTGATTTGTAAGTTTAAGGCTAATTTTGAATTTCTTAAGCATTTTAACTTCTGCTGCCTTCCATATTCCTTTAATTGATGTGCTGCCATAATACTGCCATGATGATATGCAACACTGTGAGTTTTGTTAGTGTAGTACAACAAAAATGGGCGGCTCTATTCAAAGAGGAAAAGGTTGCCGTAATGGAAAGGGATCATGTGTGTATTACTATACCAGGCAAAATGGGGAACCCATGTATCAAAAAAAAGACAACAAGCTCTGTGTTGATTACTTGGATTTCAACAGGTCTTAGATGGGTAGCACAGCTAGCAGAGTATCTTTATATATAATGTGCTACTGTGGTTGTTCGTTTGTCTGTCCAGGATTTTAAATCACCTGTAGCTCGCAAACCATTTGAACTATTGACCTGAAATTTGGTACACATATACTATGTGCCTACTATCCACTTTTGGGGTGATGATTGGCCTCCAAGGTTAATCCTCTTTTTATTTTTATTTTATTTTACTGTAGAATCAACTCTTGGCAGCAGCCAGCAAGGTGGCTGTGCGGCGTATGTGTATGGGCGCCGTTTTCATTCCTACCACCTCTGCTGTCACTTCCCTTAACTCTTCATATCTTAAATCATTCTTGAGGCAGATTGAAGACTTAAGTGCTAGATTAAGTGAAAAATTAAGGAAAACATGCTAAGTATTTGCAACACAAACACTAACTTCAGTTTTAATGCGAAAAGGTGCAGACAAAAGAAGAGAAGAAGCAGGCCGCTAGGGTGGAGAAAAGAGGAGCTGCTCAGGAAGCAGCAAGCACATCAACCTCTGAGCAAATGAATGCTAAATGTACAGAGAAAGAATATGAAAACTAGGAATGCTCAAGTCAACTGTATTTGCGCTGTTACTGGTACTTTAATAACCTGTAAACATTATTCTATACATTTCTTTCCAAACTCAAGCCAGCCGCAGACACCAGCCAAAAAATATGTTCAGGATAATACCAAAGTGGACAATATTCATGTTCATATCTATTGATATGTGTACAGATTAGACAGAAAAAAAGTCTCTGATTTAACATTGTAAATATAAAGCACCTAAATGCTGCAGATAAAAACCTTAAATACAGCATTCTGTTGAAGACATAAATAGAAAAAGCAAAAATAGGTTCTCAGGGTCAGCCGAGGGTAAACATTTTAGCTATAAAAAGCAATTGCTGTCATGTCAGTAGCAAACCCACAGGCAGCCAGAGGTTGCTTGTCTGATTGCTGTCTTTGACTTTAATCAGAAGTGGAACGAGAAGCTGTGGGCCACTGACAGATTGGACTGAGTGTAAAACTGGCAGGATCAAATATGTTTAATATACTTCACCAACATGCTAAATTTGTGTAGTATAATACAGTGATATATAAGACCCACATTAAATTTTCGTAGTAATCAACTGTGACACATAATATCTTAGGATATAAATCAACCTTTTGCCTTAAATCAACACTTTTTTTATACAAGAAATATCACCAGAAAAAAAATAGTTTAAACAGCCAATTGTCAATTTTTGATTAGTTAAAATACACTTTTTTGAACCATTCTAATTATGGTAAAAGAAAAAAGACCAGAGAAAAGCCTAATATTTTCACTTTATTTTAAATGAGCACATTTCCACACTGTAAATCTGATTGTGTAATTCTGTTAACGGTATCAATTCAAAATGCAAAAACACCACTCAATAAACAATTACATGTAACTTAATGCATACAGTAATACATTTCTCATTACTCAAATGAGTTTTTATTCTTCAAATATAAATAAGGCAAAAAAACTAAGCATATGCCTATACAGAAAATGGATTGGTTAAGAAATTATGTTTACAGTGGAGCCACAAGAGCCAGTCTTCTATCAGCATGATTAAAAGATGACTAGCTCTAAAAAGTATTTTAACATGCATCACAAGCTATCTACAGTATCACACATTTTTGAATTTCAATTAGACAGACCCTGTTATCCTCAAAATATGCTACATGCTTACAAATGATCAGTAATGCAGGTTTTTTATACACAAAGAAGTAATTTTAGAGTTAATAAAGCAGATGTGTGCTCGTCCATACCAGAAATTAGATTTCAAACTCATTTTTTTCTGATTGCATTATCTGCAATCATCTGGAAATGTTCGTTTTTACCTCTAGCTTTTGTAAACTATTGATAGAATATTTTAAAAAATGTAGGTATGTTCTCTGCGGTGGGTTGGCCCCCTGCCCGGGATTGGATTCCTGCCTTGTGCCCTGTGTTGGCTGGGACTGGCTCCAGCAGACCCCCGTGACCCTGTGTTCGGAATAAGCGGGTTGGAAAATGGATGGATGGATAGGTATGTTCTAGTTAGATGGCATTTCAACTTAACATTAGAGAGGTACCCGATTCTTACCCAAGGTAACCTAAAGCAGTGTGACTTTTAAAGATGCATAAGGGGATGTTACATTCTATTGCATTCTGTTACTGTCTATTCTGTGATGTAATTCAATTTTTTGGACACATGGAGAAAAACTTTTCAATTTTGATAAAACAAAATAAAATCAAATGTAAAATTTGTAGCATTATTAAACAGCAGCTTATTTAACTCTCACTTGTCCTTAGTTATCCTTAGTCTTTTAACCATGGCATATGATAGATTAAAGAAATTAATACATTACTATAGTATGAAAATATTTGTATATGTGCACGTCCTACAGTGTACTGTCATTCAAGATTTTATCTCAAGTTGTGCTCTTTAACTGACACTCTACTTTGCTCCTGAATTATAATCTTTCCTCCAGAATCTAAATGCATGAACTGTGAAAAACATATTACTTTACATATTAAAGAAGTACAGCTCTCAATTTTGTTTTAATATGTCACATTTTAAAGGGCTCTTGAAACATCTTCACTTTGAATTGCATATTAATCCATAAAGTATGGTAAGTTAATCTCTGCAATTCTGATATTTTGATTAGTAAGCAGGTATGTCTGTGTAGTTGCAATGATACTGAAGCAAGCAGATTTCAGTGTTTATTTTACCAATATACTGTATCATCTATTTTTTCTTTATCAGCTTTTCTTCCCAAGGAAGGACACAAGTACAGAATAACATGCAGTATTGGGTATAACTAAAGACAGATAAACCATCACTGCCCTGAAGGTCACAGACAAGATTTGAAAAAGCAGGATTGATATCCTCTCTCCAAAATGGGCTTGAAGCATTAAAAATCTGGCAAGGTAATATAAAAATATTAAACAGTATAGTAAGTGATAAAATGTCTTGTCTGCTCTTGGCCACTGAGGTATTGTAACTTTAAAAAAATGTGGCAGCTTTGAATTCAGGTGCATTGTGCTCCAACAATGCTGCAAATGTTTTAAATTTCAGCATGTTCCATACCAAAGGAATAAAAGGACAGACAGGAAGGAAAATAAGTGAAGATAATGTAAACTATTCCACCCATTAATTTTTAGAACTCACTTTTTCCAGTACAGAATAATAAACAGTTGCAACCTAAGGACGGAACTGCCTTTTTATGGTATGACAACTAAATGCTTGACAGACACAGAATAATCCAATTTAGATTCACAGATTAACCTAAAAAAATCCTTGGAATATAGAAAAAGAATAAGACAAACAAGCAAATTGCACATTAAATGCACAGCAGTCAGAAATTGAACTGATATCACATACTGTAGCACTTTTCAGCACACTAGCATACATTATTTCTAAAAATCAGTGCCACCTTGCAAGCATAACTAAGAACAGCAGTTTAAATGGATACCTCAATATATAATAGTAAGTTCAGAGATTTAAATACTACATTTAAAATAGTTATACTTCTTATTAGAGGATACTGTATGTTTGGTATAACTGGCTCTGTAGCTCTGTTTCTACAATTGTTATATTCTGCCATGACTTGTAACAACTGATGCTCTGTACGAAAGTATGCTGAGTGTCTAACATAGTAGCAGAATTGTCAGTATGCCATGAAAACAGCTGAATTGAGTACTGGCTGTGATTCCAAATATGTTTCAGCACCATTGGCACAATCTTATTATTTTATTATGCAATGTGTACTCAAATCATATTTTTTATAACCAATGCTGCAATACATAGTAAATCACATACAGCCACAATGGTTTAACAACAGAGGTGCACTCAAATTATATTGCCCTGTTTTCTCTACACAGCATCTACTTTTCACCTATTACATTCTGTATTTTTATTTTACATACCCTACAGGATACAAGCTAAATGGCTGCTTTGGTGCGTGCAGGTGAAGCATGCACAAAAGAGTTTTTACTGTACTTTGTACACATAACAATGTATGTTAGCTGAAATGATTAGACTGCACTGCAAAAAAGTTTCTGAAAAAGCCAAAGCCATCTGTACATTGTTGCTAAGTTAATACTGCCAATCAACACTCAGCATTATGTATTTTCTGTGGAACATCATGTGCATGCACAACCCAAAAAATACTCAGGAAATGAAAAGGTTAGATTACGCAATACAGCCAAACCCCAAAAAAACAGACTAATGTGCCAAATTGAATTATAAATAGCAAAAAGAATTATGAATAGCAAATGCTAAGTCTATCTTACGGAGAATATGTTGCTAAAAGAACTAAAGACAACATTTTTGAATGAGTAAACATAATTAGTAAGTTTTGCTGTTATTTTAAGTTTGACATTTACTTAAGTCCATAATATGATGAGGTAGTTCTGAATCAATTTAAAAAACAAATTTTAATTATTTTTATCACACATAGTAGAAGACTGAGAGTGATTATGGGTGTGACATTTTTTCAGTGATTACTGTATACTTTCTACAGAGCAGAGACAGCATTTGGGCATCACCACTCAAGCATGTCAATGATAGTATGTGTTTTCAGATGACTTTTTGAAGCAAAACCGACAATGAATATACTGTTTTGCAATATGTGTGCAATTTCAAGATATACCAGCATGTCCTCCAACTTACAGGGAAAACTTGGGTGTTGGTGGCAGGATTGGCACTCCAGTCACTGTAAAATAACTCACGCTGTTCCATTGTGGAGCTGAGGTGTCACCTACTGCACTCGGGTCCCAATCCAGGTGGTTCGTCATGTGTTGAGTGCAGCAACGCACTATCAATGCATGATCCCAGCCCCAAGACATGAATCAATACCTGGTAATACTCCTGGCTTGAAAAATTGATGTATTCATTAAGCTGTAAGACTTTTTTTTTTACGCCTTGACCGTGGCGCATTCACCTTCATTTTAAAATATAAGAACATTTTAAGTACAAAAATTGCTTTACTTTAAAACACAATTTCATGTGTTAAATTAATATATACCATGATTGTGAAAAAATAACTTTTGACTTGAAAAAAAAACAAACTTATCCTTTAACTCCCTGCACTTTAACACTTCATTTTGAAGTTATAATTTGTGAATCTTCCAAAACCCTAAAAACAATGCTAAAACCAAAACCATATCCGTTAATCAGAAAAGCAATTACCCTTTAATCTTCTGCCAAGAAACATAAAAATGTCTAAAGCAGTAATGTTAATATAAAATGTATGAAAAGATAATGCAGAAGGCAATTGCTTACTTAAAAAAATATCACTGAAAAGTTCAGTAATTTCAGAAATATTTCCTTTGATAACTAGCTAAAACACCAATTTTCAGCTTGATTTAGATAAACAGGTTGAGCAACCTGGGACCAGGAGTATTTCGGATTTTGGAATATTTGCATATACATAATGAGATATCTTGGGGATGGGACCCAAGTCTAAACATGAAATATATTTATGTTTCATGTACACATTATACACATAGCCTGAAAGTTATTTTATACAACGTTTCTAATAATTTTGGGCATGAAATAAAGATTGTTCAAAGTAGCATCAGCAGAATACCTGTATTAGCTGTTAAATAACAGTAATAAGAAACAGCGGAAGGCTGTCAGTCTCCACCTACTATGCTGTATTTTGAGTAAAAGGTAACTGTACACAGAGAAAAAGCAAAAAACACAGTGAGTAATGCATTTAGGTGTGGCACTGACGATGGCTGATAGCAAACTAGTGACAACAGAGTATAAGAGCCTATAAGAGCCGCTTTTGATTGCCACACAGGTGTTATCACACCTTTCACCCTTCCTCCTGTGCTTACTTCACAGTAGAAATGCTTGTGTAGTGGTGCTTCCAGCCACTCGAATTTCAAAGGGTGATTGAAGAAATCAATTGTAAATACTGAGTACCAGCTGTGTTATTCACATCTACTCATCAATAAAAAAAGTACAGAATACTGTTCAAAGCCCCAGATAAATGTAGGAGGCAAATGTGAAAAAAAACTCGCTTTTTATTATTGTACTTCACTTACAGCACATATTTATTAGTTCTGTACTCTATCTATCTATCTATCTATCTATCTATCTATCTATCTATAACCCTTTATGTTGAAGCTAAAGAAGTATACCTGTTATTATTTGGATCTATTATGGATCCTTTAGATTTCAATTTTTGTCATTGCAAGCTTTTTTTCCCTTTTTGTCTTTTTGGTATTTTAATTCTATTTGTTTTTGGAATAGGATTAACGGATTTGGGATTGGATTTATTTGCTTAAGTTTGCCATTTTAGACATAACCTTTTTTGCCATTGCATTGTTTTTCTTCTTGTATACAATTATTTTTATAAGAAAGTCTTAAAAATGTAAAGGGACATTGTTTAGTCAAATGTGCCAGGGGTTCTTATGTTTCCCCTCTATCCTTTCAGAGTTTTTGAATCTAAAAGTCTTCCCTATTGTCAGTTGGGTCTGTGCTGCTGTAACTCTACTTCTCGATTTCTGGACCAGGCAGAATTTGTTACTAGGCCTCTGCAGCCTTGTGGTGTTAAGTCTGCAGTAAGACCTCACTTCATTAAGCATTTCACAAGCCAGTAATCACAATAAAATGTACTATAAATATTTGTATTTTTATCCAGAACTACTATCTAATAGTTTCCATCATCTTAAATAGTGATTAACACTGTTATACAATACAAGAAAACAGAGCGAATACTGAGACTGTAAAAAAGAAAAAAATGTGAGAGCAAGATTAATAATCTGAAGTGCAAATGAACTTTTAATTCACAAACTCAAATAGGAAAATAAATCTGATTATGAAAGTGTAACCTGTCATGTTGTCAGTGTCAGGGTCGCAACCCTCATGACTCCGCCCTTAACCACAGCATCCTATGAATGGTTACACAGAAATGGCGACAACTACCATAAACAAAATGGTTTTGGAAACAGTCCAAAATAAATTACAAAATTATAAACCAAATATTGTAGCAAAGAACTAATGGAAAAAATAAATTCCTTGCCTTCAAAAACTAATAGTAAATGAGCAAAAACAAATACCTGTAAATACTTTTTATCAAATTGATTACATTATCTGTAGCAATTTCTGCGGGTTATGCAAAGAGCAATGTGGCACCATTACTCTCAATAAGATGGCTGTGACTGCTAGGGAAAAATGTCATAAATGTTTAGTGTTAAAATATAACATTAAAATAAAGTATAAAATATGCTAAAAAATCATTCTACATTGTTCAAAACTCAAAGATTATTACAGGTAATGCTGTAGCCTCAGTTAACTATATGTAGTGTGAAGGTTGGGGGCAGTGAGACTTGAATAGCCCACCATAAGAACAGTAAACCCATAATGAGCAGAGCAAGAGCAGATAATAGGAGTACAGTCAGGCATAAAACGACAGAGACAGCATCTGAGATTAAGAACAATATATACATTATCTAAACCTGTTTATCCAGAGTAGGATTGCAGGAAACCTGGAGCCTACCCCATCAGGTTTGGATGTAAGGCAGTAAAAATCCCTGGTATGTAATATGTATGATAAGGCTGATGTTAAGAACAAGAATATGATATTTCAACTATCTATTTTGAGAGAGAGAGAGAGAAAAACATTGAAAAAAGGAGACAAATATTTTAAAATATAATTCTGCCTTTCACAATATCAGGTATAATATAAATAAATTAATAAATATAGAATAAATACAAAAACCCATTAGTATGTTTAGTTTTTCATCACTTGGCATACTCTCTTCACCTGCCTACCTTTATTTGTATCACTTCGTTGTTAAACGATGTTTTTAAAGCAAAAGTGATTGGTCAGTAACAATATGCTGATCGTGTATGATGACCTAGTCAGTCTCTCGATCAGTGCCGTTTTATTTTCAAAAACCGGTAGTGGTCTCCCCCTAGACTTTCTTGTATACTCAGATATGGGGATGGATATTTCAGGAGTAAATTGCAAGACAATTATTATACTTTTATATACTGTAATATACATTAAGGAACCATCAAAAACAAATCAAATTAAATAAATAATATATTGAACAATTATTATAAAAATAAAGTTGAATAAATCGGACTCTGCTGCTGCATGAATAAAAAAATCAGGTAAAGTACCACTTCTGGGTGATGGATTTGGCCCAAATGTTAATACAGATCTACAATTCTGGTGTAACGACCACATGCCGAATTTCATCCATCTATCTAGTTGCGTTTTTGAGTTATCATGTTTACATACACACACGCAATTCCAAAAAATAGTATTTTTGGACTATTACTTTAAGATTCATCAAAATATTGAGGGCAAATTTTTTCATGATTACTATACTTCTTCTGCGAAGTGGCAGGTGAATTGCTTTAAACAAAAAGCAAGCACCTGAGAAATAAACTGAAACGTTACTCACTCACAATTTTTATGTTCGTTATGGTAAACGTTTTGTTGAGCAGCACATTCTGATTTCAGCCATTTGAATTACATCTTGATACACAACAAGCACAAAGAAAGGTGGCACGTAAATCGCTTTCTATTTCACACGCTTTACGCGCCTGCATTCAGCTAGCTCTGTCACCGCGAACGCTGTATGAAAACTTGCCCTCTATCACCAGCTGCCGTTCACTGGATAAATATGTGCGGGCGGCTCATGGTGGATGACTTTCTGTTTTAGAGTTAAAACTTACAAGGGTTAAAGGTTAACAGCAAGAATATTCATTCAAAAATGAAAACTAAAAATATTTTAGTAAATTACTATTTTATTTCAGTTAGTCTTTCCAGCTACTTTAATAGTTTAGTTTTAGTTTTTCATTTCAGTTTGGTTATTTTATTTTATTTACGAAAATGTTTTTTTAATAATAGAGTTTTGATTTTAGTTTTCGTTAACTATAATAACCTTGGTTGCAACTCCATGTTAGTAGTACTTTCAAACTATACCAACTAGCAATTTCAATTTATATAGTTTAAATGAAACTATGTTTAACCTGAAGAATGGTTTTACACGTGACATTCTCTTGAAATGGACCCTGTATAATACTTCATTCTAGCCCTATAAACTGTTCCAAAGCTCTAGAGTCCTAGAATCAAGTATCATTGTGATTAATAAAGTATCTATCTATCTATCAATTTAGTCTCTGTTTGTATGAACTTGTACATTTTCTGCATCTATGTTTGCCTGGGGACTCAAAGTTTCCTCCTTATTCCTGACATGTGCATGTTAGGTAAACCAACAACCCTAATTTGACCTGATATGAGTCCATGTGTGAATTTGTTGGATTAGCTCCCCATATCCAGGACTGATTCTTGCCCTACACGTAATGATTTTTTTACTAAAAAGTATATGCTCAATAATGCAATTTACTTTTGTTATTTATTTAAAGCTGAAATGTTTTTTACATGCTTTGATGTAAAATATATATTTTTAGAACAACAAGATTTCTAAAATATTTTATGATTGTATTTGAAACATAATTTGTAAGTAGCACCAACACCGCCAAGATATGCTCCAGCTTCCTCTGAAAGTCTATTAGAATAAATGAGTTGGGAAAAAGATTTAATGAATTTCTACAAAGTGACATTCAAAACCTTGTTATTGTGTATAGGATCATAAAGATCATTCAGTCTGTCTGGTTTATATTTAGTTGTCCATAACACTAACTGTGATAGAGTGTAGAATATAATTCAAAATAATATATATAAAAATAAATTAAGAAACAAAAGATTTGCCTCAATAATTTTGTGTAGTGCTAAGCATGACTATATCTATAAAACTGTACAGAACTTGAAGAAAATAAATCTAAAGAAGCAGGCTTGATATATCGCCTGTCAGTCTGTGTTTATCATTTACATTTTTTGCCATTTTCTGGCCAGAAGGAAACAGACTCTGGCAGATACAAATAATGGTGATTCATTGCACTTACTTATTGGTTTGTCATATGCCATTGCAGATCTACCATGTTTGATCTGCATAGTGTGTTTACTGTAAATTTGTGACATTTTTAATTTTTAAGGAAATTGCAGTGTATTCAATGTATAATTTATTTTAAAAAGGGCATGCCTTGAATAAAAGATTATTTTGTACTAGATATTAAGCCTGTTACAATAACGGGCGCTGGAACAGTAGTGTATAAACATTAGTAGGAACAGTCTATATTAAATGGCAAGGGACCTTGACCTCATTCTGTTTCTTGTCTTAATTTTTTTTTGTCAAAAATATTTTTGCAGGAAGCCTAAAGTAAAACAATAATAAAAATAAAATAGAAACGTATATGACAAAACAGTAAGTATAATTAATATTGCCTTAGTGTAAAACTTTGTAACGATCTGTAATACACAATATCTGAAGAAGATATTTAGGAAACATTTTCTATTTTTTTACCTCATGAAATTTTTCTATAAAATTTCTTTATAGACAACATTTCTTATAAATATTCTGTCTGAGTTTGGCAACAGTTTGCCTTGTTCTGGACCATCTACAACCTTGACAACAACATCTGGAAAACTTCTAACTCTTGATAATGCAACATATAACTGACCGTGGCTGAATACTGGTTCTGGCAAGTAAATGCCAACTTTTTCTAAGGTTTGCTATTCTGAGTCTTTCTCTTGTAGCGTTTTTCTGATGCTTATTTTCTTTTTCTTCAATCGATCAATTTTCTCATATTTTTTTTTGTCTTTCAGCCTTTCTTTTGTTGATGTTCACTTGTTGAGCTGACCATTCTTCCAGGAGATGTTGCTTATATAGGATTTGATTGTCTGTGTCTTTTGTCCTGCTTGACGTGTCCTTTTTTTTGGGTGGCATGTTGTTAGTAGATACGTCCATAATATTTTCTCTTGCAGTAATACTGGTTTGTATTTTCGTAAAATGTCTGTAATTTTCTCTGACAGTAATACTGGCTTTGATGTCTGTAATATGACTTTAATTTTCTGTCACAACAGTGGGCAATCAGCAGAGTGTCCCCAGCAACTTATGTAATGTGTGGCGTGAAGCTGATAATCGTGCCTGTGGCGTCTCCCCAGCAAGCACTGCAGTTCTCCAGCAAGTATTTTAATCTGTGCTGGCGTGCAGCTGATTATTGCATGTGTGGTGTCTCCCCAGCAGTACCGCCGCTCCCTATACGCAGAGTACGCAGACTGCGTAGGGTACCAACTCCCAGGAGGGCACCATCCCAGCTGCTCAAAAAAATCGTTTTTATATATTATAATAATAAATTAATATTAATAATATACATATACAAATAAACAAAAATATAAACGTATATATTGCATTTTACGGTGAACGCAGAGTAGGCTAAGCACACGTGATGACGCGCGCCCTCACCTCTGTTACGGCTGCCTATTTGGCCAAAAATTATAATAATTGAACAATATGCCTGGTCCTGGAAAGAGACATCAACAGTCCGGCGCCGAGAAACGAAAGAAAAAAAAAGCCCAAGATGAAGCCCGTGCATCACTTTCAGGTACGTTCATAATCCTCTGAAACTTTATTTTATTCTGTCGACGTTAATAATGTGTTTTAATGTCGGTAATAATTTCACGACTAACGCATCTTTCTTAATATGAATACAAGCAGATCTAAATAAACAAAATGACTTAAAATGCATTATATTAAAACACAGAGGCAATTATGATTATTAATTAATAATGACCATATGGTGTCATTAAATAACAGTGTTAAAATACATAATCTAATACAAAATTAACAGTTTACATAACAATTTTAATAGAAATGCATGAAAAGGGCACCAAAGGCCTGGTAAATGCAGTTGTTACACTTACATGATCTATGGCACAAGAGCGCATGAGTGGTCTGGCAATTGTCAGCATCAACTCTGAATTAGCAAAGGCTTTATCATATGAAGAGCTCATTTATGACTTTGCCTCAAGAAAAAGCAGAAGTGTGCCTTTGTAAATTTTGAACTTTGGAAAGCTCCAGCAGATGACAGTGTTGATTTTATTTCAGTTTATTATTGTTTATTTTATTTATTATAAATGTTTTATTTAAAGTGTAATTTTAGTTTGTATTTTTTGCTGTAGAGCTACAAGTGTAATTTATAAATGATACAATTTATTTACGTATTTACTTTTATTTGAATAAAGTTCTATTTTGGCCCCTATAGTAGGTGTTTTTTTTATTATTTTATTTTTACTTCCGTAATTTTGGGGGAGGGGGCACAAAAGTAAATTTCTGCTTAGGGCACCCATTTGGCCAGCAGCGGCCCTGCTCCCCAGCAACGGATTTTATGTGCACGGCCGCAAGTACCCAATCAGCACTCTCCCCAGCAACGATGTCCTTTATTTGCTTATCATGTGCAGCCACAGCTAGGCCATTCACTGTGTGCCCAGCTTCCAGTGTGTTTGTGTCCACGGTGCTGTGTGCATGGGCGGGGCACGGTGCGATGAGCAGTGCAGCCCCGCGCATGCGCACTTCACCAGAAGACACACACACATGGACACCTGGATGCACACAGGGGATTTATTAAAGAGGATTTGAAGAATATTTTTTTTTTAACAAATTAAAGTCAAATTCAAAGAATTACAAATACACAAAAAAAGCAGTATAATCATTTTCTAGTTACTGTAGCTTCATCATATCTATTATGGTGGGCCTATAGTTGTTACCTGCAATGGCACAAGCACCACAACATTCTGTGCTATTATTTCATTTCCATTCAACAATTCATTTTACTCTAATGAAGGGTTATGGGAAGCCAGAGCCTATCTGAGTAACACTGTGAGCAAAGAAAGCATCAATACCTGACAGTTACTACTATAGTTGAAGGATGTTTACTTTTTGGAAATGGAGAAAAAGAAACTATGCAAGAAAGGTTATTCAGAATATTTCAATAAATTACCTATCTATTTTTGTTTTACATAGCACCTTTCACTGAAGGCACTAAAAGTAAAATTCTGCATTGCAGCTGAAGATGAAACAATTATGGGCAGTGAAATGCATGGAAAAAAATGGCTGAACATACAGTGCTATCCTAGTAACATTGACCACTGGATTTCATTTATGCAGTCTAGAACATTTTAGAGATTTATAAGTGCATATCTGCATCATAAATATTGCTCTTATTGGGACAGAGAGAAAATTTATATTCAGATCAGTAGTTTAGGTTATGTTATTATGATATTTCTGAGATAGCAGTAGATTTTGCATATAACATAATATAATGTGAAAGTTAAAGACTACTTTAGTGACTATAAAAACTAATAGAAAGAATACTGAAAGTGGTTTTAAGATAAGCAACCATTTTTCCAGAAATCTTAGAAAAAAGTCACTCAAATCTCCATTAGTAAAGATTACCAGATGTGAGGTACTGTATTAAACACTGCTATTCATATAAGGAATACTATCATCATTGTACTTTTTAAATAACCACAAGAAAGTATTATGGATATTGAATTAAAGGATAAGAGGTACATATCTTCAACTGAAATAAATTAGAGGAGAAGGAGCATACAGTATGAATTTACTTTCTTTTGAACAGAAAACAGAGTCCGAGTGGTGAGAAATACAGCACATCCAGGAGTGGACATCTACATTGATTCATATACAAACCCACCTAATCCATTTCAGAGGCATGAGGGCGAAGTCTGTTTCTGCAGCACTGAGCATAATGTGGAGGACAGCCCTGGACAGGGCACCATTAGTGTAATACAGGGCATAAATGCCTCTGCCTCACACCGTGGTTAACAATTAACTAACTTACACATCAGAGAGAGGGAGAATGTGCAAACCTTAAACAGACAATAACCAGAGTTAAATCTGAAGACAGGACATTAGATCCATGAGGAATTGACACTAAAAATTGTGACACCGCCTTACACAATAATTTACCAAAGCAGTTGAGTGTTAAAAGTAGTCCAATTATATTTAGCTATTTGGTCGTTTTGAACATCTTTAACTTTCCTTAGAATCCACACAGCTTTTAGAATTTATAAAATGTCAGAGGTTCATGTGTATTTTGCATATATTTTATTTAGATGCACTTTTATTCAAACACAGTTACAGTAATATCACAATAAAACTGTTTGCATGCTTGTACAACTGGTACATAGGAAGCTTAATTGACTTGTTCAGGGTCATGCAACCCTTAATAGGGATTGCATTGCCAGTATTTTGTTTTATGTCCAACATCCTAATCACTAGGTCTTTAATGTGTATTGAATGCCTCTTGAAAATTCTGTATGCACTCCTATAATGCATTTCCACAAGGTGGTATTTATTTTTCTTGCCATGTAGGCACCCACAATCTGTCTGCTTTAAACAGCATCATTAACTGAAATGAAGTGTAATCCATTATTAAAAATACATAAAGCATTTTTCTTTGCATCTGCTGTGCATGTATGCAGACCTACTCAATATCAATATATTGTCTTGAACATACCTTAATAACAAAGATTAATCATTGAGTGCAGTTTTAGGTAGTGCTGTGTAACAAGTAAAACTTTTATATCCAAATTATTTAAAATGTAGTATTGCTGTATGCAATGCTTGCAGATTTAACTTAAATCTTTTCAATGGTCTATTGATTTCTATATTTTATGTGACACTCTAAGTTATTCCATGCAGCAAGATTTATCTTCTTTTCATATTTTATCTATCTAAATGAAATAAGTATTTATATATAAAACCTCATTTCTAAAGCATAACTCATTGATAGATTGTTATGCAAAGTAATGTAATGCAAAGGATATTTAAATAATGCTTGTTTTTCTTATAAACAAAGTGATGTGCAGAAGGCTGGAAAGTTTACTTTTACATTATCTCTACCTTTAATTAAACTGCTGAATATAATGGATTTTCCATATTATGCACAATCTTAGAAGTTTAGCAAATATTATGTGGACAATACTATTTACACTAAAATATGTAAATTATCATGTTGCTGTTGGAAAACTTTACATTTAGAAATTGCCATACCTTTTCGTTTGCTCATTAGAAATGCTTTTATTGTATAAAGCAGGCAATGGTCACAGATCCTGTCATTATAGATTTAAATGCTAATTTACTGCTGGAAAGTGAACGAAAAGAGCCTTTCAACCTTTGATGCTGTGCGTGTCTGGATTTTAAATTTCAATGTTCCATTCAGATTTCATTTATTAGCTACTTTTTCAATTTACTTGACAGCTTTTATAATTTTCAGCTGAATTTCATTTATACTTATTATTCTACCAATCTCCACAAATAGAATAATATGGATAAAACCATACAGCTACGCAGAGTCTATAATAAAATTCAGAAATTCTGGTCCTGGATAAACACAGTGGATACTTATCTCTGTAGACTAGAGTTTACTTTTCTTCCTCTATTACCCACGTTCCTTTATGTAGTTTGACATTACCTTAATGTACAATATATTTTCATATAGCACATTACCTCTTTATGAATATATTATACAAGCCAAATCAGAAAAGGTTGGAACTGTATGGAAAATGCAAATAAAAAAACACAGTGACACTTAAATTTACTTCGACTTTTGTTTCATTGGAGAAAGTATGAACCCAAGATACGCGTATTTTTGTATGTTTTGTCTCCTCAAATTAGTTTCACTTGATAATACAGTATAAATCCATTCCATAAGAATCACTGCTCTTTTTTTGAGTTTTCCATAAAGTCCCATCTTTTTCTGATTTTGGATTGTATATAACACAGCTATTAAGAACTTTATATACAGTAGGAGGCTACCATTGGACAGCTGAATGTGTATTAGAGACAGGATACTTGGCTAGGAAGAGTACCTGGAGAAAAGGCATGGAGCATATACATGGGAAAAATGATCATAGAAAAGTCTGTTATTATAAAGAGGAGCAGACATGTGCAACTGGTGAGCCATACCAGTTTTTACTCGTTTAAGATTAATGGCTCTTAACCAATTCTATTATTTACTGGATGGATTGAATTTTTGACTAGACCGATTTTTCATCCTATGTTTACAGTAATGGGTTCCTGATTGTTGTATTATACCTCTATTATGATGCATCTATCTGAATTAATAACATTTCATTAAAAGGAAGATTATCATAGTATCATATATTTCTTAATTCACAAATATTTTTGGGAGAATACAAAGTCATTAAGCTGTCTGTAAAAACAATTTGTTTCTTTAGTCACATTACGCAACATTACCAGTGATTTTAGTTGTAGTCTTCATTTACATAATCTTAGCAGTCAGAGGTTGGCAGCACACTCCCAAAAAGACCTGTCTTCTAAAGTGATTTAACTGCTGTATCATTCCAACTGGTCTGCAACTTGCTCTGATAAAATACAGGTTTCATTTTGTCTTTAGTCATAGTGGTGGGCTCTGTGTGAATGAAAGCTGACACCTAATGGATACTCATCTGGAACTACAATGTATTTAATGCAGTAATGCGGAATAAGATTTTGGACCTCACAAACATCTGTCTGATGTCTCTTGTTTTATGTTCCACAATAGAATGGAAAAAAGAAAAATAAGTTCCAAGATTACCACAGAATTTGTCATGCCTGTTAACCTTTTTTACAGCATAAACTTTGCCAGGCAGCATGTTATTGGCTTTCACAAAAAAGGGTCAGCACAACTGTGTTAGAAGGTTACCATTCACCACTTGATTGCTAAATGTGACATGCTCAGTGATTTTCAGTCATTTGACTATGACTATGTCGTTTGACTTCTGCCACACCCAGAAGTGCTGCCAGAAGATGCACCTGGAGGACTTAAATAAAAGTGTTAAATGAAACAGTATTTATTAGTTTAGAGAGAAGTATCTCTAGATCACGACAGTAAGGGTCAAACAAAAGTCTTAAAATTACCTAATGTGTTAACTCTGAAGCCAAGGGTGTTCCCAAATGTTAACGTCTTGAGATGTACCAAAAAAAAATTATATCAATATTGTTCTACACAAAAATAGTTCAATTTATAAATCTCCAACATTTTCAATGAAGACAGGCTGTCTGTCCTCTCCACTTCATTTCTGCTGTTCATATCTGGAAACCATTTATCTCAGAGCCATAGTTTCTTATAACTTGTTCTGAGAATGTGTGGCTGTTATTATACTTAAATAGAGACTTGAACAATTAGGTTCAACTTTTTCTATCAAAATGATTATTTTACAAGTATTTAGACAGATAAGCTCATGTTTTTAATTATCTATATGAAGATCTATGAAGATGAAGAAACATTTATTCTTATTACTGAATTTTATCTGCATGAGCCAGAATATATTGATGCAACAGACTGAAGAAGAAAGTAAAAGAGTGAGACATAATTGGAAAGACACAGAGAGGACAATTTGTAGCCTAAAGCTATGGCAAAGGATAGGGCTGACAATTCAAGCTACAAGTGTGGAAACTGTAAAATAATGCATATCTGCCAAACATGAATACAGTACCTTTGCTGGAGAGAATGGGACTTATTTACTGATTCACTACTGGAAAACAAAGATGTCATTTCCATCGCTGATGAAAATGATTTTCCATCCAGTTCTTCAGAATTTTTTTCATGTATTGAAAGTAAATTTGAAGAATCGATCAAAGCCAAAAGCAACGAACACATAGCTTTTTAGAGCAAATGTATTGATTTTGTTAGTAATTTTATGGAAAATGCAGTTTTCCATTTTTTTCAGAGGTGGCGTTCCTGAGTTTTCCAATGTATTGTAAATTACACAATACAAAAATGTACATATTACAAATTTTGCATTCCAGGTATATCCATTTTGTTACCAAATTTAACTGAAAAGCATGTTAAAATGTTAAACAGCTAAAGACACACATACTTTATGATATTCTACTCATGTTTCCAATTTGCACCATGGCTCTGTTACAGTCGCTGCATACATGAAAACTCCCTTAAGGCAGAAGTTAACGTGTACAAAGTATGGCAGGAATCTATGACAAGGATAAATTAATTTCAACTTAATTTAGTTGTTGTAAACATAACTCTGACAAAGTAGAATGCATGTTTTTTTTTAAATCTGAATCTTTGCTGCTTTGATCTATACTAATAAACGGCAAAGCCCTCACTCACTCACTGACTCACTCACTCACTGACTGACTGACTGACTCATCACTAATTCTCCAACTTCCCGTGTAGGTAGAAGGCTGAAATTTGGCAGGCTTATTCCTTACAGCTTCCTTACAAAAGTTGGGCAGGTTTCATTTCGAAATTCTACGCGTAATGGTCATAACTGGAAGCTGTTTTTCTCCATTTACTGTAATGGAGATGAGTGTGAAACCCGTGGGGGCGGAGTTTCGTGTGACATCATCACGCCTCCCACGTAATCACGCAGTAGGTAGAAAACCAGGAAGAGGCCCAAAAAGCGCTGAAGAAAACATGCATTATATAATTGAGAAGGCAGCGAAACAATAAGAAGCGAGCGAGTGACATATACAACCATATTCATGAGTTCTGCTACTTCGGAAACAAAGCACGATGTAAACCTAAACTTTAAATTAAGTTCATAGACAGGCTGCCGCTAGCGTTTGTAATTTAGTGCCTGCCCATATAAGGCCGTCCGTCAGCGGCAATCCAATAGCAAACTCCCACTAAATATTCACGGGTGAAGGACTGTGCTTATGCAGAGGAAGATGAGATGGTCAGGGTGGTGTTTGGCACAAACTCAGCGAAACTGCGAGAGAAAGTTTTAAGTGCCAGGACTTCGGTAACATTAAATACAGCCATGGACATAGCACGAGATGGCACCAGCACAGCTGGGAACCTTCGATGCATGTACACCGAGCGGCTCACGTGAACTGATGCAGTGCACAGACAAAAAGCAACAGTTCCAAAGAGCGCTGAACAAAAACCGAATTACACAATTGAAAAGGCAGCAAAAAATATGAAGCGTCTGATACATACAAGCATATTCATAAATCCAGCTACTGCGGAAACAAAGCACACGGTGGAAAAAGTCAATGTCCCGCTAAAGGAAGACAGTGTAAAAAAAAAACCCGTGCATGCAGTGTGTCAGGTCTCAGATAAAGAAGAAGACAAGCTGTTTATTGATGCAGTAAGAAACGAATCGATGAATGAAACCTGTCATCTTTACAACGATTGACAAACACGGAATGTAACTTGAACACAACACATCCTACAAATACGAACCTGATTGAAAGAAATAATGATAATCAAATCCTTGATGACAGCAACACTCAGTAACACTCACAAAACAAATACTGTATATTGACAGTCATGTTACGTTACTTTTAAAATGTTCCCTTTTCTTTTTCATAGCTTTTTTAACACACTACTTCTCCGCTGCGATACGCGGGTATATATATCTATACTAAAACGGCAAAGCCCTCACTCACTCACTCACTCACTGACTGACTGACTGACTGACTGACTGACTGACTGACTGACTGACTGACTCATCACTAATTCTCCAACTTCCCGTGTAGGTAGAAGGCTGAAATTTGGCAGGCTTATTCCTTACAGCTTCCTTACAAAAGTTGGGCAGGTTTCATTTTGAAATTCTACGCGTAATGGTCATAACTGGAAGCTGTTTTTCTCCATTTACTGTAATGGAGATGAGCTTGAAAGCCGTGGGGGCGGAGTTTGACATCATCACGCCTCCCACGTAATCACGCAGTATGTAGAAAACCAGGAAGAGCCCCAAAAAGCGCTGAAGAAAACATGCATTATATAATTGAGAAGGCAGCGAAACAATAAGAAGCGAGCGAGTGATATATACAACCATATTCATGAGTTCTGCTACTTTAGAAACAAAGCACAGTGTAAACCTACACTTTAAATTAAGTTCATAGACAGGCTGCCGCTGGCGTTTGTAATTTAGTGCCTGCCCATATAAGGCCGTCCGTCAGCGGCAATCCAATAGCAAACTGCCACGGGTAAATATTCACGGGTGAAGGACTGTGCTTATGCAGAGGAAGATGACATAGTCAGGGTGGTGTTTGGCACAAACTCAGCGAAACTGCGAGAGAAAGTTTTAAGTACCGGGACTTCGGTAGCATTAGATACAGCCATGGACATAGCACGACATGGCAACAGCACAGCTGGGAACCTTCGATGCATGTACACCGAGCGGCTCACGTGAACTGACGCAGTGCACAGACAAAAAGCAACAGTTCCGAAGAGCGCTGAACAAAAACCGAATTACACAATTGAAAAGGCAGCAAAAAAATATGAAGCGTCTGATAAATACAAGATAAGTATGTAATAAGTACAGCTACTGCAGAAACAAAGCACACGGTGGAAAAAGTGAATGTCCCGCTAAAGGAAGACAGTGTTAAAAAAAAACCCGTGCATGCAGTGTGTCAGGTCTCAGATAAAGAAGAAGACGAGCTGTTTATTGATGCAGTAAGAAACAAATCTTTTTCATAGCTTATTTAACACACTACGTCTCCGCTGCGATACGCGGGTATATATATATGTATATATATACCCTGATCTACATACTCGAATAATGAATACTTTATTCGCAATCAATGATTGTTTTGGTAAAGCCATACTCAGTGTATTCATTAGATGAACGGTAAAAAAGTAAGAGCGAGGGGAGGGTCACTTATTGAGGCATGCAGGCAAAACCACATTAGCACGCGGGCTCGATGTACGAAAAAATATATCTTTTCAAGTTCTATTTAGTCCATATGTGTCAAATTCAAGGGCCACGGGCCACATCCGGCCCAGCGTGTAATTATATCCGGCCCGCAAGATCATTTTATATACTGTATTATTGTTATTAATGGCCCGGGTATATGAAGCGCTGGTAACACAATAAACTACAGATCCCATAATGCAGCGCTTCACCTGCCTTGCCGAACACTTACCGCGTTAATCAAGTCTAGCTTGCAAGTTATTGCGAAGCTAGCCCACACGATGCTTAAGAGAAAAGTTGATTCTGAAAATAGAGCCTTTAAAAACCGATGGGAGGCTGAGTATATGTTTACTGACATTGCCGGTAAACCCGTGTGTCTCATTTGTGGAGCTAATGTGGCTGTAATTACAGAATTTAATCTAAGACGGCACTATGAGACAAAACATCAGGGTAACCTGAAAGACCTGAATGCAATGCAGAAGATACAGAAAGCAGAAGAATTAAATAAGAATCTGACACTTCAGCGGACGTTTTTACCCGTGCACAATCACAAAGTGATTTCAAGTGAAGCTGCTTTTATGGGAGACACAAATGCACCAGTGCAACTTGCCCCACTTTCCCTGTTGCCAAGTAATGTTGAACCAAGTCGTCACTACGGTGTTCCCAAATACGCACTTTGCTGATAAACTGAGCGCACTGAGTTTGCACGGCGCTTTGGTGACTTTGAAGAACAAAAAAAGTCCGTCTACATGCGGCTCGAACCTTGTGCATGTTTGGTAGCACATATCTGTGTGAGAAGCTCTTCTCAGTGATAAAGACTAACAAAACAGCACACAGGAGTCGCCTCACTAATGAGCACCTGCAGTCCATCCTGAGAATCTCCACAACACAGAACCTCACACCAAACATAAACGAACTTGTTGCCAAAAAAAGATGCCAGGCGTCCAGCTCTAAAATGACATATGAGCAAAGACAACTGAATGATTTGATTTGTTATTGCTGAAAGGAACACATTTTATTTATATTTCCAGGTTTTGTTATGCAGCATGTTCATATTTGAATTTGTATAATTTTGACAGGATATATTTTTATGGAGAGCAAAATCTTTTGGGATATTTAAAATCTAAGTTTATTTTTTATATAAAATTACATAAGAGTAAAGAAATTTGAATGTTTGTTCTTTTAACGTTTACTTTATTTCTAACTTGTATAATTTAGACAGGATATATTTTTATGGAGAGCAAAATATTATAAGTTGTTTAAGGTTTGAGTTGATTTATTCAGGAATAATATTCCTGTCTGTTTTTACCATTCCTACCAAAGATATTTCTGTCGACTAAATAAAAATTCCTTCTATTTAAAATTTAAATAGAACTTGAACAAATACGATAGTTCATAATATCCACGCAGACTTGCACGTAAGAGCGGGAGTTATCCATTTTAACAAGCAGCGTCTTGCACTGATACGAAATAGCTGTGTGTGTATATATGTAGATATGTATGTATATGTATATATATGTTTATATATGTGTGTGTGTATGTATATATATATGTATTTGTGTGTATATATGTGTGTGTATGTATGTATGTGTGTATGTATATGTATGTGTATATATGTAGATATATATATATGTTTATGTGTGTGTGTGTAAATATATATATATATTTATATATATATATATGACAGCAACACTCATCACTCACAACAGTGACAAAACAATTACATTGACAATCATGTTACGTTATTTTCAAAATGTTTCCTTTTCTTTTTCATTGCTTCTTTAACACACTACTTCTCTGCTGCGAAGCGCGGGTATTTTGCTAGTATATATATATATATATATATGGCAGCAACACTCATAACAGTGACAAAACAATTACATTGACAATCATGTTACTTTATTTTCAATGTTTCCTTTTCTTTTTCATTACTTCTTTAACACACTACTTCTCCGCTGCGAAGCGTGGGTATTTTGCTAGTTTAAATATATTTGGTAAGTTTTAAGGATTTGTCTCATGTGTGCATTCTTGTCCTGATGTAAGCTACTGAAGGAGACAGTTTTTATTTAATGTATAAATAATATTTCAATTAAGAACACAACTTTCAGAGGCTAATGGATATGGAGCCCCTTAGGTGGCATGGGTGAAAAAAAAATAGACGGGAAAAAAAGATTTTGGAGGGAGAGGGAAAATCAATATGACACACCTTTGCATTATCTCACAAAGTACTTTATGTCTAGTTGTGGTGGGGCTGGGTGTTGGTGACTCGCAATCACAGTCTCGGTCATTTTTAGACCAGATGCATTGTATCAGTCAACTTTATGTTGTGTTTCTGTGCTGTGTTTCAGTCAACTTGTTATTTGATTGTGTTGTCTGCTCTGAGAATGACTGAGACTTTGCTTGCAAGTTACCAAAACCCTGCCCTGCTTCAAACACTCAGCTCTTAGCTGCAAATTCCTGAAAGGTATACTTGATATGACCATGAAGACAATTAGGTGTCAGCATTAGTGGCACAATCTTAGTCATTCTCATAGAAATATCTGTGAATGTGTTTCGATCATCTTTTCATGTGGCTTGCTCACACATCTTCTCAGAATACCTTCAAACTTCATGTCCCCTCCACCAGTGATACTACTGTAGATCAGAAGTACTTTTTAGAGAAAATGCATTTCCACATTCCCTAACATTTTTTCACATAATAAAAAGTTTTAAAAGTACATTTTACATAAAGTTATACTCTTCAGAGGTTCTTGAGACACCACTGGGTAAAAAAATTGTCTTCCATATTTAGTATCAGACAAGAATATATCTCTCTATTATATAAAAAATCCTTTGACATGCCAAGACTTTTTGGAAGAGAGATTTTTTTCAAGTCCCATGAGACAAGACTTTTGCCTTGAGATTTTTTCAAGTCACGCACTCCTCTCAAACATTTTCAAACAAGATCACAGTCCTCTCAACTCTCAATCGTGTGAATGCTTTTGTCAGACACACTTCCTGCGATCTCAGCTCTTATACATTTTAATGTTTTCCTCACTTTAAGTTCCCAATTAAAGATGAAGTATTATGTCCAAAACTTAATGAAGAATTTAATCACGAAGGGTTATCAACATAAAAAATGAGTACATGCGCAATACTAGCACCGAGAAACGAGGATGTCAAAAGAATTAACGGCAAAAATGTTGATCGGTTACGCATCAAATTGGTTAAATGCATCCAAAAATGTTGAACAGTTACATTGCAAATTGGTCAAATGCATATCAATAGACCATGCTGAAATAGTTGGTGGAGATGAAAATAACAACTTACAAAATCTCAAAGAATATCTACAACCGTTAACAACATCCAGTCTTACAACGCACGAATTCCTGTTGAAAGAAGGATGTACCCAAGAAAGGTAATGTAGTACATCTTCCGCGGATAACATTAGACAACAAAGGAGATCTTCATATGCCATTTGTATTAAAACGTTAACAGTTTCTGATTAGAATAGCTTTTGCAAAGACAATTAACAAATCTCAGAGCCAAACATTCGAAAAGTAATTTTATTCAATAGAGAGAAACAAACGAAATTCAATCACGGGCAGTTATAAGTTGCTTTGATGCATATGTAACAATTCCCATGAAAATAAAAATCTGTTTAAATTGTACATCCGCATCCCAATACGCAAGCAGCAGAACCGAAAAGAGGCTAGTGTGTAGTGCAGACTGTGGGGGGTTGGCGAGTGAAGCAAGCAGTACTAAAGAAGATAAATATCAAAACTTTAATGGAAAACAACTTGTTATCCGGTATTGCTGAGAGTGGTAACTGATGGAAAGAACACCGAAGGGGTAGGCAGAATGGAAACAATCATAAACTCTTTTACTAAGAGGGAAGAAGGTGTTTGGGGCTAAATGTTCAGTCAAGTCACCAAAGCATATACCATACTATCAGTTAACAACTAATTTTGAAAAATAACAGGACAACTTAAAGTTTAAATGATCAAATGAAACAGATGAATTGTTTTTACTTTAAAATGTATTAACATGCATGACTCCTCTAATATGTGCATATTGAAGGTTCTAGTATAGGCAATTGGACATAGCAAAGGCACGTTTTAAAAAGTACCTTTGCTGAACACCCAACAAAGTTAAAATTAACTCCACTGGAAATTGGAAAGCAGACAGCAATTTTTCTCAAGTTTGTATGAGGACAATAAAAATGTACATCTATGTACTTCTATGACAGCTGGAGAGCACTCTGTTTTAAATTTAACATTACTCATGGAAACACTAGGGGGAAAAGCTAGATATTCACAATATACTGATTGTCTTTTGAGCTTCAGTATCATTTAAAGTAACTAAACACATACCAGTGAAAAGCTCTGTTACACAAACAGGAAGCAATGAATTATATATTATTTAGTTATTTATGAGGTTAAGAAGAGTTTATTGTACTTATTTTCTCATTCTGTACATTAACTACAAACCCAAACTATGTACAACCTGAGAGGCTAGTCTACATTTAAAGCTCCAGTTATATATTTTTTAAACAACAATAAATCATTTTATACCATCTTTAAAAATAAACTTCAATTACACTTTCTCAGAGTTGACAGAAAATGTCAAGTTCACACACAGAATATCGATTGGAATTTTATCCCTAGAGACTGTTTGCAAGGTAGCTGCTTTCTAGCTCTGTATTTGATGACACCAAGTTATACCATAATTCACTGCAGCCACAGTAGACAGAAATGCAGGACATCAAAATGATAAACATCAGTATTTTTAAACATTCCCTATTAACTGTAGTGTGTGTTAAATATTTATTATGTTGAAACTCTGAGATAGGAGACCAGTCATGAAATTAATGAGACTGACATTTTAAAAGGTGTTGTGGTAATATTGCTTCTGTAACCACCTAGCAGTGCTTTGTTTTGCTTGCACTTGTAAGCAGGAAGACTTGTTGCTTCATTATTTGGATTCTAGGAAATCATGAAATTACAGTGTGCCTGACAAACCTATCACAAATGGATCACAAGAATATCTAGCAGTGCTACATCATGAAAGTTGAAGTGAAACCTCAGAAAATAGTAAAAAAAAAAAGATATACAAACAATTAAAGGGATAATCCTAGACTCAGAATTTTTATTGGCACAAAGCCTTCTTCAACCTAAAACTGCCAAAAATTAGATCATCAGACATAATGATATACTTGTTTACTGTATTTTGTCTATTATTGAGTTTCTGGCCTTTGAGCACATTCCAGTCCTTCTGCAGATGTCATATTCACCAGATATATCAGTGTGTCACTTTTTTCTCTTTCTTAAGTTGAAAAATCTGATATATAAAGACAATTTCAAAGAGCCATAACCAAAGTATTGATGAACTTCACAGAATAAAATTTCTGAGAATTCTCTTGGGGTGGAGGAACCACTGCAGTGTGCCGCTTGAAGGATCTTATGGGAGATACTTTGAAATAGGCAGGATCAACAAGTAACAATACAATTCTCTTTAATACAGGTGTGATTGAGCACATGAAATGCTTCATATATTAAATTACAGTTGAGAATGAAGACTATTATGATTTGTTCCTGATATGATGGTATACTTACTTTACCCTATTGAATCCTAATAAATAAGGAAGTTGAAAGACAACATTTAAGAACACACATTTGCTTTCTCACTTATTGTGACTTCAAGTTCTATGTCGTATTTTCATCTTTGAGTGTTATTTCCTTGTCTATTATATAAAAAAATCCTTCCAAATGTCAAGACTTTTTGGAAGAGAGATTTTTTTCAAGTCCCGTGAGATGAGACTTTTGCCTTGAGATTTTTTCAAGTCACGCCTTCCTCTCAAACATTTTCGAACAAGACCACAGTCCTCTCAACTCTCAATCGTGTGAATGCTTTTTTCAGACACACTTCCTGCACTCTCAGCTCTTATAAATTTTAATGTTCTCCTAACTTTAAGTTCCCAATTAAAGAAGACGTATTATGTTCAAATCTTATTGAAGAATTTCATCACGAAGGGTCATCAACATAAAAAATGAGTACACACACAATCTTACCACCGAGAAACGAGGAAGTCAAATGAATTAACGGCAAAAATGTCGATCAGTTTAACATGAAATTGGTAAATGTGTCCAAAAATGTCGAACGGTTACACAGCAAATTGGGTAAATGCGTATCAATAGACTATGCTGAAACAGTTGGTGGTGATTGTGCAAAAGATGAAAACAACAACTTAAAATATCCCAAAGAATACCTACAACCATTAACAACGTCTGGTCTTACAACTCACGAATTACTGTAGAAAGAAGGAAGTATCCAAGAAAGGTAATGTAGTATCTTCTGCGGATAACATTAGACAACAAAGGAGATCTTTATATGCCATTTGTATTAAAATGTTGTTTCCGGTTAGAATAGCTTTTGCAAAGACAATTAACAAATCTCAGAGCCAAACATTCAAAAAAGTCGTCTTATTTAATAGAGAGAAAGAAACGAAATTCAATCATGGGCAGTTATACGTTGCGTTGACGCATATGTACCAATTCCTATGAAAATAAAAATCTGTTTAAATTGTCCATCCGCATCCCCATACGAGAGTGGCAGAACTGCAAAGAGGCTAGTGTGAAGCGCAGGCTGGGGGGTTGGTGAGCCAAGTGAGCAGGGGGTGAAGCCCCCTAGTTGTTAATATTTTAAAAATAAGAAATAGAAAAAGGGTAAGATTGTGTGCTATAGAACAGCATGTCAAAAACTGCCTGAGACTCTGAAGAGGACCAGAGATTCCTATATTAGATAATCAGCTCTCATATTTGTCTAATAAGTAGAAAAAGGCAAGCAAACCCACTATTATTTGTGCTATGGGCTGGGAATGCTCAGACCTTCTTAGAATCCTCTAAGTATTGGATGGCAGTAGCACTTGGAAAGGAAGTGGATATTGTAACACAAAATAACCTTTCTTTTCATTAAATATTGACTATTTTATTCAGCCATGCACTTTCCTTTTAATGTGAATGTTATCAAATCAAAAAGGAAACTGGAACATTTATAAATGTGAAAGATACAGTACATCTTCTCACTCTATATAAATCACATTTTCTTAGCACCATAAGGCTTCACAATTCCAAATACCTTTCAGATGGAAATTTCTTAATATTTTAATTGCATTAATTTGATCCTAGCGGGTTGGATAATTGGTGGATGGATGGATGGATGGATGGATGGATGGGTGGATGGATGGAATTTGATCCATCTCTATTGATTAATCATAATTAGCAATACCTCTGGCATACTGATTGAAGTATACTGTATACGTTCATATACTGTACGTATACAGTGACATACAAGCATACAGGTGGAAAGACAGGTGGACAGATAAGAGTACAACATATAAAAATGTACTTGTTTTTGTTTTCCTACAATCACTATCTAACCAAATTTAAACCATTTCCATATATCAATTTTCCATAAGTACTGGATGTCCTGGTATAAACTGGTCTAGTACATCTTTTTCATGGAATCTCTGGAATTTCTACACCTCTAGTTATCAAACAAGATACAAGCATAAGTTAACAGGTTAAAACAGTATATTTTTATACAGTATGTAGTGTAATAAAAGGCATTCAAAAAACTGTCTTTCAGTGACAAGTAAAGCAAAATTCATAACAGTTTATAAGACGATAAATCCACATTCCTAAATATTGCATTAGAGGGTTATACTTCATCTGCCTCTAACACAGCCTTATTCATATTTTAAACTTTTTTTGCATCTTTTTTTTTTTTTTGAAAAAACAAATTGTGAGCTTGATGCTATGTTAATGTGTTCTGTAATACTAAGCATTTTGTATGGCAATGACTAATAATTGTGTAGTGAGTGATCCTCTGGAACTCTAAGACAAGCTATGGCAAGATCAGAAAGGCTTGATTTTGTTGCAAATTGTAGAGATGGGTTTTTGTGTGTGCAAGAGTTGAAAACCAGTGAGCGCTCAGCTGGAATTAAAAAGAATACAATGCCTAATACAGAGAATGGCCCAATTAAATTTAGAAGAAAAAGATGACCATGAAGCAGCAGTGGCTTCCTCAAGAAAAGAAAAAATGTGTTCTTGACCATGAAAGAGGAGAGACTTTGGTGTTAATTTAAATATTTATTCCATGTCTTGCATTTGTTGTACCATGACAAAATGGAGAAAAAAAAGATTCTTCATGTTGGCTGTCATAAGAAATTTAAAGCTTTAATGTAAAGTTGTTAAGAAATCATGCAATCCATCACTTCCTGCCATATTCAGTCATGGATAGTAATCTGAAATTCTTAAGGAAGTGAAATCCAGCAACAGTAGTGTTAAGTGCTGGCCTTAGTCTAAGCAGCCTTTGCAATTGGGAAAAGTCAGTCCTTTCTGCTTCACATGAAGGCTTAAATGTTAGTTAAAATGCTTTCCAAATTAAAAAGAGGAGTAACACATAGAGAAAGACATGTCAAGCATTTTATCAGTTAACCCTCACAATTCTAGGTTTTAATGTTTACAAATCTAAAAAACATAAGTTATAAAAGGGCATTCAATTCTTTTTCCTAGCTGGCCAAATATTGTAATTAAATAATTTAATAGCCCTTCCTATTTATGTTGGTGAAAGGGTATAATTTACAGTGTGAACTTTTAAGTAGTCTTCTCGTCGTTCAGATGACTTTACAAATTTGATAGCACTAGGGCTATGATTTATAGCTGTAAGTTTTGTTATTAAATATCATTCTCATTTTCTTTGTTTATTTGACTACAAAAGGACATATCATGGACCATGGACAAATAGCTTAGACCTTCTGCCATATTTTACCTTAAAAAGAAGTAATTTTTATTATATCTTACCAATAAATGCATTTATATGTCCTATTTTAGTAATAAAAATATTTCATGTTGCAAGATAAATTACGACTCAGTCACAAAAATGTATGCTAATATCAAGAAGATAGCATAGCATTGCTTTTATTGCAGTCTGTGTACTCATCAAGATCAACCCCAACTCTTACTGTAAAATCCACTAGGCAGCTTTTTAAAAACATTCAGAAAATGTAAATAAAAAAATATTAAATTACCTGTTGTTTTAACTGCTAAAAGTGTTGACTTTAAACTATTCGCACTTGTTGTTGACACAGGAATAGATATCTTTTTAGGAAATTTAAAGTGTTCTGGCATAGAAACTTCAACTTTATAGTCAATGCTTCTGTATTTGTTCTCCAGAGTAGCTGGCACAGGCCGTGTCTGCAGAAGAAACAAAAATGTTTATTTACTAGACATTTATGCAGTAAATTGCCACAGACTTCTTGCTAAAACCTGGGGAGGCCACAGATCTTAAGTAACAATGTGAAGAACAGGGTGAATTTCACTGCCTTGGGATCTTATTCCAGACATGGAGAGTGATTACATTTTAGGTGTAATTAAGAGCCAAGATGTGAAATTATAATAAAGCTTTGACATCTTAAAATCATAGAATAACAAAATTAAAACAAAATAGCAATTAAATAGAAGAAAAATCATTTTCTTGTTTTAAGTTCTCAAAGATACATGTACAAATGTCTTTTCACCAACATACTAAATTAAATGTATATATGGGGGTCACAAACAAACTGTAAACTAAATAATTATATGCAGAATAATATGAGTAATTAACAGATATACCTACATACCTACTTTGAATATTTACCTTAGATTCAATTTTGATATAATTTATCCTTTATGTTTTGATCAGACTAAAAACAAACATTTGTTAAACATAAATGACAAACCATATTTTTATTTTAGTTCATTAAATACCCAGTTTGTTGACACCATCTACAACAATAATTTAGAATTTAAGGAAAATTGTAATTCTAACTGCCTGCCCTGTGCCTATCATGTCTATTATTATTTATTCTGCTATTATATAAAATGTATTCACTTTTTATCCAAGCATTAGAGTTTCCTCTATCAGTGCAATTATTAAATAATTAGATATTTTTATGAAAATGTGACAAATTACTATTCAGAAATCTGCAAGTTTTCTGTAGTCAAGTAAATGGTTCTGATGTGCTAACCTACACATTATTTCCAATATTAACTACAAACCAGCTTTGACTGAGAGGGACTGGGATTGCAAAAGGTAGCAGCTATAGCAGTGACCGCTGCAAAAGCCAGGCATGGGCGAAGCTGGGAGAGAACAGAGAATGACTTTCAGATGGCCTTGAAAAGTTTCTGACAAACCATTTAATGGCTCAGGAAAAGCTGATGTGACATCATCCAAGCAGTTCTTACCAAAAGTTGGGGAAATACTAACTTTGAGAGGAGGTATTGTTGATAGGTGAAAGGACCACTTTGAAGAACTTCTAAATCTGGTAAATACATCCTTAGAAGAGGAGGAAGTGCCCAAAGACTGGTGGTTGGGTCCATTCCCATGGTATTACAAAGCTCTGTAGTGGCAAGGCAAATGTCTATTTGAGAAATATTCTATGCACTGGGTATTTTGGGGGCGTTTCTGCTAATGATATCCAAAGGTGCTATATAAAAAAGTCTATTTGTTTGAATAATATTCACATCTTGTTAAGTTATCAAGTTGTGCATTAGTATACTCACCCAAAAATCAGTATATAGTTCCCAAATGTATGCTACAACTGTATAAAAAGCTGTATGGAGGAGTCTAATAGTGTAAAATGTACATTATCTATAGTTAGTCCAGGTCGAGAGGTGCACAAAATTCAAGTACTGTATTATGGCTTGTGCATTTCTCGTATGCATCGATCTAAGATGAGTAGAAGTTTTCAGTTTCATGATGTGAAGTTCATTGTGATGCATTTTGGATTTAACATTTTTGTCTGTATATTTAGTGAATGTGAAAGTACTTGTTTATTTTGTAATAATCATATGTTGATGAGTATCAGCAAGTGCTAACATTTTAATCATTGGCTGCCAAGGTTTGGATTAAAAGCACGACAACACAGATTCAGAAGTGGTTTTGAAGAATAGCATTCTATTTCAAAATTCTTAACTATGTTTATATCACGTAGCTTACTAAATCAGTTCATTAACACTTAACAACAGGTTAACATTTGTTGGAAAAGGCAAGTTTAATCACCTATAAAGAACATTCATCAGACATGCTTGAACCATACATGAGCATGCAGTTCCTAGATGCTTGAGTACATTTCTCTAGATGTTCAGTTAAATTAAAACCTCAAAAGACTGGAGCACAACTGGAGCACAAACCTAACCAAAAGCCATAAAGCAAGCCTAAGCCGAAAAGTTCAACATTCAAAAGAAATAATGTAAAGAGCTTAAGAACTCTTTAATTAAAATCTTTCTGATTGCTTCTCCACTATCTCCCCAGCTATACAAAATAAGGGGGCTCCTATCATTATGTCTTCAGTTGTAACAAAGCCAATTTGTTTTTTTTGTTTGTCACTGACACTGAGTCTATTTAATTTGTCTAGTCTTGTTAATTTGTAAAACATTACGAGTAACATTATAAAACAACACTAAGATCATTCAAAAACATGATTAAAGCAGAAGAATCTATTTATGGTATTGTTCTTTCAAATATACCATACCCACCTCTGTTTCAGAAAGTCCGAGAACAGCCATGGCAGCTCTAACACTGCTGCTTTGTAAAGTTCCTGTAATCTTTCGACGTTCAAACTCAACAAATGACATACGCTGTTGGGCTACGGCTGCGAGAGCTTTTTCTCTGGCTTCATTCACTAAAGGGATTTTTAACTTTTCTTCCAGGCAGCTGTCCTTTAAACATTTAAAAATGAGAACAGGTTTTTCACTCCTTTTACCTGCAAAAATAAGTTAGAAAATATTCCATTACTACCTGATACACATTTTTTTCAAACAAGACGGTCAGAACAGAGTCAGTAGGCAGAATAGTTCCACATGTTACTTTGTTTGCAATTGTAAATATATTCAATTAAGCTCCTATTGCTGTACAGAAGCTATAATTATCCTTACTAGGTTTTCCTACTATATGACAGATTTTCTAATAAAAAAAAACACTTGTAATAATAAGAAATGTAGAACCTATAAGATTTTGCAAGGTGAGAACTGAAGTCTATAAAATATATTGACCTCACCAGGCTGGACATTGTCAATCACTGTCTGTAATACAAATTATAAAATCAAATTAAAATGGCAAACTCTGTTATTTCTAATTTAATCTGAATGACATCCTTTATTATCTTTAGAATTACATTAACATTACAACCCTAACCCTAACCTGCACCCATCTTGTAATTTCTGGTGTCTTTGCAAATATTGTGCAAATATACAAATCAAAATGGCATGAGAAATCCTGTCTTTACTTGGACTTTATCATTTAAGTTCTGTGGCCAATTTAAATCCCAGCAAAAAAAGAAACAAAGAGTGATGTAGCAAACACATACCATTGGCATATTTAGTTGATTTGATTTTATTTCCAGACAAAGCCTTAAATACTTTTTGACTTTTACTTGGCAGAATTGTGAGTGTTATATTCACCAAGAAAATGTTTGTGTGCTACCAGATCACATTCTAGTGTAAATATGAATAAATAAGTAAAAAGAATTAAATGAACAGAATTGAAGGAAATCCATCACTGTTTACACAAGAAGCATCAGTAGTAACAAAGAAAATCTGCATAACAGCAAAGAAGAAATAATGTTTGATGCTCCTCAGCTTCCTTTACTACACACAGTACTGTATATAAACCAGAAGAACAAAATCTGAATGCAATGTTTTCTAAACAAGAATTTTAAAGACCACAGAAAGTCACAAAATTGTCAGAGTAACATCTCTGTGTGGACAAAAAGGAACAATAAAAATAAAGTGTTCCAAAATGATAGCAAAAAGAAACATAAACTGAATGAAAATTAAAGTACATAAGTGGGTTTAATACAAATATATTCAATACAATCATATAATTGCTTTTATTAACACCATTTAGATAATTTCTAATTACTAATTAACATCATTCAATTTAATAAGCATAATGTGGCACTCAAATTATGAGGAAAGAAAAAATTACTGAAGAGATAAATCATCAAAATTATTTGAATTATAATTACTAAGTACTGGTTCCATTATCAGGCTTTTAAAGGAAATCAATTTAAGAAATGCATGGTGCCTGAAAACCTACATTTTAACGTACCTTATTTGTGAATCTAGTAACAGTGTCTGCATTATGGTAGACAGGTGAGATTTTGCATTTGCACTTACAGGAAATGATGGAAAATGACAATTGATGCATGAACTATTATATCTCAACCATATCGTGCATTTAAACATAGGCTTATACAGTATAGGCCTTCAGCTCAGAGAAGGATGAATATTTTGTGTAGAAAAGCAGCTCATAATCTTTAACTGAACAAAAAGTAGGTTTTAGAGTTTAGTTTTCATATGTAAATGTTACTAATGTCCAATTTCAAACCGTGCTAATGTAAAGATGAAATGACAAAATGAGTCTAAATAAAATATGTGTGTGTGCGTGTGCGTGTGTGTGGCCACTTTGGAGGCATGTTTTAATAATAAAAAAAAAAATTCCTTAGCCTGTGTTAGCAAAACTAGTTGTAAAGTACACTGTGCCCTTCCTTTTGGTGAAATACTATCCCCTACCAAGTCCGGGTGTAGTTATTTATTAACTACATTCAAATACATAGAAAAACAAAAATGCTAATGAAAACACAAAAAAATATAGATTATGAGTTTTGTATGAAGTAGCAGTAACTTTCATTTTTTTCCAGCACCCTGAACTATCTTGACAATAATGAGAAGAATAATTTTATAAACTGGTGGAACTGTGGTCCCTCCTTGTAGAAGAAAGACATCTGAGAGGCAGATTATCTCAATAATGTGCAGTGATCATTTTAGACAGTGTTACTAGAGCATTTTAACAGGGATACATTTAACAGATTATTTACTAGCCTGTATAGAATATATGGGCTTTAGAGGATGTCATCAGCTTCTCCCCTTAATTATAAACTAGGCAGGAAGAAACAAATTGCAGATTCAGGACTTTTGGGATACGTAAGAACCAAGTTATTTTAATATGATATTCCTTATTACAAAAACCTAATAGAAAAAAATCAAAGATGAAAGCCCATCACACTGGTGAGTTTGTAGGATGGTGATTGAAGTTAAGAGGTCTTGATAGGTTAGAGGAGGAGTTTGTGAAGAAATATTTTTAAAGGAAAAAAGCCATTAAATGTAAGTATCCCAGAAGCAGTGCATATAGACTTAGAGCAGATTCAGAATTTTTGTTGCCTTCTACTTTTCTATTTTTTTTTTCCTCAATGACTATGATTTTCTTGTTTTATACTTGTAAGAAAACATAACAGTTAATGGCTAGATTGGACTCTTAATGGTCATGAAGAATAATACCAGCAATTCCTGTATTTTTACCACCTTCAAAAGAGACAGTGATTTGAGCATTCTAGCTTTCAATTGTTTAGAAAGTACATGTAAGTACTTAGGCTGTGATGATGCATAAAGTGCCCATGGTCTCCATTCACATAAATAATGCCTTCACACTTGCTCGGTTTATCTAACATGTCATTTTCTTCAGCACTCACTGTTACACTGGAAAGGGTGACTCTAATTAGCCTCTTCACTATAAAACCCCTTTTCAAATAATTATAGAATTATAGGAAATGAAAATACAGAGCTGTATATACATCTTTGGCAGACAGCCTTATCCTCGGTAACCGAGTTAGAAACGTACTACTGTTACACACATATGGTTAAAACCCGACACATCTCCATTAAACAGCAATTAGGAAAACCTTTAACACAGCTGCCAGTGACCCAGCCATCCACTGTATGTGTTAGCTTCTCTAAAGGTAAACAGACTGCTTTCTTCATAAACAATTAACATTTAATTTGCACATGAAACAGATGGTGCCTTATTATGCATCACAGGATAATAATTATAAATGACTTTGCAATTAGAATTCAAGATTCCTTAGAGGTAACTAAGCCCCAGGTAAAGAATTTGTTCAGTTTAATACTGAACACAATATATCAGCAAGTAAAAGGAAAATATCATATACTGTAAACAGACTAATATTGTACAAATCATTAGAAAAAAAAACAACAGGGTGAACAGTTTCCACCTAGGCCTCTTTCAGTTAAAGTAATTGTTGTGTACATATATTTCTGGGATACACAATATTTTTAGACTATATGACTAAAGACTCTCTGACCATCACTGTTATATGTTGAATCAGATTTTGTCCAACAAATAAAAATGACTCCATATAACTGTGAAATGTTGTGTGGACCTGTGTTTAATGGAAAAACCACAATGTCAAGTCTGTCAGCAAATACATATCAAATTAAGACTAATTACCAACTTTCTGAAATTTCTGTAGATGTACTCAGCAGTTGTACAACAACCATCTTAAGAAATGAGCAAGGTTTCATTGTACTTAAGTATTAATCTTGAAGTATCTGAATTGATAGAAAAGTGGAGATATATTGTCTGGCCATGTGTTCTGTGAGCCCACCTGCTGACTGCTTGGTAGAACCCAATATGCAGCTGTTTTGAAATAAGCAGGACTAGATTAAAAAAAATCCTAGAAAAAATAAGACAGAATTTTATTTGCCCCAAAATTGGCTTTTTACAGAAGCAATAAATAAATAAACAAACACACAATGTTGAAACATTCACCAGAATGGCTAAAAAGAAAGAAAATGTCTGATTTGGCAGCCATAGTCACAGTGAGGCATTATGCAGGCATACTGTTATTGGTATAAAGGAGACACAGCGGCATTTCTTGGAATACTTCTGCTGAATTATTCATTGGTTGAAGGTACTCAATGTTTGTGTGTCAGAAAAAGGACGGTGGTACTCAGTTTTGTTTTCATTCTTTCATTTGTTAGTACCTCCAGGGTATTGAGAGTGCATTCCATAACTGACTCTTTTTAAACAACTTGTTGATTCAGTGGGTCTCTCTTAAAATGATGTTACTAGCCTAGCACACCACTGAGTAGAAAAATCACACAAAGTTATAGAAGATGTGAAGAATGTCACTACTCACATTAAAGGAATACAGTCTCCTAAGAAAACCAGCTTGCTCTGCTCTTTCTTGTATACAGTAGTCCCTTTCTGTTGTGAGGCCAGTCAATACAGTCATTGATCTGGATTCCCAAATACTTGTAGGAGTGAACCACTTCTTCACCCACTCAAGCAATAGTGACCAGCAGAGAGGCTGTTTGGTGTAGTGAAAGTCAATAACCAGTTCCTTGGTTTTTCTGATGTTAAGATACAGACAATTCTATCTGCATCAAGAAACAAAGTTCACCACCTGACTCCTATACTCTGTCTCATCCCCCTTATCAATACACCCCATAAGTGCATAATCATCTGAGAATTTCTGTAAGTGACATGGCCTGGTGTTATAGTTAAAGATTGAGGTGTACAGAGTGAAGAGAAAATGAAACAGGACTGTTCCTTGTGCTGCTCTGGTGTTCATCTCTATCAGAAACACAGTTCTTGAGTCTCACAAACTGCAGTCTGCCTGACATGGATGGCTGGATGGTATTGAAGCACTGGAGAAATCAAAAAACATAATCCTCACAATGCTGCCAGTTTTGTCCAGGTGAGAATAAGCAGGTAGATAATTGCATCCTCCACTCCAGTCTTTGTCCGCTGAACAAACTGCAGTTAATCCAGGTGGTCTACCGCAAGAGAACTCATATAGTCCAGGACCAGACCCTCAAAGGTCTTCAGGATGTGAGGCAAAAGTGTCACTGGGCTATAGTCATTAGGTGAAGAACAGGAACAGGAATAATGCAGGATGTTTTCCACATCAGGTGTACTATCTCAAGCCTTAGTGACAGACTGAACAGATGACAGAGGATATCTCAAAGTTGGTAAGCACATGCCTTAAGAATGCAAAGACTGTTTCCATCTGGTCCCGCAGCTTTTCCTGTGTGTAGCTTCCTCGGTTGTCTCCTCACTTGATCTTTGGTTATGGGCAGTCCATAATTATGGTGGACAGATCACTGACTATTCTAGCTGAAGTGGTAGGAGTTACTGATGTAGTAGAGATGGTGTGAGGGGACTGGTCATTGGAAAAACGTGGCAGTAGGGGGGAAAATCTATCAAAAACTTCATTTAAGGTGCCAGCTTTGTCCACATCCTTTTCTAGCATCTGAACCCTGGATTATCCAAGTCCAGTAATTATGCCTAGTTCATTTCAGACATCTTTCATGTTAAGACTACGAGATGAAGGAAAAAAGCAGTAGGCTACCTCAAAGTTTAACTAGATAAACGTCCCAAAACAGGAATGTCGCTAAGTGACAAAAGCAATATATTAAGGAAAATTTGAAATTCAGAAGTGCCAGACTAACCAACAGAAATTAAGTGCAAAGCAACTGAGTTTATTTTCTTTTAAATTAACTCAAAACCTAGATATTAAACATAGTCAGTGCATGATGATATTGTATTGCCAGCAGTAGACTGATTTACAAGTTGAAAAACCTATGGAAAATAGTAGCATACTCTCACAGTCATAACATTTAAAAAAAACAAAAATTGGTGGAAAAGAAAATATTTAGGCACAAAAATGATTGATAATGGAAAATGACAAAAATCATGACAACCAGCTTGTGGTCTAGCACTGGGCTATGGGACACAGAGAAATCCTTTTGATTTTGGTCTGTTATTTAGACTTTCTGCATCTGAATTATACCAGTATTAACCATTTTAAAAACTAAAACCATATCTTAAAAATCATAAAATAATGAAAAATAAAAATAAAACTAGTTATTTTACCTTTCCCAACCCCACTGATGTGAACGACATGTGAACTTTCCACTGGTATTAGAGGTTGAGGTAAAGGTAGAGTAGATTCTCCCTCCACAGAATATAAAAATTCTCCCACCTATAAATAAAAATGAATTTTGACAAGTACAAATGAAATGTTTTCAAAAGGGGATTAAACTTTTTATATATAATACATATAAATGGTATGATAAAATAATGATACATTTATTTAAGAAAATGTAACTAATTATTTGTTTAATGATTAATTTAATAAGTTTAAGATTGGTATTTTTCAAGTTGAAGTTATTATTTCATCATGTTATATATTAATTTGCCATGGGAAATTGTGTTCTAAAGGGAAGCATTTTTTATAAATTTAAAAAAATACAATGCCTATGTTTGCAGATATTGGAAAGACTTTATACTTTATTACAGTTTCGTGGCACTATATTTCCTGAGGTGGGTATATGTTTCGTTCACTTGTCCGTTGATAGACAACTGTTGTGGGTGGAGTTCCCATGTAAACAAGTACCACAGAACAAAACCATGCACATGTGTCAAACTACTTTTCATGACATGAGTTAGAAAACATGCATATCCGGGATGTAAAAATAAAATTTTAAATATTTTCTTGCAGTTTCAATCAACAACCTTATGACAATCTGAATAATTTCGGGTTACTTCACTCGTGGTCTGAAGCCTATCTGTAATTTCAGGTTACATATTTTCTTCCCTTTGCCTTTCAAATTGTATCTCTTTCTCTTTTTAATTCTCTCATCCTCAATCTGTTGCAGCTTCTTTTCAGATTATTTTTGTTTGTAAAGATACTTGAATTGATTTCAGGGAGATTGAGTGAGGTGGTGTGATTGGGAGACAGCACCAACTGTGGCAGAAGCAAGCAGAGTTCTTATACCATAACACAGGAGAACAAAAGTCGACTATAAAGACTATAAACAAGTGCCAAAGTTACAGTGAATGGAGCATATAAATGGCCTAGTCCCAAAAAGACTTATTCAAAGCACAATTTAATTTCTCCTAACGCCAAAGGAGGTGTCAAATTGAAATGCAAGTCTAGAACCCAACAATAGTTAAAGACAGCGAGTATAAAAGGCCCTTGCACTATTAATTTATTATTATTATTATTATTGCTTTCCCCTAACTTACCTACAAAACACTTTTTTTTAAATGAACAGATACCTATTTACTTCCTTATTGAATTAGGAGCACATGATGAAGTCATACATAACTGTGACATCCAATATTAAGACTAGGAGTAAATGTTGACATAAACAACATTATGATGGCCATTCAAACCTAAAACAAATTAGATATGCATACAAAAAAACAACAAAAAACCATATAGTGCTGTAGTGATGAGACAATCACTATGACATGATATACTGAGGGGTGCATAAACATTTAATAGATCTATAAAGAGTGCAAAAATAGGATAGAGGGATCTCAGAACTCAGTTTGGGACAATTTAGTTCAGCAAGAAGGCTAAATGTGTGCTCGCCTTCGTAATTAAACATATGCTATTATTTTATTCCAGCGATAACACATTTTGGCAATTGTTAAGAAGTCTCACCAATCCCTTTACTTCTTCAGACATCTGATGAAGCTCAAATTTTTCCAACTATTTTCATTAACTTTTGCAACTGTGCACTGGAGTCAGTCCTTACATCCTGGTATTTGGCACCTGCTTAGCTCCAAAGTTTAAGATTATAGGCAGCACAAGTCATTAACAGTACTTTTTAAGACATCTATAACACACGCATAATTATAAATGACATCAACCACTCCACACAGTTGCTTTTCTCTTTGCTTTCTTCTAACAAATGCTATTGGACCATTCAAACTGACACCATTAACTTCAAAGACTTTCTGTCTTCAGATCGTAAAGTTAATAAACACCCAGGTACAATAAATGCAGTAGGCAGTATGTTTACATTGTATATAATTGTATAGATTGATGGCTTTTCCACCACTGGTGTCATTTCTGGCATCTGTTTACTTGGACCCACCTCTTCCTATTGGAAACAGTCTTAACTGGAAGAACCACAATCTTTGTCAGTCTTATTCAGACTCCTGTCTGAAAAGAAGCAATGCAATGCTGTAACTCACATTTTATTTCTCTTTTTTGAGACAACAATTACATGGGGTTTGTCTACAGGTGTCATTGTCTTTGCTTTGTCATTACAATATACATACTGTGGTGTATGGCCGGCCGTTCATCCTGGCCAATACCCCCAGGCCGCCAGATGGAGCTCTCCCTGCAGCATGAAGGGGCCCCGAAGACCAGCAGGGAATTCTGGACAATGGAGTTTTTATCCACAGCCCTGCTGGATACCATGGGGGCCACTAGGAGACGCTGCAGGGAGGAATGATGTTTATTGGCCATACGTCCCGGAAGTACGTCCGAGTCACATGGACAAGGGGAATGATGTGCTTCCGGGGTGAAGAAAAGGACTTTTGATCTGACCTGGATGTGATAGGAGATCACATGGACTGGGGATTGGAACACTTCCGGGTCAGGGAATATAAAAGGATTATGGGAGCTCCCAGACGGCGAGCTGAGCTGGGTGGAAGGGTGGCAACGCGTCTGAGAGTGGTGGAGAGTTTATTAGTGATTATTGTGTATTGTTTGATGAGTATAGTGGAGAGGAGGGTGCTTTGTGCACTGTTGCATATGAATAAAGTCATCTTTTGGACTTTTATCTGGTGTCTTGGACAAGGGTTCAAGGGAGTGACAGCACCCCCTATCTGTCACAATACATATACATAAATATATATACCCTAGCAAAATACCCGCGCTTCGCTGCGGAGAAGTAGTGTGTTAAAGAAGTTATGAAGAAGAAAAGGAAACATTTTAAAAATAACGTAACATGATTGTCAATGTAATTGCTTTGTGACTGTTATGAGTGTTGATTATCATTATTTGTTTCAATCAGGTTCATATTTGGAGGATGTGTTGTGTTCAAGTTACATTCCGTGTTTGTGTGTGCTATCTCGTGCGATCTTGCGATGTCCACGGCTTTATTTAATGTTAGCTCAGACCTGGCACTTAAAAGTTTCTCTCGCACTTTTGCTGAGTTTGTGAAAAAAACACTATTCTATCCCTGACCATCTCATCTTCGTTTGCATAAGCACAGTCCTTCACCAGCAATTTTAACTCCATTACAAAGTGATCAAAAGTCTCGTTTATACCCTGCATCCTCTCATTAAACTTGTATCTCGCGAATATCGTATTCGTCTTAGGCATGACAAACGCCAGCGGCAGCGTGTCTATGAACTTAATTTAAAGTTAAGCTTTACACATTGCTTTCCTATTCGTTTGCATAAGCACAGTGCTTCACCAGCAATTTTAACTCTGTTACAGCAATTTTAACTCCATTACAAAGCGATCAAAAGTCTCGTTTATACCCTGCGTCTTTTCATTAAACTTGTATCTCGCGAATATCGTATTCGTCTTAGGCATGACGAACGCCAGCGGCAGCATCTATGAACTTAAATTAAACTTAAGGTTTACACCGTGCTTTGTTTCCGCAGTAGCTGCACTTATGAATATGCTTGTATGCGTCACTCGCTTCATATTCTTTTGCTGCCTTCTCAATTGTGTAATGCGTTTTTTGTTCAGCGCTCTTTGGAGCTCTTGCTTGTTCTCTGCGTACTGAGTTCACAGTCAGTTCACGCGAGCCGCTTGGAGTACATGCATCGAAGGTTCTCCGCTGTGCTTGTGCTATCTTGTGCTATCTTGCGATGTCCACGGCTTTATTTAATGTTAGCTAAGACCTGGCACTTAAAAGTTTCTCTCGCACTTTCGCTGAGTTTGTGCCAAACACTAGTCTATCCCTGACCATCTCATCTTCGTTTGCATAAGCACAGTCCTTCACCCGTGAATATTTAGCTGCAGCGTGTCTATTGGATTGCTGCTGACGGACGGCCTTATATGGGCAGGCACTCAATTACATGGGAGGCATGATGATGGGGGACACAACTCCGCCTCACACGGCGACTGAGCTGCAGGCTATGGCTGTATATATGTACGTAAGTAGGTTCCAGTTATGACCATTACGCGTACAATTTCAAAATGAAACCTGTTTAACTTTTGTAAGTAAGCTGTAAGGAATGAGCCTGCCAAATTTCAGCCTTCTACCTACACGGGAAGTTGGAGAATTAGTGAGTGAGTGAGTGAGTGAGTGAGTGAGTGAGTGAGTCAGTCAGTCAGTCAGTCAGTCAGTCAGTCAGTCAGTCAGTGAGGGCTTTGCCTTTTATTAGTATAGATATACATATATGTATATATGGCTTACAAATGGATGTATTTGGTAAGTTTTAAGACTTTTGTTTTACATTTGGATTCGTGCCCTTTGAACCCCATTCTAAAATGCAAACACAGGCAATGTATTTTTTAAATTAATAAAAGAATACTTCACTTTGAAATAAAATTCCCCATACACCAAGACTGTACATCAAGGTTGTTAAAAAATAACTTCAATTTGAAAAATACCAAAATTATTCTTTAAAGTAATAACAAGTGTTAAAGTCTAATATCTGTCAGTATTACATTTACCATTTAACTAGTTTCTGTCAAAATAGCAATATTAGTAGCCAATAAATTTCTCACTAGTTTATCATTATTCATTAATCATGTTCTAAAAATATGGCCATGTTTGCAAAGAAATTCTTGTATTTGAAGTCAGATTTATAATAATATTTTCAGAGTCATACTTGTAACTTTGTTTGAAAACCTGTAGCATAATTGTTTTACCTTTTCATTAAGGAACAAAATGCTGCAATAGCGTTTCCCTAAGTGGAATGGGAGGTAGTGAATCTCAATATTTGCAGATCCCCTACATTCCAAAAACACACTTTCCACAGGACTGAAGAATTCATTCAGTTGATTTACTTGTCCAGCTAGAAGACAAAAACATGGTTACATAAAATAAGCAAATATAAATTTAAATATATATTCAAACACAATTCTACAACCAAATTTATATATGGATCACTTATTATAAATATTGACTTAAAAATAATAAAAACAAATTTACAACCATTATACAAACCTACTTACAACAAAAAGATAAGCAATTATTGGGATTTTTTTTAAATCTGGCATTAAAAAGAGAGAAAAAGGATTGGCTTTCATTCTAATTACATCGTTCAAGAACACTTCATTTTCCTCAAACGTTTTTGGCATTAACGTAAGCAATTAATCAAAAGCAAAATGTCCCAGATATGTTGTTCAGTTGCATTTCCCCACACATCCATCTGCATATTTCCCTCAGCGTGTATTTCTGAAATTTCCATTGTAACTGAATGATGATTAACAGGAGATGTGCCAAGCACTTAATCTAATTCTTAAATTTGATTTATCAAAATTGCTTTTAAGGATAAAAAAAATTAAGAAACACAACATGTTTTTCAGCTCCATCAGTCACTGAAAGCACAGAGCCAAATAGCTGGCTGTTACTGCTTTGCATCGGCTTTGAATGTAATCCCCAAGACTGATGTTTCATTTTAATTGTAACATTAATGTTTAGATTTTATACACATATTTTAGCACTCTTCTCTGTGGATAGCTTATTAAATCTACATTATAGCAGAGTTAATGCCAGTTTGAGAATTTTCCTATATTTGTGCTCTTTAGAGTAAAAAATCTACAAATATCATCAAATGCCAATCTATTCATCTTCTAAAAACATTCAAAATCATAAGAGTACATTTTTAAAGTAAAACATCATTACAGATTCTTTATTCAATCCACCAATTTTTATTCAGGGTTATTAAGCACACTTTGTAAATGATTATTTACTGTCTGTGTTGGCTTTTGTCTTTTAAACAATTTCATAATCAGTGTAATAAAAGCCATATGGAATTGGATCCCTGATAGCAAAAGAAACAGTAACATAAAGTGTTTGACACGAACTGGATCCTGATCAGTTTCTAGTTTTCTTGTGACAGCCTAAACTAAAATCTCAACATGGGGCCTCTATTAGAACATCATGCATACTAAGGTAATTATGTTAAAACATTTTTAGGCTTAACTGTGTCTACCTGGTTAAGCAACTTTATTATTTGCTCCACAAACAGAACTTTCATAATAAAATCTGCAAAAACAGACACATTTCAAATGATTTCTATCAGTATTAGATAATTTACATTTACTTTAACCTTCAAATATTAATATATTAACTTATGTGCACACTAAAATATTACTGCAGTAAGCTATAGAAAGAGACAACACATATGATTAAATACCACATTATATGAGAATGTGGGTGATGAATGCTTTCTGAAAATATTAGTATTTTTTCCAGATATAAATTAGGAGAGAAACAAAAATTCATGAAAAATAAAATTTAATTTTGTGTGGCATAGAAACATAGTGGCTAGTGCAGCTATATCACCATTCCAGAGTCCTGGTTTCAAATCTCAGCTCAGGCAATATCTGTGTAGCTTTTGCACCTTAACTGCATGATCTGGTTATCTTAAAAATTCTAAACATGTGCTGATCCGGGTAACTGTTGAATCTAAATTAATCCTGTTTAAATGATTGTGGCTATGCTTGTCTCTCCACAACAGACGTCAGGTATCATGTCAAAAGTTAGTTCCTCCTTTAGCTTAGTGCTGCAGCATGGGGTCTAGTTTCATGTACCTTAATGTACTGAAGTAGACAGTGTGAAATGCAACCAATGGTCAGCTCTTACAGAGGAAACACTAAAAGATGAAAACAACAATAAGCCACCACTGGGTACAGCTAACTAAATCACTCCCTACTACTTACACTGCCAAGCTGCTCAATAGTAAAAGCTGTTCTCCCACTGCATTTGACAGTATGATGACTTGTACATAGTAAGGAACATGCACAGAAGACATTGTCCTCAAAAAGTGAGGGAGAAAGAATAAAAAGGTAAGGAAGAGACAATAGTCTTATTCAAGGCACACACAGTAGTCAAAATACACACTGATTCTAAGCTGAAGAAGTTTTTTTTTTCAGACTCAGTTGTTCCACTCAGTTTTCTCCCAATTAACAGAGACCATGATTTTAATTTGTCTCAGTCAGGTCCTTCATTTTTAATAATAAGTGAATGAATAAATTAATGAATAATGTCACAAAAGGTACAGCAGAATTGAATCTGTTTGTTTTCCAGTGGTAGATATTCAATCATTTACTAGTATTCTTGCACTCTTTTAGAACATGCCCCAAGCATGGATAAATAGAGAGGGTTAGTGACAGGAAGGGTATTTGGCTGCAAAACTTTAGTCAAAACATTACTAATGTCATTGATCCAGTCAGCTTCAGAACAAGGACATCATCTGATCCTTGTGGGAAGTGAGTGAGGGCTACAGGGCTATGAGTGGGCCTAAAAAAGAAGTTTGTCAAGAAGAAGTAAAAGAAGAAGACAGGGATGGTAAAAGAAAAGAGTATGTTGAAAGTAAGAGTGGGGATAATGACTGTTGGGGCAATAACTGGGAAAGGAAGAAAATTTGCAGATTTGATAGATAGGAGGAAAGTGGGAGTGTTGTATGTGCTGGAAATTAGATAGAAGGAGAGTATGAAAGAGAATTGGGAGAAGGCTGTGCAATGTACAATGTTCAGTGGAGTGAATGAGTAAGGGAGAGATGTTTTAGGTATAGTAGTATCCAAAGAACTTAAGTAGATATAATAGTATCCAAAGAATGTAAGGATAGTCTTGTCCATGTGAATAGGAGGAGTGATAGGATGATGAGTGTCAAGCTGGGCCTTAGTGAGATTGTAGTATATGTCATTTGGGCATATGCTACTGAAGTGGACTGTGAGGAACAGGACAAGGATTTCTGGGCACAAATCAATTAAGACCTTAGAGTGGTACAAGAGGGAGAAAACAGTAGAAAGATAATAGAGAGTGCACATGGAGGACGGGGAGTGTGGAGAGAAATGGGAAAGGGGAAAAAATGTGGCCATGGCATTGAATTCAGTAACAGTTAATACATGTTTTGAAAGGAAAGTAAATAAGTTTGTGACTTACAGTAGTGAAGGATGGGAAAACCAAAAATAACTTTATAATGTGTAGAAGATCTCATTTGAAATAGATAAAGAATAACAAGGTCATAAAAGGGGAAAGTATAACAATGGAGCATAAAGTGGTGGTGATGGACTGGGAGATCAGAGTCAGCATAAGACTAAGACCAGGCCAAGCAGCTGCAAGGATAAAGTGGTGGAAATTAAAAGAGGAAGGGCTTAGGAACAAATTTTACATGAAATGCAGTAATTTGGGAGTGTGGAGGAATGGTTGGAGAATAATAGTAAGGAGAATAGGTGAAGGGGTGTTACGTAGGACGACAGGAAAGTGATCACCTGTGGACAAATTGACATGGAAGTGGAACAGAGAGGTGTAGGATATGATAAAGGCTATGAAGGAGGAAAAGAAGGCATGGTACCAATCAAGGCAGGAGAAAGACAGAGAAGCAGACAAACAAAGAAGCAAAGAGGACAGTGGCTAGAGGCACAGGCTTAGGAGGAGGTATATGAAAAAATTGGAGACAAAAACGGGAGAGAGAATCATTTTTAAACTATAGCGAAGACTAGAAACAAGGCTGGGAAGGATTTCAGTCAGAAAAAGCAGATAAAAGATAAGCAAAATGTGGTCTTGAGTGAGCATGATAGGTTCAAGAACAGATGAAAGGAATACTTTGAAAAGCTGCAAAATCAGAATGAAGAAAATCCAAGGATAGTATTTTGGGATGGAGTCCAAAATGAAGGGCGAACAGCAAGAATAAGTAAGAAGGAAGTAAAGGACACACTGAAAAGAACATAGAATGGAAAATCAACTGGACTGGATGAAATAACAGTGGAAGTGTGGAAGAGTTTAGGGGAAGTGGAAGTAGATGTGTTGTATGAAGATCTATGAACAGGAAAGAATACCAGAGGAATGGAGGAACCGTGTGATTGTACCCATTTATAAGGAGAAGGGTGATAATAAGGATTGTGTAAACTATAGAAGGATAAAGCTGATGTCACACATAAAGAAAATTTGGGTAAGTGCTAGAGAGAGAAGACTTAGCGGAGAGACCACCATAGGTGAGAAGTAGCTTAGTTTTCTGCCCTCCCCGATATGAGAGGAGTAGCTTAGTTTTTTTGCAAGGGAGATGAAAAACTGATACTCTTTTTGCTTTGAAACATCTCATACAGAAGCATAGAGAAAATAGAAAGGTTTGTGTATGGTGTTTATTGATTTAGAGAAAGCTTATGACATAGTGCCATGCCAGGAGGTCTTGAGATGCATGAGAGAGAAAGGGGTACCAGAGAACTATGTCAGGATTGTCCAGGATATGTATGAGGGAGTAAGGACTCAGGTTAAAAGCAGTGTTGGCGTAAAAGACAAAATCCCAGTTAGAGAAGGTCTGCACCAGGTATCTTCTTTAGGTCCTTACCCCCTTGATATGGTAATAGATGTGTTGGCCCATGGGATAAAAGACCAACCCCTTTGCTTTTTGCTGATGATATTGTGTTTTGTAGCATCAGGAAGGAGGAAGTGGAGAGGACGTTAAAAGAATGGAGAAGGGCTTTGGAAGAAAGATGATTGAAGATTTATTTATAGGAAGAAGATAGAATATTTGAGGTTTATTGATGATGAGGATTCAGAAGTTAGTCTGCAGGGAGAGCTGTTGAAAAGAATGGATAAGTTTAAATACCAAGAATCAGTCGTAGCCCAAGATGGAGAATTAGATGCAGAGAAAAACCCACAGAGTGCAGTGTGGATGGAGTGATTAAAAGAAGATATCAAGACTATTGTGTGATCAGAAAATTAAGTTAAGGGTTAAATGTAAGATTTTTAAAACAATGATAAGACCAGCAAAGTTGTGTGGAGCTGAGCCATTGGCAATAAAGGAAGCACAGGAGAAGAAGTCAGATGTAGCAGAAATTAATATTTTCAGATGTATGTATGGAATTAAAAAAAGAACAGAATAAGAAATGAGACGATCAGAGGTACAACAAGTGGGAGAGATAGCTATGAAAGTAGAGGAAATTAGGGTGACGTTATATGGACATGAGGAGAGACAATGAATTTGTGAGCAAAAGAGTGGTGGAAATTGAAGTACAGGGGAGAGAAAGTGAATGAGGTCAAAGCAGAGGTGGATGGATAAAATAAAAGAAGACAGGACTGAGCTGTATGGAGGCACACTGGCAGGCACATTGACCCCACAAAAAAGTGAGAAAAGATGAAGCAGAAGATTAAGAACACCTTTGGATAAGGCAGGACCTTCACATAGTTACAGGAAGATATTCTGATAAAACACTTCAGCAATTTTTATTTGCTAAATATAAACATTTTCTCAGGCATTTGAACTGAAAAGCTGTAAGTTAAACACAACTGTTCACTCATTTGCTGATCCTTTTCAAAATAATTTTACCTTTTTAATTTATATTAAATACAGGAGGCTGACATTGTCTTCCTATAACTAGAACTGCACTGCATACCTGGCCTAGTCATTGTTTGGCCAAATTGTGCACATTTTCACCATGTCTCTCTGTTTTCTTAAGTAGGTCCACTTTCCACAAAGTCACAAAGACGTACGTGTTAAGTCAAATACACATTTTAAATTGGTCAAGCACCAGTGTGTGTACGAGCGTGAATGAAGCCTATAATAGCCTATAATATACTGATCCAGGGTTAAAAACAGGTGTATGTATACAGAGTCAAAATGAGTTGCACTGTACATGTAGAATGCTGATTGACATGGTTTCTGCCATGAAATGTTCTCTATATAGAAAATATTATATTCTTCTTTGTAGAGTTTATTTATAAAATTTTCTTACTTTTTTCTTTATATAGTCAAAAAACTTAATTAACTAAATCTTAATTGACCTGGTAGAGTATGTATATACTGTATGTGGGCGACTACGAGAAACCGTTCTTTGATGGAGGAAGCATACTTACTCGTGCCAAGACTGGTGTCTTGGTTGTTATCTAAGCTGGCAATATCCCGGCTATATAATTCTGATCCTGACATGGGAAAGCTGAAAAAAAAATCAAGAAATGTCAACTTAAATTTACTATACTGTACTTGTAAAAACTGCACCAGCAGTAAATACATATAAAATAAAACTTAATTTAAAAATAGTAATATATGTAAATCTGAAGTTAAACACTTTTTAGACATACTTTAGTACAATAAGATAGCAGAAAACTTTAAAATCTGTAACATTTTTTTCACTCACTATTAGGATTATAGCTTATAGCATTTTTCTTTCACATTTACACATGATTTTCACACAATTACTTCAACTTTTTGCATATGACACCTTTGTATAATGAACATAACAGAGAAATACCACCATTGTTAATTGTGATTTTTACAGCAGACACACATGCAGGTTAAATAATTCTCTGAAGATCAGAGATTAAAACAACTATGAGGACTGAATCAACAACATTGTGGTTTACTGTTCAATGTATTACTGGCTGTATCTATTCATCATGTTGCATAGTTGTGCACATGAACTTTAAAATCTGTAGTAACTATATTGTCAATAGATAGATAGATAGATAGATAGATAGATAGATAGATAGATAGATAGATAGATAGATAGATAGAT
>JANRMT010062832.1:301180-327279 GCA_026402145.1 Polypterus bichir lapradei | reverse complement strand
GATAGATAGATAGATAGATAGATAGATAGATAGATAGATAGATAGATTTAATTGTCAACAATGGTGAAATTAAGATTTTAGAGAAGCTCAAGAAGATAAATCAAATGCTTTACAGAGTTTTAGAATTAATTGCATTAGCTAAAGTTTTAGATTTGTCTAAACAAAATTATTGCTGTGCATAACACCCTGTATACATATACTTCTGACCTAGCGCCCAATACTGCAAGCTTAGGCATGGGACAATGACAAAAATATTGAGGTAAATGCTTGATTAAAGAAAAGTGAAACATAGTAAGCAGTAACTGAACAAAAAATTTCTTGGTTGAAAGGCAAATGTGCTAATCATCATACTGTCAACCTGTGATATGTGGTTTCTTTTGTTGACAGTCTACAGTGTTGTATTTCCTTACCTCTCACTCTTTTTAAAACTGCAAATTTCTCGGCTTGGCCTGGGTATTATTTCAAAACTTCACTGTATTTAAAGTGGCAAAAACAGTTACAGTTTTAAAGTGGAATATGATTAGTGATATTGTTTTGTAATGAGATTAGAGATGACTGTTCAGTTACAGGACTTATTCCAACAATAAACCACCCCTGATGCAGAAACAAAGAGCCAAAGTGAAGAGTCTTAAGATTTAAGTGATGCTCAAAAACTGAAAAATAACAGCTGTATGTGAGACAGGCTATAAAATTTATTTCACATACTACAGTACATCCCTGAAATAGAAGCTTGTGCAGGGCCTTTATGAATGAGAAAAATATTATTTAGTGAGACAAAAGTATAACAAAAGGAACTACATCAATATAATTATTCTGGAAGGGAGTACCACCTGCAATAACAGAGAAGCTCCTAGCAAGGTGGTGTCTATCAAAATGTGTAAGGTCTCAAAAAAATATTTTAGATCCAGTAGAGTCTGATATGAAGACAGAATCACAATATGTGGCGAAGGGAAACTGCCATAAATTACTGATGAGGTGCTATATTCCATTTGGTTTGGTAGAAAATGTCAACGTAAAAGGGGAATTTGCAGGAGGGAAATTGGCATCATTCATATTTAAATATGGGTACCTGAAGAGACTGGCACTGCTTTTGTAAGCAGTTACATTCCATTAATGCACAAGTCACCTGTAATGCCAAGATGTGACTGACAAACATTGTGACTCAGTGGCCTGTGTCAACCCACAATTCGTTAATTTTGCAGCAAGGTATCATTTATGTATCAGACGACTTACTGATGGTACAGTACATGATGGCCTATAGTATTTATTATAACAGTAATTGTGTCATTGTATGTGCCAAGTAAGCAATTCGCTCAGAACCTGGCACCTTATGCCTTTCCTTCACCACCTGAACACATAAGGTAGGTGCTTCAGTGCATAGCAGACCACAGAACTCCTCAAATGCAATTTGCAGTGGCTGGATGCATCAGAGGGGAAGCTGCTGTACCAGCCAATAAAGGTCTGCAGCATCTTGATCATGCATATGTATGAGGTTCATTAGCACAGAACATATATGTTCTTTTCAGGGGGTCACCTAGACAGAGTTTGAGGTAAATTGATTAAAAATAAATATGCACCAGGTTTGGTTTTATAAATCAGATTTTTTTTTTGGCATATGCATTTTCCTGGTTTTCCTATATGCAAATTTTCCCACTCAAATCTATACAAAGTTTTATACATGAAACCCCAGGAACCTGAAAGCACCAATAAGGTCAGAAACAGACAGGAGGTAGGAACCAAGGGATCTAAATAAACAGAAATTGTCAAAACATTTCCTTAAAAGAACAAAAGTCAAAAAACACAAATTTTGAATATTAACTGTACTAATCCTAACTATTTTTACTCTCACTAAACTAATACACCTACTAATGTATCTTATTTATTCAAAAACTTGGATGCCAGCAGCACCCTCTTAAAAACAAGTGGCTCCTTAATGCCACACATCTCCTAACTGAATATAATTACATTTTGCCATCTCTTTCTTTCTCCTCCCAATAGCAACATGGCTGCAGCCAGGTAGAAAAAAAAAAACATGCACAAAAGTGAAAGTAACAACAACCAACAAAGTGGTAATTCAGCGATATCACTAAAATAAATTACTATAGCAAACGTAAAATGAAAATTTGAATATGGATCAAAATCTTAAAATCTTGACAGATAGTGTTTGATGATTAAACCAAGTCATAGCGAAGGCTGTTTATTAAGTGTTCAAACAAGCTAACCTTTGAATTTTATTCTGAATTGAATTTTTTTTCTTTATTTGATGTGAACTTTGTACCTTTATTGATTTAAACTTCAAATCTTTTAACTGACAGTACTGTAGACTGCTGGACATTAATTTGAACTCTGAATATTTATTGATCACTTCATTTTTGTGAAATCTACAAAAACAAATTTATATATCAGCCTGGGGTAAATCAGATTAGCATGGGTGGCTGCATTATTAAAAATAACACAATTTTGTAACATAAACCTGACCAGTGATTTTGAGATTATTTATCATTTGGCAAATTATCGTTAACTGCACATAGAGAGAAGCCTTTAAATTTGGGATGCATGCTGCAGAGAAAAAAGCAAATCACAACCACATTGACAAGATTTCTACATCTCTCACTGAAATTATCAAGATAAATGACCTTGACTGAATGAGGATCATCATTATCATCTGCATCCCTACAGAACGTAAGTAAATATCTATCTATCTATCTATCTACCTATCTATCTATCCCTTAAATAAAACTGTTTTAAAATGCAGTTGGTTTTACTTTGTGTTAATAATTTCACTTTATTGCAGTTGTAAATTCAGTTTGTTTCTTTGGGTTCAGGTGCAGTGCTAAGAGCACCTACTGTGGATAATGCCATAGTACTACAGAGATGAGTGGCCAAGAATGGATACCAATGGGAAGCAGCATGGTGAGCAGAATGATGCTTGGAATTGAAGATAAGAATTTGAGCTTCTCTAAGCTAGTAAGTCTAACTTGGCTTAAGACAGTTGTCCAGGTATAAGTGAAGCAGAGGCTTAGCAGATGCCTCTGCAAGGCATGGGGACCAACAGACCAGTAATAGAAAGGTGTTTCTCTGCAAGCAGTATTTATCAAAGAGCTATCTGAATGTCAGTAAAGTTCAATATTCTATATGTGAATTGCCAAGGGTCTTAATCCCATGCTTGTGCAAGTAGGCACGCATTGTATCCGTCAATTAAAAAGCAAACATGTTTTTACTTACTGTATAAAACAACAGATTGGAAGGCTTGTTAATGAATAGTTTGCCTCCTAGAAGAGGAAGAATATATTTGGATCTGTGTTCTCAAATCAAGGATTTTTTTTCACATGGCGTTAATAGAATTAATATAATTCAGTAATTACACATACATTTTCCATTTTTATAATTTTCTTGGTGATTGATTTATGTTATTAAACATACAGAAAATGTGTTTTGTTTGATATGGGACTGCAACAAATAAGCAATACATTTTAGGAGGATTTCTGGAATTTAATATTGTCCAAACAGCAATTTGCAATGTCATACTGTCTTGCAACACCTACAACAGATACAATACAGAAGTAAATTAAAGATGAAACAGAAATATCTGTCAATAATTACTTAAAATATTGGTGATAAATTGAGGTAGCAGTAAAAGAGTAAAATATCAGTCTACCTGTAAACTGTCACTGGTATTACTGTATATTATACTTGGGATAATAATCTATATTACTAAACGAAGGTTGTATATATGCACGGATGCCAGATGCCAGAAGCAAGCTGTGCCAAAAGCGCATGCACATAGCGCCTTAGCTGCACGGATGGCCGACGCCAGAAGCAAGCCGTGCCGAAAGCGCACGTGCACAGCGCCTTAGCGCCCCAGAGTCAACCCAGCGGCTTCCCACAATCAGTAGGTGGCGCCCAAACAACACAATACAACCTGTAAACTAAACTTGAGGTAAATCGTGGACGCCAACAAGTTGCCATGGTGACATATTTAAATTTGAACTAGTGGTGACTACTGACAGTGCCAGCAGTCAGCTACTCCACAGTGCCAGAAGTCAGTGTTCTCAACTCCACAGTGCCAGCAGTCAGTGTTCTCCACTCCAAAGTGCCAGCAGCTACTCTACTACACAGTGCCAACAGTATTCCACTCCACAGTGCCAGCAGCTACTCCACTACACAGTGCCAGCAGTCAGTATGCTCTAATCCACTGTGCCAGCAGTCAGTGTGGCAGCTGTCAGTGTGCCTTATTTGATTCACATTAGGGTAATTCAGTGTTAAAAGTAAGCTCAATTATGATTCCTAACATGAATTTTTTATTTCCAATTTACTTCATTTAAACCTTTGCACTCCGATATTTTTTTTACTTATGAGTGCAGCAACTCAAACACATTTTGGACTTAAATGATATAACAATTAAATGTCAATTTTAGTTTTAATAAATTGGTTAATTTTAGTACAAATATGTTTATTTCATTAAATAAAAACTTTCCCAGGACGCTCCCATCCTCCATGATTTTTCATCCCTCCAAAGATTGGAGGGAACAGAAAGTGATTGTCATTCTTGGATTTGTGAAACTTTAGAGAATCAGGGGTTTACTGGTTATAAAGAAAGATTAAGGTGACAAACAGAAGTGGATCATCCATATCTCACAAAATGGCATATAAGTATGATATTAATAACTTAAGATTTCTTAGCAACCTTTGATTATTTAAAATTTCACCCTTCTTTCAGTTTTATCAATTTTGTTCTAACTCCTTAGATGCACACCATAAATTCTGTCTTTCTGGCATTTTCTCTTAATTTTTTGCATATCTACGCTTCTTGCCAATTCCATAACATTCTTTGTAGCAGATCCTCCAAATCTGCTAGGCTTGAAAGATTATAGTAGTTTCAACAACTACTGTTTCAGTTTAGTATGTATGAAGGTGTAGGTTGGGTGAGTGCTGACCCTGATATAAAGATAAATTTATTTCATTATCTCTGGTTTCTCTATTTTCTTTTAGCATCATTTCCCTTTTTTTTTGTAGGAGTAGATGGAGTCTCTTCAAGCATTCAGATCATTTCAATTGAGACTACTGAGCCTCCACTAGCTTTTCCTGTATTTCATAGTCTATTCTGACAATCTTTTCTTGCACCATTTTTTCTTCAGACACCAGAAATCCACCTCTCTGGGCACTCCATCATACACTTTTTCAGACTGTGAATGCACAAGTACATTTTCCCATTCCCTTCAATTACTTCTCTGATATCTTTCTCAAGATGAAAATTGCATCTGTGGCTCCTTTTCCTTTTCTGAATTCAAACTGGAGTTTGTGAATTGTGTAATTTCTCTCAAATATTGATCGGGCATCCCTTTCAATACCTTTAAGCAGTGTTCTATTATTTAATCCCTCTGTAATTCACACAATCCATTATATCTGTTTTTGTTGAAAATAGGTACTATCAAGCTTTTCCATCACTCTTCTGGTATATTTTCTTCCCTCCAATCATTTTGTAGGATTAGGTGGGGTCACTCTGCTCCTCCTCCTCCTCAGAGTATTCAGATCATTTCATTTGAGACTTCTGAGCATCCACTAGCCTTTCCTTTATTCATTTTCATTAATGCTAGCCTGACGTTAAGTACCGTTATTTGTATTTTTGTGCACTCTATATTATTCATGTCATTAAGTCTTTGGTTTCTTCTTTTCCACATTAAGAAAACTATTAAAATGAATAGGTTGCATTGGGATTAATTCTCAGTTAGACTGAAATCTGGACACTGACTTGGCCACTGTATAAGCAATAAAACGTAACTTCCTAGTGGGTGAAAACAACTTCTTATAGGCACTGTACCCCTTGTTCTTTGTCTTACATCTGTTATAATCTGCTATAATCTTTTAAACCTCTTGTATACCTCCATTTCTTGAATGCTCTTTTCTTATAAGCAAATGCACTTTAGATCTCCTCATTCCACCGCCAACTTTCTTCATCTCTGTATCGTTCTTCTTTATTTCTACCAACTGTGTTTGCTGTTGTGTTTATTAATACTTCTTGCATACTACACTACACTGTTTCTATATTTCCACTGGACTCGTGATTTTCTCTTTATTACTACCTCCTTAAACCTGTTCCTTTCTTCTTTACTGTACCTCCACACTGTTATCTTTGTTTTAGGATTTATTTTACTCTTTTGTTTAGTATCGATAACCGCAAATAATTTTAGGGCTACTATCTGCACACCTGATATAGTCTTGCAATTTATGATTTCTTATTATTACTTATTTGGCTGATGCCTTTATCCAAGGTAACTTACAACATTTGAAATACAGTTGGTTTCATTTCTTTCATTTTTCCAATTGGAGCACAGGGAGGTGCCCCTGAGTGACTTGCTCATGTTCACACAGTGTCAGTAGTGCATACTGAATCCACAGAAGCAGGGTCTTAAGTTATAATCTTCCTGCCTTACTAGAATGTATCCAGTTTTTTTGCCAAGTCCTCCACTGTTATATGCTATGATATGACTTTCTTTCTTCATTAATCTGTTTTTTTGCTACAAATAGTCTCAAAGTCTGGGCACTTCAAGGATGCCTCCTGTTCTTCTTTCTTTCTCCAAAACTTGTAAGCATGAAACTCATTGTCATACCAATCTGGTGTCTTCTTTACACAGCCAATTAATTCATCCCCTATTTTACAGGTATCCTTCTTACTTGATCTTCCATGGTTATCATAAATTATTTCTCCAAAACTGGGCACCCAACTTGTGGGGCATATGCTGATGCAATGTTCACAGTCATATACCAAGTATCATGAGTCTATCCTTAACTCTGTTAATGTCAATGAGTCTCTCCTTCATATACTTTTCTATGATGACCTCAACTCCATTTCTTCAGCAGAACAAAAATTTTCAGAAATGGATATACATCAGATGCACATCTTACCTAGGCATCTGATTTCCTAAATAACAAAGGATGTCTACCTTTCTCCTTACCTAGATGTCCACAATTTCTTGCCCCTTTCCAGTCAATAACCACATATTCTCACTGCCAGTTTGTAATGATTGTATCCGCTACACTTTACTAAGTTTACAGTGAAAATTGTACTGATGATTGCAGGTCAACCTCAAACTGCCTTCAGCCCCTTCCCACAGCGCAGAAAGATGACTTATAATAATAAAAGCGATATTTACACAACCACACAGAGAAAAGATGCAACAAAAAAAATGTAATTAATACATTTTCTACAATCCATCAAAACTTCCCCTCTTCCAATACAGTATATACAATAAACAAAAGGCATAAAATTATATATCTCTGAATATTCCCCACCGTCCATTCGATTTAGTCTTTCTTTTTTATCTGATTCTCCTATTTCCCTATAGATGTTTCCGATCCCTTTTGTGGTAAAATTCACTTCCCTCAGCATCTCCAGAATCTTCGAGGTGGCCACCCCAGACTGTGTTGAACTTATGGTGCTCCCCAAAAACAATCTTTCTCCTGGACTCAGATGGGTCATGTCTTTTTTTTCTCCACCATAAAAACCCGGCTTGTCTTTTCTTCCTGCCTTTTTGCGCCCCTATTTAAATAGTGCTTCCGTTTCCACGGTACTCCCGGAAATCGCAATGACAGCCCCTAAACCTCCTCAAAGGTCCTCTCTATCCAACCCGCCCATCTTATGCTACTGTACTGCAACGGGATCATTACATAGAGAGAAAAAAAAATGCAAATTTATGTGGCAATGCTACAAGTTTATAGCTTGCCTCCCCTTCTCCTTCCTATTAGCTTCTTTAGCGCTAGCTGTAATCTCTGCCACAACTCTAGTATCATTGGATACGTTTTTGCACTTCATGACATGATTTGACAGTGATTTACAGCTGCATGCTAACCACATATATTGACGGCACATCTGGAGGCATAACCTTACTTAACAACAAATGACGTGGTTCTGGGAGGGGTGGTTACTTGCCAATTACTTGATTATATGGCAGGAAACACAGGGCAACATGATAACAGTAGCAGACCAGGCTGACTGACTTGACTTATGCAAATGAACAGCTGATAATTCTTAACAGTTTGTTCTTCAAAGAAACGAAGATATTGAAACAGTAATTTGTAAAAACAGCATAGCTTAATGATAATATGCGGATGAATTTTACTATATAATAACCTTCCTCTGCGGTGGGTTGGCGCCCTGCCCAGGGTTTGTTTCCTGCCTTGCGCCCTGTGTTGGCTGGGATTGGCTCCAGCAGACCCCTGTGACCCTGTACTTAGGATATAGTGGGTTGGATAATGGATGGATGGATAACCTTCCTATGGGCACCAAGTGCATTTACTCTTTTTGTAATCTGACTTGCTATTAAGTGGTAAAGGGCACAGAAAAAAGGCATGAATGTTCTTAAGCAAATAAGGCAGAAACAAAAACGGGAAGAAAAAAATGAGCACAGTACCAATAGAGTGTAACACGTGATATGTACGCCTGTAGTTCAGGTTCATCTTCTTGTAAATGGAGTTTCATAAGAACTCAGCCATACAAGGAACCTGTGCGGTGTGTGTATGTATGTTTGCATGTGCACGTGTGTCACAGAGAAAGAGAGAGTATAAAAAGATGCCTAAACATCCACATCAAATATTCAAGACCAAAATTAACAACACAAATTAATATTCATGAGTTTCATATTTTTGTTCAAAGTGCTAAATAGTATTATATTTAAGTAATCAATATTATTCATGATAATGATTGCTCCAAAATAGAAAATGTGTAAGTTGACCCACCATTTAAACTTAACCACAAAAAAGCAATCAATGAATCACTTAAAAGGACTGTAGACTTCAAGCTCTTAAGCGGAACTGAAAAGTTCAGATTGCAGATGCAAACACTTGAGTAAAAGCATGCCTAGAACAAAGCCGAAGCAACCCAAAAGGAGGTTAATGGCACCACACTGTTTCACATACTTCAAAAATAAAATGTTTTTAGATAAGAATTTATAATGGGCATATTTTGGAAAATTAGAAAGAAATATTTTGATGAGTAAGTTGAGTTTGCTATAAACAGTTTAACAGTATGTTAAATTACCAATGTGTTTAGTACTTATGTAATCACTGGAGGATGAGGGTCACTGTCCCACATGTCGTTAATGTGGAGACACCCTTGCTAAATGCTGTCATTATAATGAATTACATTCTTACACTGAGGGTGGAGTCATTCTTAATGCACATTAATGTCTTAGACAAATCCGAATGATTAACTATACAAAACACGGGAACAACAAACTAAACTCAGTCTGGTTTGCACTAACCAAAAAAAACATCCCTTTGAACCCGAAAAGCAGTTTAGCCAAATCTTGTGATTAAGCTATATTTCTTCAGCCTTAAAGTATGTTCTTCTGCTTACATAAAACTCACTTCATGCCTGTTTGTCCTGATTTGAAGAATGAACAAAGACGGAAAAAGGAAAGTATTTATAGTGGATAGCAGACCAGTGATAAAGGGAGCACGACAATGTATTATGAAAAGCTAAAGTTATATTTGTACATTTTCAAATATGGTAGACAAAACTGAAAATAAAATTAAGAAAGTCAAATACAAACTTTTTATACTATAACTGTCATCATATATTCTGAAAAACTTTTGAGCAGCCAAAATCATATTAAGAAACTAACAGAGCTCAGAGACAAAAAATCCATTTAGTTAGTTGCCATCATAGTAATGAATTGATTCGCACTGAACAAAACATGACACAATCAGTAGACTAGACTTCAATTTGCCTATAGCTGCATCATGCAGCATAACAAAATAAATAAATAAGTAGCACACAAAATCAAATGTACAAAACATTTCATTAGAGTAACATTTGGATGACAATACTTGCATGTGAGTGATAGGATTAAATAGGATATCACACAATTTAAACATGAGAAGGGAAACACCATCATTTTTCATGGACACTGACATTAATATGGTTGTCATCAGTCACAGTCACCTAACATCTCTTTACAAACTGCGTCAACAGTTTGTAGTGATTGGCATGACAACACTTCATTATTTCATGGACATCTCATAACCACATTCAACCCCTCCTGACAATGAAATCTATTATGCATAGTAAGTGAGAGTAACTCAAGTAGAACAGTAAAAATCACCAAGCCTGAGATGCTATCACTGCTCTTAAAGTATATAAAACTACACTTAGCAGATTCATATGTACAGAAAACAGAATATAGTTCAGCTTAAAACATTTCCAGTAGTTGTTCAGTTACATTAACTGCTGAAGTTATTAAAACGTGTGCTAAAGTAAAAAAAATTAAAAAATTGGATGGATGAATAGCTTTCTACTAAATCAAAAACTACCCCATAATAAAAGACAATAATTCTGAAAACTTGTGTAATTCAATTGGAATCACTGAGTGCCAAAGCCTACCTTGGGAGCACTGGGTGCAAAACAGGAAACAAACATGGACAGTGTGCACTTACAGCCACCCTCACACATAGCCAATTTACAATCATCAATTAACCCTAGCCTGAAACATCTTTGGGGGAGTAGAAAAAAACAAACATAACAACAGAACAGTGCAATATTAAATATTAACTTAGTTCAGTGGCTCTCAAACTTGGGGTCACAATTTTTGTTTCATGACCAGCGAAATTCACAATATCACCACATATGTTTTCCTCTCATTTACAACCTGCAGTTTGGGATCATTGTATCTCATCAATCCCAGGAATGATCCAAATCTGGATCTGCTTACAGAGTTGAGGAAAGTAAGTGCAGATGGTGTTATCTCTGACACCAAAGTTGTGCAAGGCAGAGCCATCAGCATGAATGTACAGGCAAGGCAGTGAATAAAGTAAATGTAAGACTGTGGAGCCCCATGGAAAGAGTCATGGAAGATCGGGGTTGTGGCAGAAGCACTGGAAGGCATCTGATGAAGGAAGGAATATTCCTTCTATTTCTACTGTTTCTACTTTAGTTTAAATTTGGAAATTGGAAAATCACATGTGAAATTAATTTTAGGGGCAATTTTGCAAAACATTATGCAACAAGAAACTTGGGTGTTTTTGGTCATCACTATAGATAGTTGAAAGTGGGGCCACAGGATGTTTTAAAATAAATTTAAATACCACTTGAAAAAAAATGCATTTCTATTTTAAATAATATTGACAGCTATGTAAACCTGCACATCCAATATAAATAGGCATTTTCAACAGTTGAGTATTGTGATTGGTTAGAGGGTCACAAGCACCACTGCATGTCCTAAACTGAGCAATTTCTTATACCTAAGTTCTCAGTGTTAGCATGCAGAACATTTTCTGTACAGAAAGATCAGTAGAAAATGGCAAAAACAAAGATAGCTAGAAAATGTAAGAGTTAGGTGCTGCGACCCTATTTTTTTTAAAATTCAGATTTACCTGGACAGGGTTAGAAAATTATCAAAATTAAGGAAAGTAATTTGCAATTGCATTTTCAACCTAAATCCAATCAAAAACATCTATTGGCAAAAACATCCAATGGATCCATTCTTAAGGAAAAATTGCTGAAGTACAGGTACAAAAACTATAATCAAAACTGCAATTATATTGAATTAAAAAACAACTTGACTCAGAGACTTTTGTTGCCATGTGCTAAAGAGGTAGCTTTGATTGTGTTTGGCCAAAGTGTTGAAGGAAAAATAGCATCTAACCTACTGTCAAATAATAGCACTAGAAATTCAAAGCATTCAAAGCCTGCCTGAAGTCTTGAGAAGACAATTAATAACAGTCCTTTTTGTCCCCAACAAATTGATAAGACAATACTAACAGACAAGTCTAACAAAATGAGATATGGAAATAGCAGCCTGCTTAATAAAAGTGTTTTATTTTGTCAGATGTTATTTAAGAGTGCAATAGGAAAATACATTCTTTTAAAGTTGATTCAATTTGTAATCACAAAACATAAGCATTTTGCTGACATATCTGAATGACTTAATGTGCTGAATATAGGACTGCAAAGTTGTGACACAAGTAGATTTTGTTTTTGGATAAAATCAACTGGATTAGAAAAGTAAAACTGTGGAATATGAGAAGTCAAAATTTGGAACCATTCCCACTGCTAGATAACTTCCTGAATGACACCATGACAAATTACAAGTAAGAGATAATATGCAACTCCTGAAAAGGGCTTCAGGATCAGTCTATGAAGTACTTTCCTGTGGACAGCAAAGATAAAGATGAATCCAGTTAGAGTTGATGTTTCATCTGACACTTTCTGAACAACAGGCACTCTTTGACCTTACATGTGACATAAAGTCTCCTTTGCAACTCAATCTTTCACATATTTTTGGATATTTGTGTGTAACAAATACCCCTAATTGTCAAGAATTGCACTGAAGAAACATATATATATGCAAATCTGGACTTTCCTTATTAATGTGAATTACAAAAAATTATGGGTCCAAGTTGGAAGATAATAGTGATTTCCATCTCTATCATCCTAATATCAACCTATGTTGGATTTTTAAACATTAGAAAAAGTTTAAATGTTTTTTATTAAAACAACTCATTTTAATTTTCCTCGAGAAAATATATTCTATTAACTTATAGTTCACTGTGAGGTTGTTACAAATAATCTAAATTCATTTTGCTTGCAAAATCAGGTGACTTTTCATTGCAGCAGAAAATGACACACTGATGTGGTCACTACTTCTGTTTCCTTGGAAATGGTGCCACCCTAAAAAAATATTTTAGAATCACCGCCATAGTTGATTAGTTTACACCTTCCTTAGTCTTTTTGTAGAATACTACTTAAATAGTTTTCCAAGAATGACACAGAACCATTTATACTTCCATGTAAAAATGCCCAGTAACCAATAAGGAAAACAAAAAGAAAGCAAAGATATTTTTATACCTAATTTGACTCCCAAAATTTTCAAAAAGCATATAAATAGAAAGGTAAGTAAAGCAAACATTGTAAAATAATTTCAAATGATTATTTCACTATAAATCACATATATCATTAATTGAGATATAAGAACAGAAGATTTTTGCCATATGACTGCTATTTAAAAACTAATTAATATACATTATCACTAGCAGGCACATTTGCACATCTCATATGAAAAAAGAATTTTATGACTTATATAACAAAAACTTTAAAATCTTTAAAAATGAAAAGAATATAAGATGCTAAAATCTTTGGGACGCTCATTAAAATTTTGTTATAGGCTGCACTGAAGGACAGAAGAATTAATGTAGCCTTTCATAGTCTTCTTAAAATATAAAATGTTTGTTATTTGATACCACTGGCATTTCATTTTTCTTTCCTGTACTTTTAATTAGGCATTTCGACATTTACAACACCCCAATTAGAATGATGGAAAACCTAGAACAAGATATTTAAAATTCAGTAGGCTGAAGTTAATAGATCAGAATTGAAATCACTGTTATACTGTATAAAACCTTCTTTTAAACAATGCAGCAAAAAGTAGAAGGTCTGTTTTAACATACACTGTACTTTTACTTTAGAAACTATACAACAATCTGGCTTCACTTGGAAATGTGTATAGTGGGTAGGTAATGGAAAACAGTGAATACAATGGGCTCACTGTAATAGTAGGGGCAAAATATCCTGTACAGATCGACTCATGATTAACCCCTGCTAACCTATGTTGGACTTTTAAACATTAGAAAAAGTTTAAATGCTTTTCATTTAAAACAACTCGTTTTAATTTGTAAACTAATGTACTGTATTCAGATTTGTCTGTATACTAGAAATGCATTAAATTAGATAACATCTTACAGTAATTTACACTGGATAAATAATCAATTAAAAGTAAATATGCATTATAGTATAAAATATTTATATTCATTGTGCTATTACAGGAAAAGTGAAATTCAATATTCCCCGTGTGCTGCATTTCTTGAAACTTAATGGAAAACAATTGTTAAAATGTTTCTGGAGTGTGGAAATACTCAGTTAAAAATATTTTACAGATTTATTTCACAAATATATTTTTTTGGTAAATCAAACCTGAAAAGAAATAATTGTTAGTAAAACTATATACCGTAACACTTTATTCTTTTTGATTTCTCCACCCACATTGTGTAACATGTCCAAGTGTTTAATTAAACAGTTATTCTGGGACTATAGTTTTTCCAGGACTTCGTCCATCGTTTTAGTTTCTTTTATTTTTTATTAGTTTATTTTATTATTTTTTGTATAAATTGTTTTATTAAACTTGTTAATGAAAATGTTTTATTAATTTATTTCTGTATTTAATCACTTTGGTTGGCACGATAGCACTACTGCCACACAGTAAGGAGACTAAAGTTCACATCCTGAGACCTCCCTATGTGGAGTTTGCATGTTCTCTCTGTGCCTGTGTGGATGCCTACAGGTGCTCCAGTTTCCCCCCCACTGTTCAAGGACATGCAGTTTAGGTGAACTTTCAATGCTAAATTGGCCATAGTGTGTGTTTCGTGTGTGGGTATGTGTGTTCGTCCTGTGATGGACTGGTACCCTGTCCAAGGTTTGCTCCTGTTTTGAACCCTTTGTTAGCTAAGATAGACTCCAGCAAACAAGTGACCCTGGTCTGGATTAAGCAGGATAGATAATGGCATGACATTTAACCATTTTCATGATGTATTGTTCGATTATTTTGTAATTTTTATCTTCCTTTTATATTAATTTAGTTTGTTATACATCCTGTTCTCTGGCAGAGCCCCCTGATGCTACAACTGATGAGACTGCCTGTCATTGCCTACATAAAGGTCTGAATGCCTAAAGTTGGTACTCAGGTATTAGCATTCTATGTTTGCAGTGTTCAGATCCCCTTTTGTGCTTTCTCTGGTTTTTAAACTTTTGTTTTCTTGCTGTTCTTTGCTCAGTAAGCATTAATATTAGCTTTGCTTTCTTTTCAACTTTTGTTTTTTTGGAAATTAATTATTCTGATATTTTATTGCTTGAAACACTTTTTAATCTATGTTCTTTTTGGGACTTTTTTTTATTATTTACATTCTTCATAGCTTTATTTCTTTGTGTTTTACTTAGTAACTTTATTTTACTTTTCCATGAGTTTCATTTGGGTTTTAGACAAAACTTATACAGATGGATTAAGGTTTCAAAACTCAATGAATTCATTCCTGACATCTGTTTTTTTTTTTTTTTTTAATTTTATGTTAGTTTGAATAACTAACATTTACAGTGTTCTACCACAATACCATTTTGTTTTCCATTGGTAGCACTATTTTCGGGGATTTTGATGACATTTTTAACTAGAAGACTGTGATGCATGATGTCACCGTCACAGTAGTATAAACGTTATCATTGTAAACTTCCTGGTAGTCCAAGATTGAGAATATTTGACAACTCTTTAGGTTCACAGTTAATTTTCTTGCGAATTCCTTGGCATTTACATTTTGTACTACTGTTTAGGCAAGTGTTTTGTTTTTGTCACTTCAGTTATTCAGATTTCCTGGTTACTAATTAAGCCTATTTTCTGACTACATTTCTTCTTCTGGTTGTGTTCTCCAGTTTTTCTTCTTCTTTTTTTTATTTTTTTTTATTTTTTTTTTTTATTTTTTTTATTTTTATTAATTTTATTACAATCCATACAAAGCAATCAAGTTTTTACAAAGAGAAAAATTAAGAACAGATCGATCCCCACCCCTGAGAGAGAGAGCAAGCCAAACGGCGTTAAATTTAAGACTTGGAGACATACCTAAATTAATAAATTCTCTGTGCCTTTTGAACTTATTTTAAAATATTACTGATTAGATCCTGCCATGTTTTGAAAAAAGTCTGTACGGATCCTCTAATTGAATATTTGATTTTTTCCAACTTCAAATAATATAACACATCGGTTTCCCACTGACTTAAAAGAGGAGAGTTTGGGTTCTTCCAGTTTATGAGAATAAGTCTACGTGCCAAAAGTGTAGTGAATGCAATCACAATTTGTTTGTCTTCCTCCGCTTTAAACCCATCTGGAAGAACACCAAACACAGCTGTTAATGGGTTTGGAGGGATTGTAAGTCCAAGGCTATCTGAAAGGTAATTAAAAATGTTTGTCCAGAATAATGTTAATTTGGTGCAGGACCAGAACATGTGACCTAGTGAGGCTGGGACTTGGTTACAACGTTCGCTGGTTGGATCATGCCCTGGGAACATTTTGGAGAGTTTTAGTCGAGACAGATGTGCTCGATATATAATTTTGAGTTGTATAATTGTATGCTTTGCGCATATGGAGCTCGAGTGAATTCTCTGCATTGCTACTTTCCACTCCTTTTCTGATATATTAATTGAAAGATCTTTTTCCCAGTGTCCTCTTGGATCTTTAAAAGGGAGGGATTGTAAAATGATTTTATATATTGTAGAGATGGAGTCTAAATCCTTGAGATTGAGCAATATTTTTTCCAGCATGGATGAGGGTGCAAGATGAGGAAAATCTGGAAGGTTTTGTTTAACAAAGTTTCTGATTTGAAGATAGTGAAAGAAATGTGTAGCTGGAATGTTAAATTTGGAATGTAATTGCTCATAGGATGCAAAGACGTTGTCTATATAAAGATCTCTAAGCAAGTTAATTCCAAATTTTTTCCAAATATTAAAAACTGCATATGTTTGTGAGGGTTGAAAGAGGTGGTTCTCTTGCAGGGGTGCCACAGATAGAAGCTTCTCCGTCTTAAAATGCTTTCTACATTGGTTCCAGATTCTAAGTGAGTGGAGCACAATTGGGTTATTAGTGTATTGCCGATAACGTGTGTTTATTGGAGCACAGAGCAAGGAATACAAAGAAGTACTGCAGGAATTTAATTCTATTGCGGACCAAGCCTGTGTATGTTCTTTATAATTATAATAAGACTATAAAATGACATCAAAAACTCAGAATCAGTGTCTCCATGATGGGACAGTTAACTTCGTAAGCTGGAATGTTAAAGGCCTGAATCACGAATTAAAGAGAAAGAAAGTACTCTCTCACCTAACAGGTCTAAATGCTAAAATAGTATTTTTACAGGAAACTCACTTAATAAGCAAGGATCAGTTCCGGCTGCAAAAAGACTGGACTGGCCAAATGTTCCATTCTAGCTTTACGAAGAAAACTAGAGGTGTGGGAATTCTCATACATAGAACTGTTCCATTTGTAGCATCAGATGTAGTATTGGATCCTGAAGGGAGATATGTAATGGTTATGGGAGACTTATCTAACTGTAAAATGATCTTGATAAATGTTTATGCACCTAATGTTGATGATAAGGAATTTATACAAAATTTGTTGGCATCCATTCCCAATCTGAACACTCATAAAGTTATAATGGCTGGGGATTTTAATTGTGTTATGAATCCACTTTTAGATAGGACTTCCTCCACAGGGGGAACGGCATCTAACACTGCAAAAATAATTACAAAGTTTATAACTGATCACAACTTATCAGACCCCTGGAGGTTTTTAAACCCAAATTCAAGAACATATTCTTTCTACTCACCAGTACATCATTGTTACTCAAGGATCGATTACTTCTTTATAGACAATAACTTCTTGCCTAAGATGCTATTGTTATTTCTGACCATGCACCTATGATCTTGGAGCTAAAATTACTAAGCCCCATGCACTCACCCCGCAGATGGCGCCTCAACCCGCTTCTATTAGCTGATGAGAATTGTACTGAATTTATATCCAAACAAATCAAATTCTTTCTAGAGACAAATACATCCCCCGAGATCTCTGCAGGGATACTCTGGGAAACTCTTAAGGCCTTCTTAAGAGGACAGATTATCTCATATCTTTCCCACAGAAATAAATCCGAGGCCAAGAAAGTAGCAGATATAAAAAGCGAAATTGCTAAAATAGATGAAGAACATGCCAGACTACCAAGCGAGACTCTACATAGGAGAAGGCAGGCTCTACATTCGGAATTAAACCTCTTGACAACTAAAGAAACTGAACAACTAATTTACAAATCCAGACATCATTACTATGAACATGGGGAGAAAGCTAATAAGCTTTTAGCTCAACAAATTCACAAGCAAGAAGTGCGCAACGCAATCTCGGTAATCACTAGTACGAACGGAGATAAAATCGTCGAACACCAAAATATAATGCACACTTTCAGAGACTACTATAAATCCCTATATACTACTGAGTTTAAGGAAGACAATACACAATCTAATGCATTTCTGGATACATTACAGATACCACAAATAGACGCTTGTAGTGCGGAGGAACTTGATAAACCTCTGATGTTATCAGAATTACTAGATGCTATAAAATCACTCCAAGGCGGGAAAGCAGCAGGCCCTGATGGTTACCCTGCAGAATTTTACAAGAAATTCTCCGCTCAGCTAGCCCCCCTCTTATTAGCAACATTTACAGAAGCCAGAGATAACCAATCTCTTCCACAAACCTTTCGCCAAGCACTAATCACTGTCTTTCCAAAACAAAATAAGGACTTATTACAATGTGCATCATACAGACCAATTTCACTTCTGAATAACGACGTTAAAATACTTTCAAAAATTTTAGCCAGAAGGGTGGAGAAAGTGCTCCCCTCGGTAATATCACAAGACCAAACTGGATTTATTGGGGGCCGGCACTTATCTTCCAATCTTCGACGCCTGTTTAATGTAATATACTCACCAACTAAATCAAACACCCCAGAAATATTATTATCATTAGATGCAGAAAAAGCATTCGACATGATTGAATGGAAATACCTTTTTACTATATTGGAGAAGTTTGGGTTTGGCCCAAACATCTGTGCATGTATTAAATTACTGTATACTAACCCAGAAGCTTCAGTTTGCATCAACAACATTTGCTCAGACTACTTTAAACTAGAACGTGGCACTAGACAAGGATGCCCCTTGTCACCGCTGCTGTTTGCGATTGCCATTGAACCACTGGCAATACATTGTCGAAATACTGATCAGATAAAGGGGATTAGCAGAGAAGGACTGGAACAGAAAATCTCATTATATGCAGATGACATGGTACTGTATATATCAGACCCAGAAAATTCTGTACCTGCAGTCTTAGCAGCACTCACAGAATTTCAAAAGATCTCTGGTCTCAGAATTAATCTGAATAAAAGTGTACTCTTTCCAGTGAACTCTCAAGCATATAATATTAGATTAGATACCCTACCATTTATCATTGCAGAACAGTTTAAATACCTAGGGGTAAACATCACAAGTAAATATAAAGCTCTATATCAACAAAATTTCGCCGTTTGCATGGAAAAAATTAAACAAGACTTGCATAGATGGTCAACCCTTCATCTCACACTAGCTGGAAGAATTAACACTGTTAAGATGAATATTCTTCCTAAGCTCCTTTTTTTATTTCAAAACATCCCAATATACATTAATAAATCATTTTTTAGGCAATTAGATTCGACAATAACCTCATTTATTTGGAATTCAAAACATCCACGCATCAAAAGAGCGACCCTACAAAGACAAAAGGCAGAAGGCGGCATGGCTCTACCTAACTTCCAGTTTTATTACTGGGCAGCAAATATACAGGCGATAAGAACCTGGACACAAATAGAAGAACATACACAGGCTTCTTCTGTTTCTTCTCAGGCAGAATAATTTAGGCTGAGGGATTTACAGTTTCCATCTCCCTTAAGTAGTATTTGTAAGCCTCATATATTTTTGAGTGTTAGGAATAAGGCCTCTTTTTGAAGGTTCCAGACCTTATTTGTAGTTCTGGGCCTCAATCACAACAGGATCAGGTGAAAAATAGGAATCAAACTTTGTTGGGAGTCAAGACATCAGTCATGCACAATCACTTTAATCTGCTCAATTTAATATAAAAATAACACCCTTCTGCAATTCTTTGTAAGAGTATATTGAAGTGGTTGGTGGAAAGGCTTCCTGCATAAATAACCTCAAAAATACAGAATCAAGCTTCTTTTTCCCCAGGCCTAATCACTAAACAAATACACAATCTGAAATTTAAAACATAAAGGTCACAACCAGGAGGTCTAAATAAAAAAAAAGAAATAACTACAATCTCGGATAACCAAGAAGTGCATGACACTGAACTTTATATTGTGGTGTGGCAGGGGGTCTATAGGAAGAGAGAGAGCAAGCTATTTCTATTTTATAGCCATGACTACTGGCAATATTGGAAATTAAGGTTAAAGCTATCATATGTAATATTGTACTACCTTATTTTAAGACTGTAAAATGTCAACAAAAGTTAAAAAGCAATGTCTCTATGACCAAACAGTGAATTTTGCTGAGCTGGAATGTCAAAGGTCTCAATCACGAATTAAAGAGGAAGAAAGTATTCTCTCACCTAACAGGTCTAAACGCCAAGATAGTATTTTTACAGGAGACTCACTTAATCAGCAAGGATCAGTTTCGGCTGCAAAGAGATTGGTCTGGCAAAGTATTACACTCCAGCTATATAAAGAAAACTAGAGGTGTGGGAATCTTAATTCATAGAACAATTTAATTTGCAGTATCAGATGCAGCATCTGATCCTGAAGGCGATATGTGATTGTTATGGGTAATTTATTTAATTGTAAAGTGATTTTAATAAATACAGTGGAACCTCAGTTCACGAACCCTTGGTACACGTACAACTCGGTTCACGACCAAAAAGTTCGCCAAACTTTTGCCTCGGTTCATGACCACACACTCACTATACGAACAAGCCAGTTTCCCTTTCGGTTTGTGTGCGCCAATGATTTCCGCACATGTTGCATTGTTCTCGGTCAGACGTGCCTGCCTGCCTGCGCGTGCATGCCTGCCTGCCTGCACATGAGAGAGAGAGAGAGCATGCATACTGCTGAGAGAGAGAGAGAGCAAGCGCGTGCTGCTGAGAGAGAGAGAGAGAGAGCGAGCGAGTGCTGCTGAGAGAGAGAGAGTGGTGCTGCTGAGAGAGAGAGAGAGCGAGCGAGCACGTGCTGCTGAGAGAGAGAGAGAGAGCGAGCGAGCGCGTGCTGCTGAAAAAGAGGGGGAGGGTGCGTGCTGCTGAGAGAGAGAGAGAGAGCGAGCCTGCTCCTGCAGCTGAGCAGTCAGCCTGGGTGTTTTGTGTCAGTGTTATTTAATGTTTTTACATTAGTTTATTATTACACTGTGCATTCTATGGTGTAATTAACTATATTTGTGCTTAATCTTTAAAAAAAAATATATTTACATAGAGTTCGTACGGTCTGGAATGGATTAATTGTATTTACATACAATCCTATGAGGGAAATTGCTTCGGTTCACGACCAACTCGGTTTACGACCAGAGTTTTGGAATGAATTATGGTCGTGAACCGAGGTTCCACTATATCTACACACCCAATGTGGATGAAAGAGACTTTATCCAAAAGATATTTGCATCCATTCCTAACTTGAACACTCATAAAATTTTAATGGACGGAAATTTTATTTGTATTTTAAATTCAGACCTGGATAGGTCTTCAACTATGGGGGTGATAACATCTAACACTTCAAAAATAATCACACAGTTTTTAATTGATCATAACTTATCAGATCCATGGAGATTTCGAAATCTATACTTAGGAGCATATTCCTTCTTCTCACCAGTACATCTTTGCTACTCAAGAAATTATCATTACTATACAGATAACATATTTTCTTGCCCACAATCTAATCTTGCAAGTATGATGATATTGTTATCTCTGACCATGCATCCCTATTAATGGAGCTCAAATCATTATGCCCCACATACTCATCTCGCAGCTGGCGTCTTAGCCCCCTGTTATTAGCTGATGAGAACAGTACAGAATCCAAGGAAATTAATTCTTTTTTAGAGACAAGTGCATCCTCAGAGGTTTCTGCAGGAATACTCTTGGGAAACTCTGAAGGCATTTTTAAGAGGACAGATTATCTCATTTCTCTCTCACAAAAATAAATCGGAAACCAGGAAGGCCTCAGAGTTAATCAGTGAAATTACCAGAATAGATCAATAACATGCCACGTCTCCAATTGAAGCAATTTAGGAGAAGACAGGCTTTGCAATCAGAACTCAACCTCTTGACAACAAAAGAAACAGAACTACTCATTTTTAAATCACGACATCATTACTATGAACATGGAGAGAAGGCTAATAAAATGTTAGCTCAAAAAATCCACAAGCATGAAGTTTGCAGTGCAATATCAATAATCACCAACACAGACAGAGATAAAATCATTGCCCATAAAAATATAATGCACACATTTAGAGACAACTTTAAGTTCTTATTTTCTAATCAGTTTAAAGAATACAGGAGTGTTTTTTGATACATTATGGATAACTCAGCTAGATGCTCAGTGCATAGTACCTGGATAAACCTCTGATAATATCAGAATTACTAGACGCTATAAACTCATGTCAGGGCTGGAAAGCACCAAGTCCTGATGGCTGCCCTGCTGAATTTTATTTTAAAAAATTAATGTAGTTAGTTCCTCTTTTATTAGCAACATTTATAGAACCCAGAGACAATACACTGTACCTCAAACTTTTTGCCAAGCATTAATTACCATTTTTCCTAAGAAAGCAATGTGCATTATACAGACCAATCTTACTTCTGAATAATGATGTTAAGTTACTCTCCAGAGTTCTAACTCGAAGGATTGAGAACGTTCTCCCTTCAGTAATATCGCAAGAACAAACTGGATTTATTAAAGGTAGACACTTACCTTCCAATCTTCGATGCCTATTTAATGTTATATATTCACCCATAAAATCTAATACTCCAGAGATCTTATTATCTTTGAATGCAGAAAAAGCATTTTATATGGTTTAATGGGACTACCAAAAGTATGCTTTTTCCAGTGAATTCTCTAGCAAACAACATTAGATTGGACACGTTCCCTTTCATCATTGCAGATCAATTTAAATACCTAGGGGTAAACATCACAAGTAAATATAAAGCTCTTTTTCTGCTTGGAAAAACTTAAACAAGACGTGCATAGATGGTCTACCCTCCATCTTACTTTAGCAGGGAGAATTAACAGTACCCAGATGAATATCCTTCCTAAGCTTCTGTTTCTATTTCAAAACATCCGCATATATCTTAACAATTTATTTTTTAAGAAATTAGATTCAATCATAACTTCATTTATTTGGAATTTGAAATATTCACATATCCAAAGGGTGACCCTACAATGACACAAATCAGAAGGTGACATGGCCCTACCTAATTTTCAGTTTTATTACTGGGCAGAAGATATACAAGCTATAAAAACCTGGACATTGACACAAATAGTAAAACACACACTAGCTTGGTCAGCAATAGAAATTAAATCTTGCAGTACTTCTTTATCTTTCTCGCTTTGTACACCAGTAAATGCAAGGTATCGTCAATATACTAACAACCCAATTGTCCGTCATTCATTCAGAATATGGAACCAATACAGGAAGCACTTCAACTTAGAGATGCAGAGAATGTTTGGAAAACTTATGGCTTTAAATCATTTAGAGATCTGTATATAAACAATGTTTTTACATACTACGAACAATTACACTCCAAATTTAGCTTCCCATCAACAAAATTTTTCCACTATCTCCAAATCAGAAACTTAACTAAATTAAATCTGCCCAATTTTCCTCAACTCCCACCTAGTTCTATTCCAGAAGAAATTTTGATCAGTCTTGAAGATTCAGACAGAATTTCTATAATATATAAAACAATTTTAAAGTTCCTTTCTTTAAAGATCCCAGAGTACAGTGGGAAATTTCAATTATTCAACTTAAAATCTTTTATCGAGCACATCTATCTCGTTTACAATTGTCTAAAATGTTTCCTGGGCAAGATCCAACCTGCAAACATTGCAATCGAGCTTCATCCTCACTAGGCCACATGTTTTAGGCATGTACCAAATTAAATGTTTCTGGACAAACATTTTTAAATGCCTATCAGACAGCCTTGGTGTCACAATTACTCCTAATCGATTAATAGCTGTATATGGCGTACTCCCAGATGGGCTTACAAACTAATGCCTTTACTTGACTATTAGCACATAGACTTGTCTTGCTCAACTGGAAGAATCCTAGCCTACCTCTTCTAAGTCAGTGGGTAAATGATGTTATATATTATTTGATACTTGAAAAAAATCTAATTCTCACTTAGAGGATCTGTTCAAAATTGTTTGTAAAACCTGGCAGGATCTAATTAATAGCATTTTAGAATAAGCATTTATATTGGGGAGAAAGACTCTTTTCTCTCTTTACTACTCTGAAAAATTTTTCTCAGGCTGTTAGCTTTCCTCTCTTTCTCATGGGTGGGGGTTGAGTTAAACTTAGTTAAGTTTAACTTGATTGTATGGAATGTTATCTACTTTTAATAAATTCAATAAAAGCTCTCTCTCTCTATATATATATATATACTAGCAGAATACCCGCGCTTCGCAGCGGAGAAGTAGTGTGTTAAAGAAGGTATGAAAAAGAAAAGGAAAAATTTTAAAAATAACAAAACATATATATATATATGCATACCTATCTACATCATATATACACACACATATACATACATACATACACAGACACACACATATATATAATTTGTGTGTGTGTATGTATGTATGTATGTATGTATGTGTGTGTGTGTGTGTATACACATACATACAAACATACACACAGGTATATATAAATATATGTGTATATATATATATGTATGTGTCTATATGTGTGTGTATAGCTTTGATCACTGAGTGCAAGGGAAAAATAATAAAATGTAGTCTATAAGTTATTAAACAGTAAAACATTAACGTTTTAAGAAGTAAAGGTACATTGAGCACTACTGGAGTGGTTGCAGGTAAACTACATTTTAAAGACGGTATAACAGAACAGGTAAGTAGTACTAACAGCAGCTAAAATGTATATGGATCTTCTCTCGGTAGTAGATCCCTTTTGAAAGGCGCTACACGACGGCTGTGGTATAGAAATTACATTTTCTATGTGAAAGTCCAAATTTCTGCCTCTGGTAATGTGCCTTACCAGCAATTAAAGAAAATTAGTTTTGTGTCCTCTGCAGTGTTAAGAGAGAAAGGCTTTGGTTTGGGATAAAAGGAAAAAAGGTGTAAAGAAAGGAAAGTTGCCTTTTTCTTTTATATAGTATAGAGAGATGTGTTCGGTGACGATATGAGCGCCTTTTGGGGACAGTCGCGGTGGGTCTTGTGCAGATTGGTGAGACGTCCCAGCTATTAATCGGCTGTGATGGCACTGTCAGTCCTTCACTCCTGTGCGTGTCTTCATAATCCGAGCTGACGACCTCATAATCGTATACGTGCAAAATAAAGTGCGAAGCGCCTTAATATTATTTTGCCGCAGTGTAGAAAAGGGGTCCCGTGTTTGCACTTGTCTGGGCTATAGCTCAGGGGGAGGATGAAAAAAATTAAAAGTGCTCACTTTCAAGGCAGAAGCGCAGTCAGCGTCTCAAAGGCCGGCACAGCTATGCGCGCGCGCCGGCTGCTCGACTTTTGCTGGGCAGGAGACGCCAGTTTTTGCAGACACGTTCACATGATCAAAAGTCTCCGCGCTCTTTGGAGGTCATTCATATACAAAATACCCGCGCCTCGCAGCGGAGAAGTAGTGGGTTAAAGAACGTAACATGATTGTCATGAGTGTTGCTGTCATATATATGCCTGCTTAAATAAGTCACCCTCGCTTCGCTCTTACTTTTTTACCGTTCATTTAATCATGGCTAGTGGCGGAAAAATTATAAAATGGAAGGAGGATTACACTGAGTATGGCTTTACCAAAACAATTATTGATGGCGAATCGATTATTCATAAAGCTTGAATTGGTGATCTGTTTTTGTGTGTTAACCTCATATTTTTTCATACTTCTTCTCAAACCAAGGTGGTACGAGGCTAAAATGAATTGGGATGCGCTGATCAATGTAATCGGTGTACCAGGAAATCATGCATTGACAAAACTTCCCCTTTGATTGTAATGCAAAGTGTGATTAAATGCATTATTTTTTAACGCGTTATGGAGCACATGCATCGAAGCTTCTCAGCTGTGCTTGTGCTAAGAAAATTAAACATTTTAAAAATAACGTAACACGATTGTCAATGTAACCTTTTGTAAGTAGTGCCTGGAGGATTCAGTGTGGAGAAAGTCTAGAGACAGAGTGTGTATTAACTTGTGGATTTCTCTGTATTTGGTGGCAGTGTGACGAAGTTGCTTCGGAAGACGGCGTTAGCCGCGGAGCTCAGCTCAG